>CM063146.1:11351504-11842297 GCA_031885435.1 Passerculus sandwichensis
TCCTAAAGGAGCCCCCAAACCCTTCATAGAAGGATCCGGGACGAGCAGGGGCCGCCCTAAACCCCAAACCTGACCCCAAAGGAGCCCCCAGACCCCAAAATGCCCCCCCAGACCCCCCAAAGGATCTGGGACGAGCAGGGGCTGCCCCAAACCCCAAAAGGAGCGCCCAGACCCCAAAAGGAGCCCCCAGACCCCCCAAACCCCCCATAGAAGGATCCGGGACGAGCAGGGGCCGCCCCAAAGCCCAAACCTGACCCCAAATGGAGCCCCCAGACCCCAAAGGACCCCAACAGGAGCCCCCAAACCCCAAATGACCCCCCAGAGGAGCCCCCAGACCCCAAAAGGAGCCCCCAGAGGAGCCCCCAGACCCCAAAGAAGCCCCCAAAGGACCCCAAACCCCAAACCTGACCCCAAAAGGAGCCCCCAGACCCCAAAAGGAGCCCCCAGACCCCAAAAGGAGCCCCCAGACCCCTAAAGTGACCCCAAATGAAGGATATGGGACGAGCAGGGGCCGCCCAAACCCCAAAAGGAGCCCCCAGACCCCAAATCCTGACCCCAGACCCCAAAAGGAGCCCCAAAGGACCCCAAAAGGAGCCCCCAGACCCCTAAAATGACCCCAAAGGACCCCAAACCCAAATCTGCCCCCAGAAAGAGCCCCCAGACCCCACAAGTGCCCCCAGCTGAAGGATACGGGACGAGCAGGGGCCGCCCCAAACCCCAAACCTGACCCTAAAAGTGACCCCAAACCCCAAATGGAGCCCCCAAAGGACCCCAAAAGGAGCCCCCAGACCCCAAACCCCAAATCTGACCCCAAATTGTGACCCTAAACCCCAAAAGTGACCCCAAAAGGAGCCCCAAAGGACCCCAAAAGGAGCCCCCAAACCCCAAAAGGAGCCCCCAGACCCCAAAGGAGCCCCCAAAGGAGCACCCAGACCCCAAAAGGAGCCCCCAGACCCCAAAGGAGCCCAAAAGGAGCCCCAGACCCCAAAGGACCCCAAAGGAGTCCCCAGACCCTAAAAGGAGCCCCCAGACCCCAAATTCTGACCCCAAACCCCAAATGTGACCCCAAAGGAGCCCCCAGACCCCAAAAGGAGCCCCAAAGGACCCCAAAAGGAGCCCCCAGACCCCAAAAGGAGCCCCCAGACCCCAAAGGACCCCCAAAGGAGCCCAAAGGAGCCCCCAGACCCCAAAGGAGCCCCCAAACACCCCAAAGGATACGGGACGAGCAGGGGCCACCCCAAACCCCAAAAGGAGCCCCCAAACCCCAAAAGTGACCCCAAAAGGAGCACCCAGACCCCAAAGGAGCCCCCAGACCCCAAACCTGACCCCAACTGAAGAATACGGGACGAGCAGGGGCCGCCCCAAACCCCAAACCTGACCCCAAAGGGAGCCCCCAGACCCCAAATGGAGCCCCTAGACCCCAAAGGAGCCCCCAGACCCCAAAAGTGACCCCAAAGGACCCCAAACCCCAAATCTGACCCCAAAAAGAGCCCCCAGACCCCAAAGGGAGCCCCAAAGGACCCCAAAAGGAGCCCCCAAACTCCAAAAGTGACCCCAAAGGAGCCCCCAAAGAAGCCCCCAGACCCCAAACCTGACCCCACAGAAGGATCCGGGACGAGCAGGGGCCGCCCCAAACCCCAAAAGGAGCCCCCAGACCCTAAAGGACCTCCCAGACCCCAAAAGGAGCCCCCAGACACCAAAAGGAGCCCCCAGACCCCAAACTCCAAACCTGACCCCAAAAGGAGCCCCCAGACCCCAAAAGTGACCCCCAAAGGGAGCCCCCAGACCCCAAACCTGACCCCACAGAAGGATCCGGGACGAGCAGGAGCTGCCCTCAAACCCCAAATCCTGACCCCAAATCTGACCCCAAAAGGAAGCCCCCAGACCCCAAAAGAATCCCCAAACCACAAAAGGAGCCCCCAGACCCCAAATGAAGCCCCCAGACCCCAAACCTGACCCCACAGAAGGACACGGGACGAGCAGGGGCCGCCCCAAACCCCAAACCTGACCCCAAATTGTGACCCCAAACCCCAAAGGACCCCAAAAGGAGCCCCAGACCCCAAACCCCAAAAGTGCCCCCAAATGAAGGCTACGGGACGAGCAGGGGCCGCCCCAAACCCCAAATCCTGACCCCAAAAGGAGCCCCCAGACCACAAATGAAGCCCCCAGACCCCAAAAGGAGCCCCAGACCCCAAAAGTGACCCCAAATTCTGACCCCAGACCCCAAAAGGAGCCCCCAGACCCCTAAAATGACCCCAAAAGGAGCCCCCAGACCCCAAAGGGAGCCCCCAGACCCAAATGAAGGATACGGGACAAGCAGGGGCCGCCCCAAACCCCAAATCCCAAAGGAGCCCCCAGACCCCAAACCTGACCCCAAAAGGAGCCCCCAGACCCCAAAGGAGCCCCCAGACCCCAAAAGGAGCCCCTAAACCCCAAAAGTGACCCCAAAGGACCCCAAACCCCAAATCTGACCCCAAAAGGAGCCCCCAGACCCCAAATCCTGACCCCAAACCCCAAAAGGAGCCCCCAGAGGACCCCAAAAGTGACCCCAAATCCCCCATAGAAGGATCTGGGACGAGCAGGGGCCGCCCCAGACCCCAAAAGTGACCCCAAATGGAGCCCCCAGACCCCAAATGTGACCCCCAAATTCTGACCCCAAACCCCAAAAGGAGCCCCCAGATCCCTAAAATGACCCCAAAAGGAGCACCCAGACCCCAAATGTGACTCCAAAAGGAGCCCCCAGACCCCAAAAGGAGCCCCCAGACCCCAAAGGAGCCCCCAGACCCCAAACCTGACCCCAACTGAAGAATACGGGACGAGCAGGGGCCGCCCCAAACCCCAAACCTGACCCCAAAGGGAGCCCCCAGACCCCAAATGGAGCCCCTAGACCCCAAAGGAGCCCCCAGACCCCAAAAGTGACCCCAAAGGACCCCAAACCCCAAATCTGACCCCAAAAAGAGCCCCCAGACCCCAAAGGGAGCCCCAAAGGACCCCAAAAGGAGCCCCCAAACTCCAAAAGTGACCCCAAAGGAGCCCCCAAAGAAGCCCCCAGACCCCAAACCTGACCCCACAGAAGGATCCGGGACGAGCAGGGGCCGCCCCAAACCCCAAAAGGAGCCCCCAGACCCTAAAGGACCTCCCAGACCCCAAAAGGAGCCCCCAGACACCAAAAGGAGCCCCCAGACCCCAAACTCCAAACCTGACCCCAAAAGGAGCCCCCAGACCCCAAAAGTGACCCCCAAAGGGAGCCCCCAGACCCCAAACCTGACCCCACAGAAGGATCCGGGACGAGCAGGAGCTGCCTCAAACCCCAAATCCTGACCCCAAATCTGACCCCAAAAGGAGCCCCCAGACCCCAAAAGTGACCCCAAAGGAAGCCCCCAGACCCCAAAAGAATCCCCAAACCACAAAAGGAGCCCCCAGACCCCAAATGAAGCCCCCAGACCCCAAACCTGACCCCACAGAAGGACACGGGACGAGCAGGGGCCGCCCCAAACCCCAAACCTGACCCCAAATTGTGACCCCAAACCCCAAAGGACCCCAAAAGGAGCCCCAGACCCCAAACCCCAAAAGTGCCCCCAAATGAAGGCTACGGGACGAGCAGGGGCCGCCCCAAACCCCAAATCCTGACCCCAAAAGGAGCCCCCAGACCACAAATGAAGCCCCCAGACCCCAAAAGGAGCCCCCAGACCCCAAAAGTGACCCCAAATTCTGACCCCAGACCCCAAAAGGAGCCCCCAGACCCCTAAAATGACCCCAAAAGGAGCCCCCAGACCCCAAAGGGAGCCCCCAGACCCAAATGAAGGCTACGGACGAGCAGGGGCCGCCCCAAACCCCAAATCTGACCCCAAAAGGAGCCCCCAGACCCCAAATCTGACCCCAAAAGGAGCCCCCAGACCCCAAATCTGACCCCAAAAGGAGCCCCCAGACCCCAAATCTGACCCCAAAAGGAGCCCCCAGACCCCAAATCTGACCCCAAAAGGAGCCCCCAGACCCCATAAAAGGATCCGGGACGAGCAGGGGCCGCCCTCGCAGGAGGTGCCGCAGGACCCGGCCCCGGTTGGGCCCCCCCAGCCCCCCCTGGAGCAGCTCAGCCCGGCAGGGCAAGAGATCCTGGGCCAGGGAGGCCAAATGGGCGGCTGGGGAGCGGAGGAAGGGCGGCAATGAGCGCAGGAACGGCCCAAAATCATCCCCAAAATATCCCCAAAACATCACAAAAATATCCCCAAAATATCCCCAAAATATCCCCAAAATATCCCCAAAATATCCTGAGAATAACCCCAAAATCATCCCCAAAATATCCCCAAAATATCCCCAAAACATCACAAAAATATCCCAAAATCATCCCCAAAATATCCCCAAAACATCACAAAAATATCCCAAAATCATCCCCAAAATATCCCAAAAACATCACAAAAATATCCCCAAAATCATCCCCAAAATATCCCCAAAACATCACAAAAATATCCCCAAAATATCCTGAGAATAACCCCAAAATATCCCCAAAACATCACAAAAAATATCCCAAAATCATCCCATAAATATCCTGAGAAATACCCCAACAACATCCCAAAAATATCCTGAGAATAACCCCAAAATCATCCCCAAAATATCCCCAAAATATCCCAAAATATCCTGAGAATAACCCCAAAAACATCCCAAAATCATCCCCAAAATATCCCCAAAATATCCTGAGAATAACCCCAAAAACATCCCAAAATCATCCCCAAAATTATCCCCAAAATATCCTGAGAATAACCCCAAAATCATCCCAAAAATATCCCAAAACATCACAAAAATATCCCCAAAATATCCCCAAAATATCCTGAGAATAACCCCAAGAACATCCCAAAATATCCTGAGAATAACCCCAAAATCATCCCAAAAACATCACAAAAATATCCCAAAATAATCCCAAAATATCCTGAGAATAACTCAAAAAACATCCCAAAAATATCCCCAAAACATCACAAAAATATCCCAAAATCATCCCCAAAATATCCTGAGAATAACCCCAAAATCATCCCAGAAACATCCCCAAATCATCACAAAAATATCCTGAGAATAACCCCAGAAACATCCCCAAAATCACCCCAAAATCATCCCCAAATAATCCCATAAAAACCCCAAAATCATCCCGTAAACATCCCAAAATCACCCCAAAAAAATCCCAAAAATCACCCCAAAAACATCCTGAAAATCACCCCAAATAATCCCATAAAAACCCCAAAACCATCCCAAAAAATCCCCAAAATCACCCCAAAAAATCCCAAAAATCACCCCAAAATCATCCCATAAACATCCCCCAAAACGCCCCAAAACCATCCCAAAATAATCCCATAAAAACCCCAAAAAATCCCAAAAAGAATCCCAAAGTCACCCCAAAAAATCCCAAAAATCACCCCAAAACCATCCTGAAAATCTCCCTAAAACCATCCCATAAACATCCCCCAAAACACCCCAAAACCATCCCAAAATAATCCCATAAAAACCCCAAAACCATCCCAAAAAAATCCCAAAATCACCCCAAAAAATCCCCCAAATCACCCCAAAACATCCTGAAAATCACCCCAAAATCATCCCATAAAAACCCCAAAAAATCCCATTAAAAATCCCAAAATCACCCCAAAAAATCCCCAAAATCATCCCAAAAAATCCCAAAATCACCCCAAAAACATCCCATAAACACCCCCAAATAATCCCATAAAAACCCCAAAAACATCCCAAAAAAAATCCCAAAATGCCCCCCAAAATCCCCCCAAAATCGCCCTCAAAACTCCCCCAAAATGGCCTAAAATCCCCCAAAATTGCCCCAAATCCCTCCCAAGACCCCCCCAAAATCCCCCAAACCCCTCCAGGACCCCCCAAAATGCCCCCAGGACCCCTCAAAACCTCCCCAAATCCCCCCTAAATCCCCCCAAATCCTCCCCCAAATCCTCCAAAAATCCCACAAAAATCCCCCTCAAAATGTCCTAAAATCCCCCTCAGAACAGCCCCAAATCCCCCAAAATCCCCCCTAAAATCACCCCAAAATCCCCCAGGACCCCCAAAATCCCCCCAAAATGCCAAGAAATCCCCCCAAACCCTCCCAAGACACCCCAAAATCAACCCAAACCTTCCCCAGACACCCCAAAATCCCTTCAGGACCCCCCAAAACCCCCTTAAAACCTCCCCAAATCCCCCTCAAAACTCCCCCGAAAATCCCCCCCTAAAACCCCCAAAATTCCCCCAAATCAATCCAAGAACCCCAAAAATCCCCCTCAAAATTCCCCCAAAATGCCCAAAAATTCCCCAAAATTGCCCCAAATCCCCCCAAAATCAACCCAACTCCCCCCCAGGACCCCCCAAAATGCCATAAAATGCCCCCAAATCCCCCCAGGACCCCCAAAATCCCCCTCAAATCCCCCTCAAAACTCCCCCAAATAGCCCCCAAAACCCCCCAAAATTTCCCCAAAAATGCCCAAAAATCCCCCCCAAAATCGCCCCAAATCCCCCAAAATCCCCCCAAATCCCCCCAGGACCCCCCAAAATCATCCCAAATCCCCCCTAAATCCCCCAGGACCCCCCAAAATCAACCCAAACCCCTCCAGGATCCCCAAAATCCTCCCGCAAACCCACCCAAATCCCCCCAAAAATCCCCCTCAAAATGTCCTAAAATCCCCCTCAGAACAGCCCCAAATCCCCCAAAATCCCCCTTGAAATGACCCCAAAATCCCCCCAGGACCCCCCAAAATCTCCCCAAAATACCATAAAATCCCCAAAAACCCTCCCAAGTCCCCCCAAAATCAACCCAAACCTTCCCCAGACACCCCAAAATCCCCCCAGGACCCCCCAAAACCCCCTTAAAACCTCCCCAAAATCCCCTGAAATCCCCCAAAATCCCCCCTCAAAAACCTCCCATAATCCCCTCAAAACTCCCCAAAATCCCCTAAAATCCCCCCAAAACCTCCCAAAGACCCCCCCAAAATCAACCCAAACCTTCCCTAGACACCCCAAATCCCCCCAGGACCCCTCAAAACCCGCCCAAATCCCCCCTAAATCCCCCCAAATCCTCCCCCAAACCCACCCAAATCCCCCAAAAATCCCATCAAAAATCCCCTCAAAACGCCCGAAAATCACCCCAAAATTGCCCCAAAATGCCCTAAAATCCCCCAAAATCCCCCCAGGACCCCCCAAAATCCCCAAATCGCCCCCAGCCCCACCTGAGAACATCTCCCCGTGCCGGGTGTAGCCCCTGGCCCGCGCTGTCTCCAGCAGAGCCCCCAGACCCAAATCCCCCCTAAATCCCCCCCCAAAATTCCCCCAAAATGCCCAAAAATTCCCCAAAATTGCCCCAAATCCCCCCCAAAGACACCCCACAATCAACCCAAACCCTCCCAAGACCCCCCAAAATCCCCCAAACCCGTCCAGGACCCCCCAAAATCCCCCAAATCCCCCTCCAAACTCCCCCAAAAATGCCCAAAAATCCCCCAAAATCCCCCCCTAAATCCCCCCCAAATTCCCCAAAATCCCCCAAAAATTCCCCCCAAAGACCCCCCAAAATCAACCCAAACCTTCCCCAGACACCCCAAAATCCCTCCAGGACCCCCCAAAATCCCCCAAACCCCTCCAGGACCCCCAAAATCCCCCAAAATCCTCCCCGAATCCCCCTCAAAACTCCCCCAAATCCCCCTCAAAAGTCCCCCAAAAATGCCCAAAAATCCCCCCAAAATCGCCCCAAAATCACCCCAAAAATCCCCCAAAATTCCCCTAAATCCCCCAAAATCCCCAAATCGCCCCCAGCCCCACCTGAGAACATCTCCCCGTGCCGGGTGTAGCCCCTGGCCCGCGCTGTCTCCAGCAGAGCCCCCAGACCCAAATCCCCCCCTAAATCCCCCTCAAAATGTCCTAAAATCCCCCTCAAAACAGCCCCAAATCCCCCAAAATCCCCCCTAAAATCCCCCAAAACCCTCCCAGGACCCCCCAAAATGCCATAAAATCCCCCCAAACCCTCCCAGGACACCCCCAAAATCAACCCAAACCCCTCCAGGACCCCCAAAATCCTCCCCAAATCCCCCTTAAAACCCCCTTAAAACCTCCCCAAATCCCCCTCAAAACTCCCCCAAAAATGCCCAAAAATCCCCCAAAATCGCCCCAAATCCCCCCAAAATCGCCCTCAAAACTCCCCCAAAATGGCCTAAAATCCCCCAAAATTGCCCCAAATCCCTCCCAAGACCCCCCAAAATCCCCCAAACCCCTCCAGGACCCCCCAAAATCCTCCCCCAAACCCGTCCAGGGCCCCCCAAAATCCCCCAAACCCATCCAAACCCTCCCCAAATCCCCCCAAAAATCCCCCTCAAAACACCCCCAGGACCCCCCAAAATCCATCCAGGAGCCCCAAAATCCCCCCAGAACTCCCCAAAATGATCCCAAATCCCCACTAAATCCCCCCAGAACCCCCCAAAATCCCCCAAACCCCTCCAGGACCCCCCAAATCCTCCCCAAATCCCCCTGAAAACCTCCTGAAAACCTCCCCAAATCCCCCTCAAAACTCCCCCAAAAATGCCCAAAATCCCCCCCAAAATCCCCCCAAATTCCCCAAAGTCCCCCAAAAATTCCCCCCAAAACTCCCCAAAATCATCCCAAATCCCCCCTAAATCCCCCAGGACCCCCCAAAATCAACCCAAACCCCTCCAGGACCCCCAAAATCCCCCTCAAATCCCCCTCAAAACTCCCCCAAAATTGCCCCAAAATGCCCCAAAATCCCCCCAGGACCCCCCAAAATCCCCAAATCGCCCCCAGCCCCACCTGAGAACATCTCCCCGTGCCGGGTGTAGCCCCTGGCCCGCGCTGTCTCCAGCAGAGCCCCCAGACCCAAATCCCCCCTAAATCCCCCCCCAAAACTCCCCTAAATCAATCCAAGAACCCCCAAAATCCCCCTCAAAATTCCCCCAAAATGCCCAAAAATTCCCCAAAATTGCCCCAAATCCCTCCCAAGACCCCCCCAAAATCAACCCAAACCCCTCCAGGACCCCCCAAAATCCCCCCAGGACCCCTCAAAACCTCCCCAAATCCCCCCTAAATCCCCCCAAATCCTCCAAAAATCCCCTCAAAATGCCCTAAATCCCCCAAAATCCCCCAGAACCCCCCAAAATCAACCCAAACCCCTCCAGGACCCCCAAAATCCTCCCCCAAACCCACCCAAATCCCCCAAAAATCCCCTCAAAATGTCCAAAAATCCCCCTCAGAACAGCCCCAAATCCCCCAAAATCCCCCTTGAAATCACCCCAAAATCCCCCCTAAATCCCCCCAGGACCCCCCAAAATCTCCCCAAAATCCCCTAAAATGCCCCCAAACCCTCCCAAGACCCCCCCAAAATCAACCCAAACCTTCCCCAGACACCACAAAATCCCCCTCAAATCCCCCTCAAAACTCCCCCAAATAGCCCCCAAAACCCCCCAAAAATCCCCCAAAATCGCCCCCAAAATCCCCCCAAATTCCCCAAACTCCCCCCAAAATTCCCCCCAAAACTCCCCAAAATCCTCCCAAATTCCCCCTAAATCCCCCAGGACCCCCCAAAATCATCCCAAATCCCTCCAGGATCCCCAAAATCCTCCCCCAAACCCACCCAAATCCCCCCAAAAATCCCCTCAAAATGTCCTAAAATCCCCCTCAGAACAGCCCCAAATCCCCCAAAATCCCCCTTGAAATCACCCCAAAATCCCCCCAAATCCCCCCCAAAATGCCATAAAATCCCCCCAAACCCTCCCAAGACCCCCCAAAATCAACCCAAACCTTCCCCAGACACCCCAAAATCCCTCCAGGACCCCCCAAAACCCCCTTAAAACCTCCCCAAAATCCCCTGAAATCCCCCAAAATCCCCCCTCAAAAACCTCCCACAATCCCCTCAAAACTCCCCAAAATCCCCTAAAATCCCCCCAAAACCCCCCAGGACCCCCCAAAATCAACCCAAACCCTCCCTAGACACCCCAAAATCCCTCCAGAACCCCTCAAAATCAACCCAAACCCCTCCAGGACCCCCAAAATCCTCCCGAAATCCCCCTTAAAACCTCCCCAAATCCCCCTCAAAACTCCCCCAAAAATGCCCAAAACCCCCCCCAAAATCCCCTCAAAATCCCCCTCAAAACTCCCCCAAAATGGCCTAAAATCCCCCAAAATTGCCCCAAATCCCTCCCAAGACCCCCCAAAATCAACCCAAACCCCTCCAGGACCCCCCAAATCCCCCCCAGGACCCCTCAAAACCTCCCCAAATCTCCCCTAAATCCCCCCAAATCCTCCCCCAAATCCCCCAAAAATCCCCAAAAAATCCCCCAAAAAATCCCCTCAAAATCCCCCAAAATCGCCCCAAAATCTCCCCAAAATCCCCCAAAATCCCTCCAGGACCCCCCAAAATTCCCCAAAATCCCCCCAAAATCCCCAAATCGCCCCCAGCCCCACCTGAGAACATCTCCCCGTGCCGGGTGTAGCCCCTGGCCCGCGCTGTCTCCAGCAGAGCCCCCAGACCCAAATCCCCCCCAAAACCCCCCAAAATTCCCCCAAATCAATCCAAGAACCCCCAAAATCCCCCTCAAAATTCTCCCAAAATGCCCAAAAATTCCCCAAAATTGCCCCAAATCCCCCCCAAAGACCCCCCACAATCAACCCAAACCCGTCCAGGACACCCCAAAATCCCCCAAAATCCTCCCCCAAAATCCTCCCCAAATCCCCCTTAAAACCCCCTTAAAACCTCCCCAAATCCCCCTCAAAACTCCCCCAAAAATGCCCAAAAATCCCCCAAAATTGCCCCAAAATCCCCCGTAAATCCCCCAAAAATGCCATAAAATGCCCCAAAATCCCCCCAGGATCCCCCAAAATCAACCCAAACCCCTCCAGGACCCCCAAAATCCCCCTCAAATCCCCCTCAAAACTACCCCAAATAGCCCCCAAAACCCCCCAAAATTTCCCCCAAAACTGCCCTAAAATCACCCCAAAATTGCCCCAAAATGCCATAAAATCCCCCCAGGACCCCCCAAAATCCCCAAAGCCCCCCCAGCCCCACCTGAGAACATCTCCCCGTGCCGGGTGTAGCCCCTGGCCCGCGCTGTCTCCAGCAGAGCCCCCAGACCCAAATCCCCCCTAAATCCCCCCCAAAATTCCCCAAAATTCCCCTAAATCACCCCAAGAACCCCCAAAATCCCCCTCAAAATTCCCCCAAAATGCCCAAAAATCCCCAAAAATTGCCCCAAATCCCCCCCAAAGACCCCCCAAAATCAACCCAAACCCTCCCAAGACCCCCCAAAATCCCCCAAACCCCTCCAGGACCCCCAAAATCCTCCCTAAATCCTCCCCAAATCCCCCTCAAAACTCCCCCAAAAATGCCCAAAAATCCCCCAAAATCCCCCCAAATTCCCCAAAGTCCCCCAAAAATTCCCCCCAAAACTCCCCAAAATCATCCCAAATCCCCCCTAAATCCCCCAGGACCCCCCAAAATCAACCCAAATCCCTCCAGGACCCCCCAAAATCCTCCCCAAATTCCCCTTAAAACCCCCTTAAAACCTCCCTAAAATCCCCCAAAACCCCCCCTCAAAACCCCCCAAAATTCCCCTAAATCCCCCAAAATCCCTCCAGGACCCCCCAAAATCCCCCCAGGACCCCCCAAAATCCCCAAATCGCCCCCAGCCCCACCTGAGAACATCTCCCCGTGCCGGGTGTAGCCCCTGGCCCGCGCTGTCTCCAGCAGAGCCCCCAGACCCAATTGGGGCCGGGGGGGTCCCAGCAGAGCCCCGGCCATGGCCAGGGCAACCAGGCCACACCTGGAAATTGGGAGATTTGGGATTTTGGGGAATTTTGGGGGGATTTTGAGGGATTTTGGGGATTTTGGCGGATTTTGGGGGGATTTTGAGGGGATTTGGAGGTTTTTGGGGGTGGGTTTGGGGGGGTTTTGGGGATATTTGGGGGAATTTTGGGGGGGTTTTGGGCGGGATTTGTTGGGTTTTGGGGGGGTTTTGGGGACATTTGGGGGATTTTGGGGGGATTTTGGGGATTTTGGGGGGATTTGGGGGATTTTGGGTGGTTTTGGGGGGATTTGGGAGATTTTGGGGGGACTTAGGGGTTTTAGGGAGTGGGTTTGGGGGCGTTTTGGGGGGGTTTTGGGTGGGATTTGTTGGGTTTGGGGGGATTTTGGGGATGTTTTTGGGGGTTTTGGGGGGGATTTGGGGGGATTTTGGGGGATTTTGGGGGGATTTGGGGGTTTTGGGGGGGTTTTGGGGACATTTGGGGGATTTTGGGGGGATTTGGGGGTTTTGGGGGGATTTTGGGGGGATTTGGGGATATTTGGGGGAATTTTGGGGGGTTTTGGGGACATTTGGGGGAATTTTGGGGGGGTTTTGGGCAGGATTTGTTGGGTTTTGGGGGGATTTTAGGGAGTGGTTTTGGGGGATTTTGGGGGGATTTGGGGATTTTGGGGGGATTTGGGGATTTTGAGGGGTTTTGGGGTTTTTTGGGGGGATTTTGGGGGGGTTTTGGGCGGGATTTGTTGGGTTTTGGGGGGGTTTTGGGGACATTTGGGGGATTTTGGGGGTTTTTGGAAGGATTTGGGGGGATTTGGGGATTTTGAGGGGATTTTGGGGGAATTTAGGGGTTTTTGGGAGTGGGTTTGGGGGTTTTTGGGGATATTTGGGGGGATTTTGGGGGGGTTTTGGGGAGAATTTGGGGGGGATTTGGGGGATTTTGGGGCTGGGTTTCAGGGGATTTTGGGGATGTTTTGAGGGGGTTTTGGGGGGATTTTGGGGAGTGGTTTTGGGGGTTTTTGGGGGGGATTTTGGGGGATTTTGGGGGGATTTGGGGATTTTTGGGGGATTTGGGGGTTTTTGGGAGTGGGTTTGGGGGGGTTTTGCGGATATTTGGGGGAATTTTGGGGGGATTTTTGGTGGGATTTGTTGGGTTTTGGGGGGATTTTGGGGAGTGGTTTTGGGGATTTTGGGGGGATTTGGGATTTTTGGGGGGATTTGGGGGATTTTGAGGGGATTTTGGGGTTTTTTGGAAGGATTTGGGGTGATTTGTTGGGTTTTGGGGGATTTGGGGAGAATTTTGGGGGGATTTGGGGTTTTTGGGGCTGGGTTTCAGGGGATTTTGGGGGGATTTTGGGGATGTTTTTGGGGGTTTTGGGTGGGATTTGTTGGATTTTGAGGGGATTTTGGGGGTTTTTTGGGTGATTTTGGGGTGTTTTGGGTGTTTTTGGGGTGATTTTGGGTGTTTTTGAGGTGATTTTGGGGTGTTTTGGGGTTTTTTGTTACTCACTGGGGCCCGTTCTGGATCAGGGGCGGCACCGGGCGGTGGAACAGGAGCCACTTCCAGGGACCCTCCAGGCTTCGTGGGGAGGGGGAGACCATGGGAGACCCCTCCCCAAAATCACCCCAAAAACCCCCCAGAAAAACCCCAAACCCCTCCCCAAAACCCTCCAAATTTCCCCCCAAGACCCCTCCCCAAAATCACCCCAAAAACCCCCCAAAAAAACCCCAAAACCCCTCCCAAAAACCTTCCAAAATTTCCCCCAAGACCCCTCCCCAAAATTACCCCAAAAACCCCTCAAAAAAACCCCAAAACCCCTCCCCAAAACCCTCCAAATTTCCCCCCAAGACCCCTCCCCAAAATCACCCCAAAAACCCCCCAAAAAAACCCCAAACCCCTCCCCAAAACCCTCCAAAATTTCCCCCAAGACCCCTCCCCAAAATCACCCCAAAAAACCCCAAATACCCCCCAAAACCCCTCCCCAAAACCCTCCAAAATTTCCCCCCAAGACCCCTCCCCAAAATCACCCCAAAAACCCCCCAAAAAAAAACCCAAAACCCTCCAAAATTTCCCCCAAGACCCCTCCCCAAAATCACCCCAAAACCCCCCCAAAAAAACCCCAAACCCCTCCCAAAAACCCTCCAAGATTTCCCCCCAAGACCCCTCCCCAAAATCGCCCCAAATTCCCCCAAAAAACCCCAAACCCCCTCCCCAAACCCTCCAAAATTTCCCCCAAGACCCCTCCCCAAAATCACCCAAAAACCCCCCAAAAAAACCCAAAACCCTCCAAAATTTCCCCCAAGACCCCTCCCCAAAATCACCCAAAAACCCCCCAAAAAAACCCAAAACCCTCCAAATTTCCCCCCCAAGACCCCTCCCCAAAATCGCCCCAAATCCCCCCCAGAACCCCCCCAAACCCCCTCCCCAAAACCATCCAAAATTCCTCCAAGACCCCTCCCCAAATTCCCCCAGGACCACCCCAAGACCCCTCCCCAAAATCCTCCCAAAGAGCCCCCAGGACCCCTCCCCAAATTTCCCCAAAATCCCCCCCAAAACCTCCACAAGACCCCTCCCCAAAATCCAGCCCAGGGCTCTCCAAGACCCCTCCCCAAATTCCTCTCTTAAACCTCCCCAAACCCCCCCAAATCTCCTCAAGACCCCTCCCCAAAACTCCCCGAGGACCCTTCTCCAATTTCCCCCAATCCCTTCCCCAAAACCCACCAAGACCCCTCCCCAAAACCCCCCAAGACCCCTCCTCAAAATCCTCCCAAGACCCCCCAAAACCCCCCAAGACCCCTCCCCGAATTCCCCAAATTCCCCAAAACCCCTCCCAAAATTCCTCCTCAAAGCCACCCCCAGACCCCCCAAAACCCCCTCAAGAACCCCCCAGACCCCTCCCCAAAACCTCCCAAACCTCCTCAAGACCCCTCCTCAAAACCCCTTCACGACCCCTTCCCAAACTCCCTCAGAGACCCCTCCTCAAAAACCCCAAATCCCCCCAAAATCCTCCAAGACCCCTCCCCAAAACCCGCCCAGGACCCCTCCACAAAACCCCCCTCAAACCTCCCCAAATTCCCCCCAAAATCCCGCTCAAAACCCCCCCAGACCCCCCAAAACTCCCTCAAGTTCCCCCCAGACCTTGCCCGATTCCCCCCCAAAACCTCCTCAAGACCCCTCCCCAAATTCCCCTCACGACCCCTCACCTGTCCCTGCGCCTCCTCAGCAGCTCCCGGAGCCCGCCGTCCTCTCCGAGCGCCTCCCCCGCTCTCTCCAGCGCCTCCCGCAGGACCGGCCCGAGCCCGGGGCGGCTCCCGGGGGTCCCTGAGGGGGTCCCGGGGGACCCTGAGGGGGTCCCGGGCGGCGGCGGGGGCGGAGGGGGCGGAGGGGGCGCCCGCTCCATGCCCGGCCCCGGGATCAAACTCGGCTCTGATTGGCTGCAGCGGCGAGAGGAGGGCGGGAGCTGCTGAGGGGAGAAGCGCGGTGATTGGTTGGTTTCGCAGAGGGCGCGGTGATTGACATGAAAGGCGGATGAAGGCGGGAGTTGATGAAGGGAGACGCGCGGTGATTGGTTGGGGTGGGGAGAGGGAGGCGGGACTTGCCTGAGGGGAGCCGCGCGGTGATTGGCTGTGGTCGGGAGGGGGAGGCGGGACTTGCCTGAGGGGAGCCGGGCGGTGATTGGTTGGTTTCGCAGAGGGCGCGGTGATTGACATGAAAGGCGGGTGAAGGCGGGAGTTGATGAAGGGAGACGCGCGGTGATTGGTTGTGGTCGGGAGAAGGAGGCGGGAGTTGTCTGAGGGCAGGCGCGCTCTCATTGGCTAGTTTGGTTTAGGGAGCGGTGATTGACAGGTAGGCGCAAGAGAGGCGGGAGTTGCTGAGGGGAGGCGCGCGGTGATTGGTTAAATGGGCGGGCGTTGCTGAAGGAAGACGTGCGCTGATTGGTTGGCTTAGAAAAAGGAAAGGCGGGCGTTCCTAAAAAAAGACGCGCGGTGATTGGTTGGTATAAAAAATGAGGAGGCGGGCGTTGTTGAGGTGATTCGCGCGGTGATTGGTTGGTTTGGGGCATTGGGAGGCAGGAGTTCCTGAGGGAAGGCGCGCAGTGATTGGTTGATTTGGAGCCGGGCGCGCCGCGATTGGCTGGGAAAAGTCCGGGATATTTGACGGAATATTCCCGGGTTTTTGGGGAAAAATTCCCGTTTTTTTGGAGAAGAAACATTGCCAGATTTTTTCACCCTACATGACCTCAAATAACTTAAATATCCCTATATGAACTCCAAAAATCTCTGAAAAACCCTTAACTATCTAAAAATAATCCAAATAAAGCAAAAAAATGCGAATAACCCCAAAACACCCTAAAAAACCCGAAATTAAACCAAAAAACCCAAAGTACGCCAATATAAACAAAAATAACCCCCAAAAATCCCCAAATAACTCCAAATAAACAAAAAACCCCAATAATCCCAAATGCTTCCAAATAACCTAAAAAACAAAAATAACTACAAAGACCCCTGGAAAAAAAATTTAACAATAAAAACAAACACAAAAAAATACCCTCAAACAAACCAAAAAAAACCAAAAATAAACCAATTAAAACCAAAAAAAAAAAACACAAAAAAAAACCCAAAAAGAGTCACAAATAAATCCCAAATAATTCCTAAATAAACCCAAGGAATTCGAAGTACACCTAAATAACCTAAATAAACACCAAAGAAATTCAAATAAACCCCAAATAAACCCAAAGAACTCTACATAACCCAAAAAAAACCCCAAAACTAACCCCAAATAACCCCCAAAAACACGAAAAAAACCCAAAAAAAACACTGAAATAATCCCGAATATAAACCCAAATACACCCCAAGTAACCCCAGTTCCTCCGGTCCCCTCCCAAAAACAGATCCCGGCCAATCAGGGTGCACGGCACTGATGACGATGATGTTGCTGGGCAGAAACTGAGAGCACTGGCACCACTCAGCGAATCTCAGCCAATCAGCGACCGGATCAGCTCTGACTCATCAGTTGCTAAGCAGAGACCAAGGACTCCCACTCGGTTAAATACACAGAGACAGGGAGGGCTAATTTCCAACCAATCAGCGCGTTTCTCGCTGATTACTCATCAGTTGCCAGGAGAGGAATTGGGAAGGAGGGGAAGGTGACCCTGGGGATGAGGGGGGGACCCCAAATTAATCCAAAACCAGGTTGGAAGCCCAAAACGGAGCAGGAGGGGCCTGGACCCCCAAAACCAAACACGGAGTAGGGGATGGAACCCCCAAACAGGATGAAGCCAATTTTGTTCCTGGAATATGTAAAGTAGTTTATGGATATGCAAAAATGGCCATGAATATGCAACAGGCTGATGTCATGGCAGACAAGGACCATCGAGCAAAGGTTGTTATGGCCGCCAAGACCCCCCAGTTATTTTCGGGGACACCCCTAAATTAATCTGGTTTTAATTACATCAGCCTGTGGCATATTGATAGATCCTTATGCAAATCCATGAAATAATTTACATATTCCGGGAATGATTTCAAATGGCCCCTCCCCGGGGGTGTCTCCCCATTGCAGGAGCCTCCACTGAAATGGAAAATGTAAACCCTCTCCCTTTAAGTAGTAATATATTAATAATAACAAAAATAAAAATAAAAATAAAAATAAAAATAAAAATATAATAATTTTGACATGAAGGGCCTCTCAGCAAAGATATGAGAGTAGAAATTTATGCCGAATTTTGCCCCAAAAGGCGAGAATAACTGCTTAAGAGACTCAGCTTAAGTCAAATAAGCAGGAGGTATTTTATTGCGACGCGTCGGAGAAATCACAAAATGGATTTCTAAGTTATGTATAACTTAGATTTCTCAGTTAAAATTGTATAAAAACCCAGCAAAAGCGGGTTTTTATACAATTTTAAACAAGGATTACATCATTTATTACATGCATATTCATAGGCAGGCGGAGTCTACCGGGAATTCTTGGTCTTCCTTAGTTAAATTTTAAGTTTTTCCTAATTTGGACTTCTTCCTGTTATCCTTGGCATGTTTTTCCATGGCTTGGCTGAAGTTACTGTTATACTTGGCTTGATCCTAACGGCTTGGCAGGTCACTTAAACTTATTGGCTTCCACTTTTGTTTCTTCAAATATTCTAATTCCAAAGTTTCTTCTGTGGGTGTATTTTAGATTAACTTATCCAAATATCTGATCAAAGCTCTTCCTGATAGTGTATTTTAGGTTATTTACTAACATCTGCGATTCCCTTGATAAACTTTTGAGTGTCTTTTAATTCTTTTATTTCTCAGAAACTATTGTTCATTATAATAAATGGCTTCAAAATAACAGGGGTTTTATTAGCAAAAATTAAAACTACAACTGCAGTCGTACAAACTAGAAAAACCAGTGACAGAGTCAGAATCCTCTGGGAATCCATTGGGAAAAGGTTGATCCTTTGGAAATCCAGTGGGAAAAGCTGAAATTTTGGAAATCTGGTGGGAGAAGCTGAAATTTTGAGAAATCCAGAGGAAAAAGCTGAAATTTTGAGAAATCCAGTGGGACAAGGGCTCACCCTTTGTGAATCCATTTCTTACCCCTCAAGGACAGGGCAAAGGCAAGGCCGTGCAGTTTTTAGAGGGTACCCAAAGGGAGGAGTTGGGGTTTGGGTAAAGTAGGAGTTCTCATCAAAACAAGAAGGGTGAGATCACATCAGTGCCTCTTACCAAAAGTGGCACGTCATAGAAAACATGGCCCAAAATCCCAAATTCCCACTAAAACAACAGAGAAATTACACAACTTCAGATATATTGGATCAAATTCCTTCATTTAGAGCAGTCTGCGCTGTTTTTAAGGGATGAAGATGAAGCAGAGTAAAAAAAGGTGAAACTAAATTCAGAAACAGCCAGGTGTGTTCCCAGCAGTATCACAGGGAATGAGAGCGACCAGGGCTGTGCCCACAGTGCCTCCTCCAGTGGGGGATGGAGCTGGAGCAGCGCACGAAGCTCTGCCCGCACTCGGGGCACTCGCAGGGCTTCCCTCACCGGTGGCTCCGTTGGTGTCGGGTCAAGATAGAGCTGCTGGAGAAGCTCTTCCCACACTGGGGACACTCGTAGGGCCTCTCCCCTGTGTGGATGCGCCGGTGGGTGATGAGGGTGGAGTTCTGCTTGAATCCCTTCCCGCAGTCGGGGCAGCGGAAGGGCCTCTCCTCTCTGTGAATCCGATAGTGCTGGAGGAGATCAGTGCTGGTCCGAAACCTCTTCCTGCATTTATCACACTCGTAGGGCCTCTCCCCTGTGTGGATGCGCTGGTGGATGATGAGGTTGGAGTTGTGCTTGTATGCCTTCCCACACTCAGGGCATTGGAAGGGCCTCTCCTCTCTGTGACTCCAATAGTGCTTGAGGAGATCAGAGCTGGTCTGAAACGCCTTCCCACACTTGGAACACTCGTAGGGCTTCTCCCCAGTGTGGATCCTCTGGTGCGTGATCAAGCTGGAGCCCACTCTGAAGCTCTTCCCACACTCCCCACACTCGTAGGGCTTCTCCCCAGTGTGTGTCCTCTGGTGCCTGATGAGGTCGTTGTTCCGCCTGAAGCACTTCCCACACTCCCCGCACGTGTGGGGCTTCTCCCCAGTGTGGGTCCTCTGGTGCGTGATCAGGCTGGAGCCCACTCTGAAGCACTTCCCACACTCCCCACACTCGTAGGGTTTCTCCCCAGTGTGGGTCCTGTGGTGCTCGATCAGTTTGCTGTGCTTGCTGAAGCTCTTCCCACACTCCCCACACTCGTAGGGTCTCTCCCCAGTGTGAATCCTCTGATGCACGATCAGGCTGGAGCTCGCTGTGAAGCTCTTCCCACACTCCCCACACTCGTAGGGCCTCTCCCCAGTGTGAATCCTCTGGTGCTTGATCAGTTCGCAGTTCCTCCTGAATCTCTTCCCACACTCCCCGCACGTGTGGGGCTTCTCCCCATCACGGAGCTGCTCACGGAGCACCAGCTCCGAGCTCTGGCTCCATCTCCGGCCGCCTTCCCGGCCCAGGCCGGCTCTTTCCCCCTCACATCCCCGCCGCCTGCGTTTGCAGCCCCTCCTCGTGCGGCATCTCCGCGCCTTTTCCTCCCCGTTGCCTTCCTGCGCCGTGGAGCCGCTCAAAACGGCCTCTGCCACCAGCTCCTGCCGCGGGCATTTGTCCTCCCTGCTCTCCATGCTCAGCTCCTGCTCTGGGGGAGGAAGGACAAGGACACCATGGGATTTGCCTCCGTGCCACAGCCGAGGGCAACGAGATCGCCCCAGGCCGTCCCCGGCAGGACGGCACCGCCACCCCCCGATGTCCCCCCGAGGGGCCTTTTCCGCTCAGCCTTGGACTTCTTCATTCTCCAAACATCCCCCCAGAAACCCAACCCAGGGACCCCCCGGGATATCAGGGCCGGGCTCCCCCTCCCTGCTCACCGGCGCGATTCGGGGGGCGATGATCCCACAGGTGGGGGCTGCGAATCCAGGCGGGGTCGACCGCGTGGATCCGGCCGCTCAGCCTTGATCCGCCTTTGTCCCTCCTCTTCCTCTTCCTCCCGCTCCTCCTCTTCCTTTCCCCCTCCCGCTCCTCAGCCTTGTCTCCGCCTCCTTCTCCTCTTCCATCCCGCCCCTTCCATCCCTTCTCTTCCTCCTGCTCGCTAACCCCACCTTCTTCTTCTCCTCCCATCGCTGCTCTCTCTCCGCCTTCATCCCTCCTCTTCCATCTCCGCTAGCCCTGCTCCTCTCCCCGAACCGGCTGGAACCGCGAGGGGAAAGGGGGCAGGGAAAGGGCGGAACCGTGAGGGGAAAGGGGGCAGGGAAAGGGCGGGAACCGTGAGGGGAAAGGGGGCAGGGAAAGGGCGGGAACCGTGAGGGGAAAGGGGGCGGGGAAAGGGCGGGAACCGTGAGGGGAAAGGGGCGGGCTCAGGCCAAGGGCGGCAACTGTGAGGGGACGCTCTGGGAGGCGGCACTCTGCAAACAGAACTGCAACGGACTTAAGATAAACGGGACAGAAATCAGTAAGTCTGAAAGTTTTATTTGCACTCAAATACACCCCACACACCCAGCCCCACACAATCCCCATCCCAGCACTCTAATTGAGTTCCCAGTACTGTCAATCACCTCCCAACCCCATCTCAGCCTGGCGGCTGTGGAATCGAGAAAATTTAGTATGGCATGCAGTCTTTCTCGGGAGGGATTGAGCATTCTCGGGTAAGACTGAGCTGTTTTCACTGGGATTTGAGTAGTTCTGAGGTGACAGATCCATCTCCCTTGTCTTTTGGTGTGCAAAGAAATGGAGAAGAGGAAAAAATTAAGGTGAAATTAAAAGGAGAAACAGCAGGATGTGTTCCTAACATGGATAACAGGGAATGTGAGTGACCAGGGCTGTGCCCACAGTGCCTCCTCCAGTGGGGGATGGAGCTGGAGCAACGCACGAAGCTCTGCCCGCACTCAGGGCACTCGCAGGGCTACCCTCAGCAGTGCCTACGTTGGTGTTGGGTCAAGTTAGAGCTGCCGGAGAAGCTCTTCCCACACTGGGGACACTCGTAGGGCCTCTCCCCTGTGTGGATGCGCCGGTGTCTGACGAGGGCGGAATTGTACTTGAATCCCTTCCCGCAGTCGTGGCAGCGGAAGGGCCTCTCCTCTGAGTGAATTCGATAGTGCAGGACGAGATCAGAGCTGGTCCGAAACCTCTTTCTGCATTTATCACACTCGTAGGGCCTCTCCCCTGTGTGGATGCGCCGGTGGGTGACGAGGGCAGAGTTGTACTTGAATCCCTTCCCGCAGTCAGGGCAGCGTAAGGGCCTCTCCTCTGAGTGAATCCGATAGTGCTGGAGGAGATCAGTGCTGGTCCGAAACCTCTTCCTGCATTTATCACACTCGTTCGGCGTCTCTCCAGTGTGGATGCGCTGGTGGGTGATGAGGTGGGAGTTGCGCTTGAATCCCTTTCCACACTCAGGGCATTGGAAGGGCCTGTCCTCTGTGTGACTCCGATAGTGCTTGAGGAGATCAGAGCTGGTCTGAAACGCCTTCCCACACTTGGAACACTCGTAGGGCCTCTCCCCAGTGTGCATCCTCTGGTGCACAATCAGGCTGGAGCCCACTCTGAAGCTCTTCCCACACTCCCCACACTCGTAGGGTTTCTCCCCACTGTGAGTCCTCTGGTGCGTGATGAGATTGGAGTGGCGCCTGAAGCTCTTCCCACACTCCCCACACTCGTAGGGCCTCTCCCCTGTGTGAATCCTCTGGTGCCTGATCAGTTCGCTGTTCCACCTGAAGCTCTTCCCACACTCCCCGCACATGTGGGGCTTTACCCCATCACGGAGCACCAGCTCCGAGCTCTGGCTCCATCTCCGGCCGCCTTCCCGGCCCAGGCCGCCTCTTTCCCCCTCACATCCCCGCCGGCTGCGTTTGCAGCCCCTCCTCGTGCGGCATCTCCGCGCCTTTTCCTCCCCGTTGCCTTCCTGCGCCGTGGAGCCGCTCAAAACGGCCTCTGCCACCAGCTCCTGCCGCGGGCATTTGTCCTCCCTGCTCTCCATGCTCAGCTCCTGCTCTGGGGGAGGAAGGACAAGGACACCATGGGATTTGCCTCCGTGCCACAGCCGAGGGCAACGAGATCCCCCCAGGCCGTCCCCAGGCAGGACGGCACCGCCACCCCCCGATGTCCCCCCGAGGGGCCTTTTCCGTTCAGCCTTGGACTTCTTCATTCTCCAAACATCCCCCCAAAAACCCAACCCAGGGACCCTCCGGGATATCAGGGCCGGGCTCCCCCTCCCTGCTCACCGGCGCGATTCGGGGGGCGATGATCCCACAGGTGGGGGCTGCGAATCCAGGCAGGGTCGACCGCGTGGATCCGTCCGCTCAGCCTTGATCCGCCTTTGTCCCTCCTCTTCCTCTTCTTCCCGCTCCTCCTCTTGATTCCAAACCCCCACTGCTCCTCCCCCGACCCCGCCTCCTTCGCATGTTTCATCCCCGGCCTTCCCTCCCTCCTCCTCCTCCCCCAGCAGCAGCCGCTCTCTCCGTGCCCCGTTCCCGCAGCCCTCGCAGCCCGTGGCAGGAGCGCGGATGGAGCCGGGACAGGTCGGGATGGGCAGCGCGGGGCTCTCGGCTGCTCCAGCCGCTGCGGGAGGGGTGAACCGGCCCGGGCCAAAGGAGAGGCAAACTGGGCAAACTGGGGGCTGCACATCCAAACTGGGCCTTGCTGTGGACCCTGCCTGGCCACTGCCAGCCCTTGGGGCTCCTCTCGGCACATCCGCCAGGGGGGAACGCACACAGGGCTGGGGCATCCCAGCAGTGGCAGCACTGCCAGGGACTGGGCTGCGCTGGGATCGTACTGGGAGTGACTGGTTCTGTACTGGTTCTGTACTGACACTGGGATTGTAGTGAGTTTGTAGTGACATCATTCTGAGATCACACTGCCTTCCCAGGGCAGATTGTGATCGCACTCATGGGGAGTGGGATCACACTGGTGTCATACTGGGAGTGGCTACAGTCATACTGGGATTAGAGTGGCTGTGATTGGACCCTCAGTGGGGGTTACTGGGAGGCGCCAGGTCCATGCTGGGAGCCAACTGGGGACTTATCTAGAGGAACTGGGAGCAACTGGGGTAAAAATGGGGCAAGTGAACCACGCTGAGGTGACTGGGAGTGCCTGGCAATGACTGCCAGAATGTTCAGGGCAACTGGGATGTACTGGGAGGGTCGGAGACCATGCAGGTGGTGATTGGCACCAAACTGGGACTGAGTGGGAAGGTGTTGGGGGAACTGGGAACACACTGGGGGCGAGTAGGAGTGACTGGGCCATTGCTGGGAGACACTGGGATCACACTGGGAGTGCCTAGGACTATGCCAGGGACAACTGGGAGGACGGAGAACACACAGGATGAAAGTGGGAGGAACTGGGAGCAACGGGGACCATGCTGGGAGAAAATTGCATCATCATAGGGAAGCAAAGGGAGGGACTGACCTCGTCTGAGAGTGACTGGGATCAGGCAGGGAGGCAGGGCAAGTGACCAGGATGATACTGGGAGTGCACAGGCCCATACTGGGAATGACCAGGCTATTACTGGGATTGTCCAGGGAACTGGAAGCACACGGGGGAGCAACTGGGCTCATAGTGGGAGCAGCCACTGCAGACCGCGGATGTCCCCCCGAGGGCCATTTGCGGCTCGGCTTTGGAGCCCTGCCAGCTGCAAACATCCCCCCGAAACAAACCCCAAAGCCAGGCACCCCCCGGGATATTTGGGCCGCGCTCCCCCTCCCCAGGAACCTGCGGGATGTGGGGCGATGCTTCTGAGGCTGTGGCACTTTGAGGGAGCGCCTGGGGCACGAGATTCTCCCTCTCCTCTTCTGCCGTGGCACCTGCTCGGCCTCTTCCTCCCTCCCTCCTCCTCCACCCCCGTTCCCTATGGCCGAACCGTGAGGGGAAAGGGGGCAGGGAAAGGGCGGAACCGTGAGGGGAAAGGGGGCAGGGAAAGGGCGGAATCGTGAGGGGAAAAGAGGGCAGGGAAAGGGCGGGAACCGTGAGGGGAAAGGGGGCAGGGAAAGGGCGGAACCGTGAGGGGAAAGGGGGCAGAGAAAGGGCGGAACCGTGAGGGGAAAGGGGGCAGGGAAAGGGCGGGAACCGTGAGGGGAAAGGGGGCAGGGAAATGGCGGAACCGTGAGGGGAAAGGGGGCAGGGAAAGGGCGGGAACCGTGAGGGGAAAGGGGCGGGCTCAGGCCAAGGGCGGCAACTGTGAGGGGACGCTCTGGGAAGCGGCACTGTGCGAACAGAACTGCAACCGACTGAACATGAACGGGAGAGAAATCTGTCAGTCTGAGAGTTTAATTTGTTATCAAATGCATCCCACACGCCCAGCCCCACACTGTCCCCATCCCACCGCTCAAAATTGGGATGGAACTTCTCCCAATCTTCTTCCACCACTATCTCACTCTGGTGGGTGTGGAATTATGTGAGTCTGGTGGGGGATTGAGGTTTTTTGAGGTGGGTTTGCGCACTTTTAGGGTAAGACTGAGCTTTTTTTCACTGGGATCTCAGTCGTTTTGATGTGTAAATCGGCTTTTGGAATGCAAAGAGATTGACAAGTGAAAGAAATTAAGAAGAAACCAAAAGTAGAAGAGGGCAGATATGTTCCCAGCATCGATCACAGGGAATGAGAGCGACCAGGGCTGTGCCCACAGTGCCTCCTCCAGTGGGGGATGGAGCTGGAGCAGCGCACGAAGCTCTTCCCGCACTCAGGGCACTCACTGGGCTTCCCTTACCGGTGCCTGTTGCCTTCTGGATCAAGGCAGGCGACCTGGTTCTGAGGATCAGCACAACGGCCCACTCTCCAGGGCCGTTCGGGCCAACGACACACGCAGACATCAATGTGGTGGACGGTCAAAAGGCGTTTATTACTTCTTCTCATGGGGTCTTATAGTCTAAGGGGTCTCTACATCAAAAGGGGGTTTGTCCTTCTTATCTATGGTTAGTAGGGAATGGAAAAGTACTGGGCAAGGAGTGGAAAGTTGCTGACTTTACTGTTAGGGGGGCCACATTTCTATTGTTAGTGGGGCCACATTCCTATGTTAGTTTCTTATCTATGAGTAACAGAGGGTCTTATCTACGGGAAACAGAGGGTCCTGGCTTTCCGTAACATCGTGACAACTTCCGCAGCGCCTTTCCCTGACTACCACAGGTGCCTCCTTTGGTGTTGGGTCAAGTAAGAGCGTGTGGAGAAGCTCTTCCCACACTGGGGACACTCGTAGGGCCTCTCCCAGTGTGGATGCGCCGGTGTCTGACGAGGGTGGAGTTCTGCTTGAATCCCTTCCCACAGTCGGGGCAGCGGAAGGGCCTCTCCTCTCTGTGAATCCGATAGTGCTGGAGGAGATGAGAGCTGGTCTGAAACCTCTTCCTGCATTTATCACACTCGAAGGGCCTCTCCCCTGTGTGGATGCGCCGGTGTCTGAGGAGGGTGAAGTTGTACGTGAATCCCATCCCGCAGTCGGGGCAGAGGAAGGGCCTCTCCTCTGTATGAATCCGATAGTGCTGGAGGAGATGAGTATTGGTCTGAAACCTCTTCCTGCATTTATCACACTCGTAGGGCCTCTCCCCTGTGTGGATGCGCTGGTGGGTGATGA
Organism: Passerculus sandwichensis; assembly: GCA_031885435.1. Lineage (NCBI taxonomy): Eukaryota > Metazoa > Chordata > Aves > Passeriformes > Passerellidae > Passerculus > Passerculus sandwichensis. The sequence continues at coordinate 11,377,375 of CM063146.1, forward strand.
GGTGGGAGTTGCGCTTGAATCCCTTCCCACACTCAGGGCATTGGAAGGGCCTCTCCTCTCTGTGACTCTGATAGTGCTGGAGGAGATTAGAGTAGGCCTGAAACGCCTTCCCACACTTGGAACACTTGTAGGGCCTCTCCCCAGTGTGCATCCTCTGGTGCACGATCAGGCTGGAGTTCTCTGTGAAGCTCTTCCCACACTCCCCACACTCGTAGGGTTTCTCCCCAGTGTGTGTCCTCTGGTGCGTGATGAGATTGGAGTGCTGCCTGAAGCTCTTCCCACACTCCCCACACTCGTAGGGCCTCTCCCCAGTGTGAATCCTCTGGTGCACGATCAGGGCAGAGTTCCACCTGAAGCTCTTCCCACACTCCCCACAGTCGTAGGGCCTCTCCCTAGTGTGAATCCTCTGGTGCTTTATCAGGTCGGAGTTGCACCTGAAGCTCTTCCCACACTCCCCGCACGTGTGGGTCTTCTCCCCATCACGGAGCTGCTCACGGAGCACCAGCTCCGAGCTCTGGCTCCATCTCCGGCCACCTTCCCGGCCCAGGCCGGCTCTTTCCCCCTCACATCCCCGCCGCCTGCGTTTGCAGCCCCTCCTCGTGCGGCATCTCCGCGCCTTTCCCTCCCCGTTGCCTTCCTGCGCCGTGGAGCCGCTCAAAACGGCCTCTGCCACCAGCTCCTGCCGCGGGCATTTGTCCTCCCTGCTCTCCATGCTCAGCTCCTGCTCTGGGGGAGGAAGGACAAGGACACCATGGGATTTGCCTCCGTGCCACAGCCGAGGGCAACGAGATCCCCCCAGGCCGTCCCCGGCAGGACGGCACCGCCACCCCCCGATGTCCCCCCGAGGGGCCTTTTCCGCTCAGCCTTGGACTTCTTCATTCTCCAAACATCCCCCCAAAAACCCAACCCAGGGACCCCCCGGGATATCAGGGCCGGGCTCCCCGTCCCTGCTCACCGGCGCGATGCGGGGGGCGATGATCCCACAGGTGGGGGCTGCGAATCCAGGCGGGGTCGACCGCGTGGATCCGTCCGCTCCGCCTTGATCCGCCTTTGTCCCTCCTCTTCCTCTTCCTCCCGCTCCTCCTCTTCCTTTCCTCCTCCCGCTCCTCAGCCTTATCCCCGCCTCCTTCTCCTCTTCCATCCCGCCCCCTCCATTCCTTCTCCTCCTCCTGCTCGCTAACCCCACCTTCTTCTCCTCCTTCCATCGCTGCTCACTCTCCGCCTTCATCCCTCCCCTTCCATCTCCGCTAGCCCTGCTCCTATCCCCTAATCGGGTGGAACCGTGAGGGAAAAGGGGGCGGGGAAAGGGCGGGAACCGTGAGGGGAAAGGGGCGGGGAAAGGGCGGGAACCGTGAGGGGAAAGGGGGCGGGGAAAGGGCGGAACCGTGAGGGGAAAGGGGCGGGCTCAGCCTGAGGGCGGCAACTGTGAGGGGACGCTCTGGGAGGCGGCACTCTGCAAACAGAACTGCAACGGACTGAACATGAACGGGAAAGAAATCTGTAAGTCTCAGAGTTTTATTTGCTATCAAATAGATCCCACACGCCCAGCCCCACACAATCCCCAGCCCAGCGCTCTAACTGAGTTCCCACTACTGTAAATCACAAGCTGGCTGTAGAATCGAGGAAGATTTGTACGGCATGGAGTTTTTCTCAGGAGTGATTGAGCATTCTGGGGCAAGATGAGCTGTTTTCACTGGGATTTGAGTCGTTTTGAGGTGACAGATTCATGTCTCTTGGCTTCTGGAGTGCAAAGAGATCGAGAAGAGAAAAAAATTAAGGTGATATTGAATGGAGAAGCAGCCAGGTGTGTTCCCAGCATGGATCACAGGGAATGAGAGCGACCAGGGCTGTGCCCACAGTGCCTCCTCCAGTGGGGGATGGAGCCGGAGCAGCACACGAAGCTCTACCTGCATTCGAGGCACTCACAGGTCATCCCTCAGTGGTGCGTCCTTTGATGTTGGGTCAAGTGAGAGCGTCTGGAGAAGCTCTTCCCACACTGGGGACACTCGTAGGGCCTCTCCCCAGTGTGGATGCGCCGGTGGGTAACGAGGGTGGAGTTGTACTTGAATCCCTTCCCACAGTCGGGGCAGCGGAAGGGCCTCTCCTCTGAGTGAATCCGATAGTGCTCGAGGAGATGAGAGCTGGTCCGACACCTCTTTCTGCATTTATCACACTCGTAGGGCCTCTCCCCAGTGTGGATGCGCTGGTGGGTGATGAGGTGGGACTTTTTCTTGTATCCCTTCCCACACTCAGGGCATTGGAACGGCCTCTCCTCTGTGTGACTCTGATAGTGATTGAGGAGATCAGACCTAATGTGAAACGCCTTCCCACACCGGGAACACTTGTAGGGCCTCTCCCCAGTGTGGATCCTCTGGTGCCTGATCAGGCTGCAGCTCTGGCTGAAGCTCTTCCCACACTCCCCACACTCATAGGGCCGTTCCCCAGTATGGATCCTCTGGTGCAGGATCAGTAGGGAGCTCCGACTGAAACACTTCCCACATTGCCCACACTCATAGGGCTTCTCCCCAGTATGAGTCCTCTGGTGCCTGATCAGGCTGGACCTGTGGTTGAAGCTCTGCCCACACTCCCCACACTCGTAGGGGCTCTCCCCAGTGTGTGTCCTCTGGTGGGTGATGAGACCGGAGTGCTGCCTGAAGCTCTTCCCACACTCCCCACACTCGTAGGGCCTCTCCCCAGTGTGGATCCTCTGGTGCCTGATGAGGTCGCGGTTCCACCTGAAGCTCTTCCCACACTCCCCACACGTGTGGGGCTTCTCCCCATCACGGAGCTGCTCACGGAGCACCAGCTCCGAGCTCTGGCTCCATCTCCGGCCGCCTTCCCGGCCCAGGCCGGCTCTTTCCCCCTCACATCCCCGCCGGCTGCGTTTGCAGCCCCTCCTCGTGCGACATCTCCGCGCCTTTTCCTCCCCGTTGCCTTCCTGCGCCGTGGAGCCGCTCAAAACGGCCTCTGCCACCAGCTCCTGCCGCGGGCATTTGTCCTCCCTGCTCTCCATGCTCCGCTCCTGCTCTGGGGGAGGAAGGACAAGGACACCATGGGATTTGCCTCCATGCCACAGCCGAGGGCAACGAGATCCCCCCAGGCCGTCCCGGGCAGGACGGCACCGCCACCCCCCGATGTCCCCCCGAGGGGCCTTTTCCGCTCACAGCCTTGGACTTCTTCATTCTCCAAACATCCCCCCAGAAACCCAACCCAGGGACCCCCCGGGATATCAGGGCCGGGCTCCCCCTCCCTGCTCACCGGCGCGATGCGGGGGGCGATGATCCCACAGGTGGGGGCTGCGAATCCAGGCGGGGTCGACCGCGTGGATCCGGCCGCTAAGCCTTGATCCGCCTTTGTCCCTCCTCTTCCTCTTCCTCCCGCTCCTCCTCTTCAATCGGCCCTCCCGCTCCTCGGCGTTATCTCCGCCTCCTTCTCCTCTTCCATCCCGCCCCTTCCATCCCTTCTCCTCCTCCTGCTCGCTTACCCCACCTCCTTCACCTCCTTCCATCGCTGCTCCCTCTCCGCCTTCATCCCTCCTCTTCCATCTCCCCTAGCGCTCCTCCTATCCCCTAATCGGGTGGAACCGTGAGGGGAAAGGGGGCAGGGAAAGGGGGCAGGGAAAGGGCGGGAACCGTGAGGGGAAAGGGGCGGGCTCAGGCCAAGGGCGGCAACTCTGAGGGGACGCTCTGGGAGGCGGCACTGTGCGAATAGAACTGCAACGGACTGATCATGAACGGGAGAGAAATTACCAAGTCTGAGAGTTTTATTTCGTATCAAATACACCCCACACAACCAGGCCCACAGATTCCCGATCGCAGCCCTCAAAACTGAGATCCCACATCTCCCAATCTCTTCTTAACCCCATCTCAGCTGTGCCAGTTGCTGTGGAATCAGGTGGATTTGTGAAGAGGTAGCGTTTTTTAATGTGAGAGAAAGCCCCTTTGATGTGGACCTGAGTCCTTTTCACGTAAGATTGAGCTGATTTCATTGCATTTGAGTAGATTTGTTGTCACAGCTACATCCCTTTTGACTGCTGGACTGCACAGAGAGGGAGAAAAGGAAAAAATTAACGCCAACCCAAATGTTTAAGCACCGAGTTGTGTTCCCAGCAGTATCACAGGGAATGAGAGCGACCAGGGCTGTGCCCACAGTGCCTCCTCCAGTGGGGGATGGAGCTGGAGCAGCGCACGAAGCTCTTCCCGCACTCAGGGCACTCGCAGGGCTTCCCTCACCGGTGGCTCCGTTGGTGTCGGGTCAAGTGAGAGCTGCTGGAGAAGCTCTTCCCACACTGGGGACACTCGTAGGGCCTCTCCCCTGTGTGGATGCGCCGGTGCCTGAAGAGGTGGGAGTTGTGCTTGAATCCCTTCCCACAGTCGGGGCAGCGGAAGGGCCTCTCCTCTGAGTGAATGCGATAGTGCTGGAGGAGATGAGAGCTGGTCCGAAACCTCTTCCTGCATTTATCACACTCGTAGGGCCTCTCCCCAGTGTGGATGCGCCGGTGGCTGATGAGGGTGGAGTCGTACTTGAATCCCTTCCCACACTCAGGGCATTGGAAGGGCCTCTCCTCTGAGTGAATCCGATAGTGCTGGAGGAGATCAGTGCTGGTCCGAAACCTCTTCCTGCATTTATCACACATGTTCGGCGTCTCTCCAGTGTGGATGCGCTGGTGGGTGATGAGGTGGGAGTTGCGCTTGAATCCCTTCCCACACTGAGGGCATCTGAAGGGCCTCTCCTCTCTGTGACTCTGATAGTGCTGGAGGAGTTCAGAGCTGGTCTGAAACGCCTTCCCACACTTGGAACACTCGTAGGGCCTCTCCCCAGTGTGCATCCTCTGGTGCACAATCAGGTTGGAGCTCACTGTGAAGCTCTTCCCACACTCCCCACACTCGTAGGGTTTCTCCCCAGTGTGTGTCCTCTGGTGCTTGATGAGACCGGAGTGCTGCCTGAAGCTCTTCCCACACTCCCCACACTCGTAGGGCCTCTCCCCAGTGTGAATCCTCTGGTGCCTGATCAGGTCGCTGTTCCACCTGAAGCTCTTCCCACACTCCATGCAGCTGTGGGGCTTCTCCCCATCACGGAGCACCAGTTCCGAGCTCTGGCTCCATCTCCGGCCGCCTTCCCGGCCCAGGCCGGCTCTTTCCCCCTCACATCCCCGCCGGCTGCGTTTGCAGCCCCTCCTCGTGCGGCATCTCCGCGCCTTTTCCTCCCCGTTGCCTTCCTGCGCCGTGGAGCCGCTCAAAACGGCCTCTGCCACCAGCTCCTGCCGCGGGCATTTGTCCTCCCTGCTCTCCATGCTCAGCTCCTGCTCTGGGGGAGGAAGGACAAGGACACCATGGGATTTGCCTCCGTGCCACAGCCGAGGGCAACGAGATCCCCCCAGGCCGTCCCCGGCAGGACGGCACCGCCACCCCCCCGATGTCCCCCCGAGGGGCCTTTTCCGCTCACAGCCTTGGACTAATTCATTCTCCAAACATCCCCCCAAAAACCCAACCCAGGGACCCTCCGGGATATCAGGGCCGGGCTCCCCCTCCCTGCTCACCGGCGCGATGCGGGGGGCGATGATCCCACAGGTGGGGGCTGCGAATCCAGGCAGGGTCGACCGCGTGGATCCGTCCGCTCAGCCTTGATCCGCCTTTGTCCCTCCTCTCCCTCTTCCTCCTGCTCCTCCTCTTCCTTTCCCCCTCCCGCTCCTCGGCGTTATCTCCGCCTCCTTCTCCTCTTCCATCCCGCCCCTTCCATCCCTTCTCCTCCTCCTGCTCCCTAACCCCACCTTTTTCTCCTCCTTCCATCGCTGCTCTCTCTCCGCCTTCATCCCTCCTCTTCCATCTCCCCTAGCGCTCCTCCTATCCCCGAACCGGCTGGAACCGTGAGGGGAAAGGGGGCAGGGAAAGGGCGGGAACCGTGAGGGGAAAGGGGCGGGCTCAGGCCAAGGGCGGGAACTGTGAGGGGACGCTCTGGGAGGCGGCACTCTGCAAACAGAACTGCAACGGACTGAACATGAACGGGAGAGAAATTACCAAGTCTGAGAGTTTTATTTCGTATCAAATACACCCCACACAACCAGAGCCACAGAATCCCGATCGCAGCCCTCAAAACTGAGATCCCACATCTCCTAATCTCTTCTTAACCCCATCTCAGCTGTGCCAGTTGCTGTGGAATCAGGTGGATTTGTGAAGAGGTAGCGTTTTTTAATGTGAGAGAAAGCCCCTTTGATGTGGACCTGAGTCCTTTTCACGTAAGATTGAGCTGATTTCATTGGATTTGAGTAGATTTGTTGTCACAGCTACATCCCTTTTGACTGCTGGACTGCACAGAGAGGGAGAAAAGGAAAAAATTAACGCCAACCCAAATGTTTAAGCACCGAGTTGTGTTCCCAGCATGGATCACAGGGAATGTGAGTGACCAGGGCTGTGCCCAAAGTGCCTCCTCCAGTGGGGGATGGAGCTGGAGCAGCGCACGAAGCTCTGCCCGCACTCAGGGCACTCGCAGGGCTTCCCTTAGTGGTGCCTCTGTTGGTGTCGGGTCAAGGTAGAGCTCTGTGAGAAGCTCTTCCCACACTGGGGACACTCATAGGGCCTCTCCCCTGTGTGGATGCGCCGGTGAGTAATGAGGGTGGAGTTCTGCTTGAATCCCTTCCCACAGTCGGGGCAGCGGAAGGGCCTCTCCTCTGAGTGAATCCGATAGTGCTGGAGGAGAAGAGAGCTGGTCCGAAACCTCTTTCTGCATTTATCACACTCGTAGGGCCTCTCCCCTGTGTGGATGCGCTGGTGGCTGATGAGGTGGGAGTTCCCCCTGAATCCCTTCTCACAGTCGGGACATTGGAAGGGCCTCTCCTCTGTGTGACTCTGATAGTGGCGGAAGAGATCGGATCTGGTCAAAAACCTCTTCCCACACTTGGAACACTCGAAGGGCCTCTCCCCAGTGTGGGTCCTCTGGTGCGGAATGAGATTGCTGAGCTGGCTGAAGCTCTTCCCACACTCCCCACACTCGTAGGGCTTCTCCCCAGTGTGGGTCCTGTGGTGCCTGATCAGATCGGTGCGCTGGCTGAAGCTCTTCCCACACTCCCCACACTCGTAGGGCCTCTCCCCAGTGTGAATCCTCAGGTGCTGGATCAGTTCGTAGTTCCACCTGAAGGTCTTCCCACACTCCCCGCACCTGTGGGGCTTCTCCCCATCACGGAGCTGCTCACGGAGCACCAGCTCCGAGCTCTGGCTCCATCTCCGGCCGCCTTCCCGGCCCAGGCCGGCTCTTTCCCCCTCACATCCCCGCCGGCTGCCTTTGCAGCCCCTCCTCGTGCGGCATCTCCGCGCCTTTTCCTCCCCGTTGCCTTCCTGCGCCGTGGAGCCGCTCAAAACGGCCTCTGCCACCAGCTCCTGCCGCGGGCATTTGTCCTCCCTGCTCTCCATGCTCAGCTCCTGCTCTGGGGGAGGAAGGACAAGGACACCATGGGATTTGCCTCCGTGCCACAGCCGAGGGCAACGAGATCCCCCCAGGCCGTCCCCGGCAGGACGGCACCGCCACCCCCCGATGTCCCCCCGAGGGGCCTTTTCCGCTCAGCCTTGGACTTCTTCATTCTCCAAACATCCCCCAAAAACCCAACCCAGGGACCCCCCGGGATATCCGGGCCGGGCTCCCCCTCCCTGCTCACCGGCGCGATGCGGGGGGCGATGATCCCACAGGTGGGGGCTGCGAATCCAGGCAGGGTCGACCGCGTGGATCCGTCCGCTCAGCCTTGATCCGCCTTTGTCCCTCCTCTTCCTCTTCCTCCCGCTCCTCCTCTTCCATCCCCCCTCCCGCTCCTCGGCGTTATCTCCGCCTTCTTCTCCCATTCCATCCCGCCCCTTCCATCCCTTCTCCTCCCCCTGCTCCCTAACCCCACCTTTTTCTCCTCCTCCCATCGCTGCTTTCTCTCCGCCTTCATCCCTCCCCTTCCATCTCCCCTAGCCCTGCTCCTCTCCCCGAACCGGCTGGAACCGTGAGGGGGAAAGGGGGCAGGGAAAGGGCGGGAACCGTGAGGGGAAAGGGGGCGGGGAAAGGGCGGAACCGTGAGGGGAAAGGGGCGGGCTCAGGCCAAGGTTAGCATCTGTGAGGGGACGATCTGGGAGGCGGCACTCTGCCAACAGAACTGCGACGGACTGAACATGAACGGGAGAGAAAGTTGTAAGTCCCGGAGTTTTATTTATTGTCAAATACATCATGCTCAGGTAGCCCATAACAATCCACATCCGTGAGGTTGAGCAGCGCACGAAGCTCTGCCCACACTCGGGGCACGCATTGGTCTTCCTTCACTGGTGCCTTCGTTGGTGTCGGGTCAAATTAGAGCTCTGTGAGAAGCTCTTCCCACACTGGGGACACTCGTAGGGCTTCTCCCCAGTGTGGGTGCGCCGGTGTTTGATGAGGGTGCAATTGTGCCTGAATTCCCTCCCACACTCAGGGCATTGGAATGGCCTCTCATCTGTGTGACACTGAAAGTGACGGAGGAGAGAGAAGCTGGTCTGAAACCTCTTCCCACACACGGAACACTCGAAGGCCCGTTCCCCGGTGTGGATCACCTGATGCTGGATTAGGTGGCAGCTCCGGGTGAAGCTCTGCCCGCACTCCCTACAGATATAGGGCCGTTCTCCAGTATGGCTCCTCTGGTGGTTGATCAAGTCGCAGTTCCACCTGAAGCTCTTCCCACACTCCGCACACTCAAAGGGTCTCTCCCCAGTGTGGCTCCTCTTGTGGCTGATCAGGTCGCAGTTCCACCTGAAGCTCTTCCCACACTCCCCACACTCATAGGGCTTCTCCCCACTGTGGATCCTTTGGTGCTTGCTCATGCTGGAGCTGCTTCTGAAGCTCTTCCCACACTCCCCGCACGTGTGGGGCTTCTCCCCATCACGGACCTGCTCACGGAGCACCAGCTCCGAGCTCTGGCTCCATCTCCGGCCGCCTTCCCGGCCCAGGCCGCCTCTTTCCCCCTCACATCCCCGCCGCCTGCGTTTGCAGCCCCTCCTCGTGCGGCATCTCCGCGCCTTTTGCTCCCCGTTGCCTTCCTGCGCCGTGGAGCCGCTCAAAACGGCCTCAGCCACCAGCTCCTGCCGCGGGCATTTGTCCTCCCTGCTCTCCATGCTCAGCTCCTGCTCTGGGGGAGGAAGGACAAGGACACCATGGGATTTGCCTCCGTGCCACAGCCGAGGGCAACGAGATCCCCCCACGCCGACCCGGGCAGGACGGCACCGCCACCCCCCGATGTCCCCCCGAGGGGCCTTTTCCGCTCAGCCTTGGACTTCTTCATTCTCCAAACATCCCCCCAGAAACCCAACCCAGGGACCCCCCGGGATATCCGGGCCGGGCTCCCCCTCCCTGCTCACCGGCGCGATGCGGGGGGCGATGATCCCACAGGTGGGGGCTGCGAATTCAGGGACGGCTCCAGACCGTGGATCCGTCCGCTCAGCCGTGATCCGCCTTTGTCCCTCCTCTTCCTCTTCCTCCCGCTCCTCCTCTCCCATCCCCTCTCCTCCTCCTTCTCCCTTACCGCACATCCCTCTCCTCTTCCATCCCTCCTCCTCCATGCCTCCTCCCCCTCCTCTCTTTCCCCACGTCCTTGTCCTTTCTCCCTGCCTTTCCTTCCCTCCCTCCTCCTCCTCCTCCCTGACCCTCCCTCCTTCTCCTTCTTCATCGCTCCCCTTTTATCCCTCTTCCTCCTCCTGATCCTCCCTAACCCCTCCTCCTCCTCTTTTTTCCAGCCCTTCTCGGTCTCCGTTATCCCTCCCCCTCCATGCCGTGCCTGTTTTTCCAGTCCCGGTCCATTCCATCCCAGTTTAGTGGGATTCCCGCCCATAGAATCTCAAACCAGTTTATCCCAGTGTGTATGGCCCGGGTCCATATGGGGCCAGTCTGTAGGATCCCAGTCCCGGTTATCCCAGTCTGTACGATCCCAGTCCCGGTTATTCCAGTCTGTAGGATCCCAGTCCAGGTTATCCCAGTCTGTAGGATCCCAGTCCCGGTTATCCCAGTCTGTAGGATCCCAGTCCAGGTTATCCCAGTCTGTAGGATCCCAGTCCCGGTTATTCCAGTCTGTACGATCCCAGTCCCGGTTATTCCAGTCTGTAGGATCCCAGTCCAGTTTATCCCAGTCTGTAGGATCCCAGGCCAGGTTATCCCAGTCTGTAGGATCCCAGTCCAGGTTATCCCAGTCTGTAGGATCCCAGTCCCGGTTATCCCAGTCTGTACGATCCCATTCCAGGTTATCCCAGTCTGTAGGATCCCAGTCCAGGTTATCCCAGTCTGTAGGATCCCAGTCCAGGTTATCCCGGTCTGTAGGATCCCAGTCCCGGTTATCCAGTCTGTAGGATCCCAGTCCAGGTTATCCCAGTCTGTAGGATCCCAGTCCCCGTTATCCCAGTCTGTAGGATCCCAGTCCCCGTTATCCCAGTCTGTAGGATCCCAGTCCAGGTTATCCCAGTCTGTAGGATCCCAGCCCCGGTTATCCCAGTCTGTAGGATCCCAGTCCCGGTTATCCCAGTCTGTAGGATCCCAGTCCAGGTTATCCCAGTCTGTAGGATCCCAGCCCCGGTTATCCCAGTCTGTAGGATCCCAGTCCAGGTTATCCCAGTCTGTAGGATCCCAGCCCCGGTTATCCCAGTCTGTAGGATCCCAGTCCCGGTTATCCAGTCTGTAGGATCCCAGTCTGTAGGATCCCAGTCTGTAGGATCCCAGTCCCGGTTATCCCAGTCTGTAGGATCCCAGTCCCCGTTATCCCAGTCTGTAGGATCCCAGTCCCGGTTATCCCAGTCTGTAGGATCCCAGTCCAGGTTATCCCAGTCTGTAGGATCCCAGTCCCGGTTATCCAGTCTGTAGGATCCCAGTCCAGGTTATCCCAGTCTGTAGGATCCCAGTCCCGGTTATTCCAGTCTGTAGGATCCCAGTCCCGGTTATCCCAGTCTGTACGATCCCAGTCCCGGTTATCCAGTCTGTAGGATCCCAGTCCAGGTTATCCCAGTCTGTAGGATCCCAGTCCCGGTTATCCCAGTCTGTAGGATCCCAGTCCAGGTTATCCCAGTCTGTAGGATCCCAGTCCCGGTTATCCCAGTCTGTAGGATCCCAGTCCCGGTTATCCCAGTCTGTACGATCCCAGTCTGTAGGATCCCAGTCCCGGTTATCCCAGTCTGTAGGATCCCAGTCTGTAGGATCCCAGTCCAGGTTATCCCAGTCTGTAGGATCCCAGTCCCGGTTATCCCAGCCTGTACGATCCCATTCCATAGGATCCCAATTCACGGGGTTCCAGTTCATACACTCCCAGTCCCTGTTTGGTCCCATTCCAGTTTATCCCAGTCCAGTTTATCCCTTTCCATAGGACCCCAGTCCAGGCTATCCCGGTCCAGTTTATCCCAGTCCATAGCATCCCAGTCCCTATGATCCCAGTTCCATATAATCCCAGTCCAGTTTATCCCAGTCCATAGGATCCCAGTTCCATATTATCCCAGTCCAGTTTATCCCAGTCCATAGGATCCCAGTTCCATATTATCCCAGTCCAGTTTATCCCAGTCCATAGCATCCTAGTCCATAGGATCCCAGTTCCATATTATCCCAGTCCAGTTTATCCCAGTCCATAGGATCCCAGTTCCATATAATCCCAGTCCAGTTTATCCCAGTCCATAGCATCCCAGTCCATCGGATCCCAGTTCCATATAATCCCAGTCCAGTTTATCCCAGTCCATAGGATCCCAGTCCCATATAATCCCAGTCAATACGATCCCAGTTCCATATAATCCCAGTCCAGTTTATCCCAGTCCATGGGATCCCAGTCCCATATAATCCCAGTCCAGTTTATCCCAGTCCATGGGATCCCAGTCCCATATAATCCCAGTCAATACGATCCCAGTTCCATATAATCCCAGACCAGTTTATCCCAGTCCATAGGATCCCAGACCAGTTTATCCCAGTCCATCGGATCCCGGTCCCATATAATCCCAGACCATGGGATCCCAGTTCCATCTAATCCCAGAGCAGTTTATCCCAGTCCATGGGATCCCAGTTCCATATAATCCCAGACCAGTTTATCCCAGTCCATAGCATCCCAGTCCATAGGATCCCAGTTCCATATAATCCCAGTCCAGTTTATCCCAGTCCATAGCATCCCAGTCCATAGGATCCCAGTCCAGTTTATCCCAGTCCATAGGATCCCAGTTCCATATAATCCCAGTCCAGTTTATCCCAGTCCATAGGATCCCAGTTCCATATTATCCCAGTCCAGTTTATCCCAGTCCATTGCATCCCAGTCCATATGATCCCAGTTCCACATTATCCCAGTCCAGTTTATCCCAGTCCATAGGATCCCAGTTCCATATTATCCCAGTCCAGTTTATCCCAGTCCATAGGATCCCAGTTCCATATTATCCCAGACCAGTTTATCCCAGTCCATAGGATCCCAGTTCCATATAATCCCAGTCCATAGCATCCCAGTCCATAGGATCCCAGTTCCATCTAATCCCCGACCAGTTTATCCCAGTCCATAGGATCCCAGACCAGTTTATCCCAGTCCATCGGATCCCGGTCCCATATAATCCCAGACCATGGGATCCCAGTTCCATCTAATCCCAGAGCAGTTCATCCCAGTCCATGGGATCCCAGTTCCATCTAATCCCAGACCAGTTTATCCCACTCCATGGGATCCCAGTTCCATCTAATCCCAGACCAGTTCATCCCAGTCCATGGGATCCCAGTTCCATCTAATCCCAGACCAGTTCATCCCAGTCCATGGGATCCCAGTTCCATCTAATCCCAGACCAGTTTATCCCAGTCTGGGCTATCCCAGTCCATAGGATCCCAGTCTGTCAGGCATTGTGGAGAACTGGGATAACTGGGATAAGGGGAGAACTGGGATAATGGGGGAACTGGGATAATGGGGGGAACTGGGATAATGGGAATTCTGGGATAGCAGGGAGAGTAACTGGGATAATGGGGAATTGGGATAATGGGGGGAAACTGGGATAACGAGGAGACTGGGATAACTGGGAAGGTGGGATAGTGAGGGGAACTGGGATAATGGGGGAAACTGGGACAATGGGGAACTGGAGTAACTGGGAGAGTGGGATGATGGGGGAACTGGGATAACTGGGAGAATGGGGAACTGGGATAATGGGGAGAGTGGGATGATGGGGGGGAAACTGGGATAATGGGGGGGAAACTGGGATAACTGGGAAGGTGGGATAGTGGGAGGAACTGGGATAACTGGGGAGAATGGGATAATGGGGAGACTGGGATAATGGGGAGAACTGGGATAATGGGGGGGAAACTGGGATGCTGGGATCGTGGGAGGAACTGGGATAACTGGGGAGAATGGGATAATGAAGAACTGGGATAACTGGGGAGAGTGGGATAATGGGGAGAATGGGATAATGGGGAGAACTGGGATAATGGGGAACTGGGAAAACTGGGATGCTGGGATAACGGGAAACTGGGATAACTGGGATAATGAGAAGAGTGGGATAATGGGGAACTGGGATAATGGGGGGGGAAACTGGGATAACTGGGGAGAATGGGATAATGGGGATACTGGGATAATGGGGGGGGAACTGGGATAACTGGGGAGAATGGGATAATGGGGAGAGCGGGATAATGGGGAGAGTGGGATGATGGGGAACTGGGATAACTGGGATAGTGTGGAACTGGGATAACTGGGATAGTGTGGAACTGGGATAGTGGAGGACAAGTGGAATAAATGGCGGGAACTGGGAAAACGGGGATGCTGGGATAACTGGGATGATGGGGAACTGGAATAACTGGGAGAGGGGGATAATGGGGGAAGTGGGATAATGGGGCGAGTGGGATAACTGGGATAATGGGGAAACTGGGATAACTGGGATTATGAGGAGAGTGGGGTAATGGGGAACTGGAATAACTGGGAGAGTGGGATAATGGGGAACTGGGATAATGGGGGGAAACTGGGATAACTGGGGAGAATGGGATAATGGGGATACTGGGATAATGGGAAGAGCGGGATGATGGGGAGAGTGGGATAATGGGGAACTGGGAAAGTGGGGAAACTGGGATAACTGGGAATACGGGGATGCTGGGATAACTGGGATAATGGGGAACTGGAATAACTGGGAGAGGGGGATAATGGGGGAACTGGAATAATGGGGGAAATTGGGATAATGGGGGAGGGAAACTGGGATAATGGGGGAACTGGGATAACTGGGATAATGGGGAACTGGAATAACTGGGAGAGGGGGATAATGGGGGAAGTGGGATAATGGGGGAAACTGGGATAATGGGGGAGGGAAACTGGGATAATGGGGAACTGGGATAACTGGGATAATGAGCAGAGTGGGTTAATGAGGATACTGAGATAATGGGGAACTGGAATAACTGGGAGAGTGGGATAATGGGGGGAAACTGGGATAATGGGAAAACTGGGATAAATGGGATAGTGGGGAACTGGGATAATGGGTAAAATGGGAAAACTGGGATAATGGGGAACTGGAATAACTGGGATAATGGGGAACTGGGATAATGGGGAGAGTGGGATAATGGGGAACTGGGATAATGGGGGGGAAACTGGGATAACTGGGGAGAATGGGATAATGGGGATACTGGGATAATGGGGAGAGCGGGATAATGGGGATACTGGGATAACTGGGATAATGGGGATACTGGGATAATGGGGAGAGTGGGATGATGGGGAGAGTGGGATGATGGGGAGAGCGGGATAATGGGAGCACTGGGAAAATGGGGAACTGGGATAACTGGGATAATGAGGAACTGGGATAACTGGGATAATGGGGAACTGGAATAACTGGGAGAGGGGGATAATGGGGGGAACTGCGATAATGGGGGAAACTGGGATAATGGGGGAGGGAAACTGGGATAATGGAGGAACTGGGGTAACTGGGATAATGAGGAGAGTGGGTTAATGAGGATACTGAGATAATGGGGAACTGGAATAACTGGGAGAGTGGGATAATGGGGGGAAACTGGGATAATGGGAAAACTGGGAAAACTGGGATAGTGGGGAACTGGGATAATGGGGAACTGGGATAATGGGGAACTGGGATAATGGGAATTTTTTCGGTTTTTTTTGGAATTTTTTGGGGATTTTTTTGCGAAATGTGGGAATTTTGGGGGAATTTTTGTTAATTTTTGGGGAATTTTTGGGGGGATTTTTGGGAAATTTTGGGGATTTTTGGAAATTTTTGGGATTTTTTTTGGATTTTTTGGTGATTTTTTGGGGGATTTTTGGGAATTTTTGGGGTTTTGTTTTGGAATTTTTTGGGGGATTTTTTTGCGAAATGTAGGATTTTTGGGGGGGGGATTTTTGGGATATTTTTTGGGGATTTTTGGGATTTTTTGGGGGATTTTTTCGGGTTTATTTTGGAATTTTTTGCGGATTTTTTTGCGAAATGTGGGAATTTTTTAGGGGGAATTTTTGTTAATTTTTGGGGAATTTTGAGGGGATTTTTGGGAATTTTTTGGGGATTTTTGGGATTTTTTTGGGATTTTTTGGGGGGATTTTCTTTATAATTTCTTGGGATTTTGGGGATTTTTTTGGGGTTTTCTTTTGAATTTTTTGGGGATTTTTGGGAATTTTTTTGATTTTCTTTATTTTTTTGTGATTTTTTTTATTTTTGGGGGGATTTTCTTTATAATTTCTTGGGATTTTTGGGAATTTTTGGGGGGGATCTTTTTGCGAAATGTAGGAAATTTTTGGGGGATTTTTGGGAAATTTTTGGGATTTTTTTTTTGATTTTTGGAAATTTTTGGGATTTTTTGGGGGATTTTTTGGGATATTTTTTGTGAATTTTTGGGGGAATTTGGGGTGAATTTTTGGGAATTTTTGGGATTTTTTTGGGATTTTTTGGGATATTTTTTGTGAATTTTTGGGGGAATTTGGGGTGAATTTTGGGGGGATTTTTTGGAAATTTTTGGGATTTTTTTTTATTTTTGGAAATTTTTGGGTATTTTTTTGGGGATTTTTTGGGATATTTTTTGTGAATTTTTTGGGGGAATTTGGGGTGAATTTTGGGGGGATTTTTTGGAATTTTTTGGGAAATTTTTGGGATATTTTTTGGGATTTTTTGGGATTTTTTTGGGATTTTTTGGGATATTTTTTGTGAATTTTTGGGGGAATTTTGGGGTGAATTTTTTTGGAATTTTTTGGGAAATTTTTGGGATATTTTTGGGGATTTTTTTGGGATTTTTTTGGGATTTTTTTGGGATTTTTTGGGATTTTTTTGTGAATTTTTGGGGGAATTTTGGGGTGAATTTTTGGGATATTTTTTGGGATGTTTTTTGGGATTTTTTCGGGATTTTTGGGGATTTTTGGGGGATTTTTTGGGATATTTTTTGTGAATTTTTGGGGGAATTTTGGGGTGAATTTTTTGGGGATTTTTTGGAATTTTTTGGGGATTTTTTGGGATTTTTTTGGGATTTTTTGGGATATTTTTTGTGAATTTTTGGGGGAATTTGGGGTGAATTTTGGGGGGATTTTTTGGAAATTTTTGGGATTTTTTTTGGGATTTTTTTGGGATATTTTTGGGATATTTTTTGTGAATTTTTGGGTGAATTTTGGGGTGAATTTTTGGGGGATTTTTTGGAATTTTTTGGGAAATTTTTGGGATATTTTTGGGGATTTTTTGGGATTTTTTTGGGATTTTTCGGGATTTTTTGGGATATTTTTTGTGAATTTTGGGATGATTTTTTGGGATATTTTTTGTGAATTTTTGGGGGAATTTGGGGTGAATTTTTGGGGGATTTTTTGGAATTTTTTGGGATATTTTTTGTGAATTTTGGGATGATTTTTGGGGATATTTTTTGTGAATTTTTCGGGAATTTTTGGGGTGGGGGGAGGGGGCGTGTCCCCATCTCCGGGCGCGGTGAGGGGGGAGGGGCGCGGGGGGTGGGGGAGGGGCTGGTGCGGCCTCGCGCGCTCCGGGCGGGAGCGGCGGCGGCGGCGGCGGCAGCGACCCCTCCCCCACCCCCCCCATCCCCCACCCCCCAAAATCGGGGACCCCCCCCCAAACCCCCAAACCCCTCCCCCACCCCAGACCCCTCCCCCACCCCCGCAGCCTTCCCGGCATTCCCGGCACTCCCAGAATCCCCCGCGGCCCCCGCAGGTGATGGGGATGCGGGATTGGGGGTGGGGGAGGGGCCCGGGGGGGATTTGGGGGTTTTTTGGGGGGGATTTGGGGAGGGGGGGGAGGGGTGGGGAATTGGGGGGGGGGTGGGGGATGGGAGGGGTAACTCAAGGTCACGGCAGGGAGGGGCCGGGCCCGGGGGGGGAGGGGGATTTTGGGGATTTTTTGGGATTTTTGGGGATTTTTTTGGGATTTTTCTGGGATTTGGGGGATTTTTTGAGGATTTTAGAAGGAATTTTGGCGAAATTCGGGGTAATTTGAGGGGATTTAGGGGGGATTTTAGGGGAAATTTGGGATTTTTTGAGAATTCGAGGGGCGATTTGGGGGGGATTTTGGGGATTTTTTAGGGATTTTAGAGGGAATTTTGGGGAAATTCGGGGTAATTTGGGGGGATTTAGGGAAATTTAGGGGGGATTTTAGGGGATTTTAGGGGATTTCGGATGGATTTTAGGGGAATTTTGGCGAAATTCGGGGTAATTTGAGGGGATTTAGGAGGGATTTTAGGGGAAATTTGGGATTTTTTGATAATTCGAGGGGCGATTTGGGGGGGATTTTGGGGATTTTTTGGGGGATTTTAGGGGAATTTTGGGGAAATTCGGGGTAATTTGGGGGGATTTAGGGAAATTTAGGGGGGATTTTAGGGGATTTTAGGGGATTTAGGAGGGATTTTAGGGGAATTTTGGCGAAATTCGGAGTAATTTTGGGGGGATTTTAGGGGGGATCTTGGGAAATTTAGGGGGAATTTTGGGGAAATTTTTGGGGATTATGGGGGGATTTGGGGGGAATTTTGGGGAAATTCGGGATGATTTGAGGGGATTCAGGGGGGATTTGGGGAATTGTTGGGATTTTTGGGGATTTGGGGGATTTTTTTAGGGATTTTAGAAGGAATTTTGGGGAAATTCGGGGTAATTTGAGGGGATTTAGGGGGGATTTGGGGGGAAATTCGGGGTAATTTGAGGGGATTTTAGGGGAATTTTAGGGGAATTTTGGGGGGGGAAATTTGGTGAAATTCGGGGTAATTTGAGGGGATTTAGGGGGGATTTGGGGGGAAATTCGGGATAATTTTAGGGGATTTAGGGAATTTTTGGTAATTTTAGGGTATTTTAGGGGAATTTTAGAGGATTTAGGAGGGATTTTGGGGGAAATTTGGGATTTTTTGAGAATTCGAGGGGCGATTTGGGGGGGATTTTGGGGATTTTTTGGGGGATTTTGGGGAAATTCGGGGTAATTTGAGGGGATTCAGGGGGGATTTGGGGAATTGTTGGTAATTTGGGGGGATTTTAGGGGAATAGTAGGGGGGATTTGGGGGGAATTTTTGGGAAATTCGGGGTAATTTGAGGGGATTTAGGGGGGATTTGGGGAATTTTTGGTAATTTTAGGGTATTTTAGGGGAATTTTAGGGGATTTAGGAGGGATTTTAGGGGAATTTTGGCGAAATTCGGGGCAATTTTGGGGGATTTTTTGGGGGATCTTGGGAAATTTAGGGGGAATTTTGGGGAAATTTTTGGGAATTATAGGGGAATATTGGGGGATTTTGGGGGGAATTTTGGGGAAATTCGGGGTAATTTGAGGGGATTTAGGCGGGATTTGGGGAATTGTTGGTAATTTTAGGGTATTTTAGGGGAATTTTAGGGGATTTACGAGGGATTTTGGGGGAAATTTGGGGTAATTTTAGGGGATTTTAGGGAAATTTTGTGGAAATTGGGGGGATTTGGGGGGATTTTGGGTGTCTTGGGTTTGGCTTTGGGGCTCTTGGGATTTTTTGGGGGGCTCCGGAGGTTTTAGGGGGGGCTATGAAGGGATTGGGGGGAATTTGGGGGATTTTGGGGGGTCCTGAGGGGATTTTGGGGGGTCTTGGGGTTTTGAGGGCGTTTTGGGGGGGTCTTGGGGGGATTTTGGGGGGGTTTCAGGGGGGTCTCAATGGATTTTGGGGTCTCTGAGAATTTTGGGGGTCTCAGGATTGAATTTTGGGGGTCTTGGGGGGAATTTTGGGGGTCCCAGAGGGGATTTTGGGGGTCTCAGGGGGTCCTGAATGGATTTTGGGGGTCTCATTGAATTTTGGGGGTCTCAGGTATGAATTTTGGGGGGTCTTGGCGGGATTTTGGGAGTCCTTGGAGGGGTCCCATTGAATTTTGGGGGTCTCAGGGGGGGTCTCAATGGATTTTGGGGTCTCTGAGGATTTTGGGGAGGGGTCTCATTGAATTTTGGGGGTCTTGGGGAGAATTTTGGGGGTCTCAGGGGGGGTCTCAATGGATTTTTGGGGTCCCATTGAATTTTGGGGGTCTCAGGATTGAATTTTGGGGGTCTTGGGGGGGATTTTGGGGGTCTCAGGGGGGGTCTCAATGGATTTTGGGGTCTCTGAGGATTTTGGGGAGGGGTCTCATTGAATTTTTGGGGTCTCATTGAATTTTGGGGGTCTCAGCCCCCCCCAATTCACCTCAGGGCTCAAAACCCTGAACCCCCCCCCCCAAATCTCTTCCAGCCCCCCCTGATCTCAGCGTGGGACCCTCCCCAATTTCGGGGACCCCTCCCCAATTTCGGGGACCCCTCCCCAGTTTTGGGGACCCCTCCCCAATTTCGGGGACCCCTCCTCAATTTCGGGGACCCCTCCCCAGTTTCGGGGACCCCTCCCCAGTTTTGGGGACCCCTCCCCAATTTTGGGGACCCCTCCCCAGTTTTGGGGACCCCTCCCCAATTTCAGGGACCTCTCCCCAGTTTTGGGGGGGTCTTGGGGGGATTTTGGGGGGGTCTCGGGGGCGTCTCAATGGATTTTGGGGTCTCATTGAATTTTGGGGTCTCTGAGGATTTTGGGGAGGGGTCTCAGAGAATTTTGGGGTTTTTTAGAATTTTGGGGAGGGGTCTCATTGAATTTTGGGGGTCTCAGCCCCCCCAATTCACCTCAGGCCTCAAAACCCTGAACCCCCCCCCCTCAAATCTCTTCTTCCAGCACCCCCTGATCTCAGCGTGGGACCCCTCCCCAATTTCGGGGACCCCTCCCCAGTTTTGGGGACCCCCCCCCAGTTTCGGGGACCCCCCCCCAGTTTCGGGGACCCCTCCCCCAATGGCGGCCGAGCTGGACAATGTGGAGGCCGCCCCTCCCCCCAACAACAACAACGGCCCCTGGGACCCCCCCCCGGACCCCCGGGCCTGGGGGGACCCCAAAATCTTCGAGTGCTCCCGGATCAAGGCCTTGGCTGGTGAGTGGAGACCCCTCCCCAAAAACAAAAAACACACAAAAAAAAAAAAAAAATCAAAATATTCCCCCAAAAATTTATAGATTATTCCCCCCGAAACAACCCCAAAAAATCAAAATATTCCCCCAAAAAATCAAAATATTCCCCCAAAAAATCAAAATATTCCCCCAAAAATTTACAGATTATTCCTCCTAAAAACAACCCCAAAAAATCAAAATATTGCCCTAAAAATTAACGGATTATTCCCCCCAAAACAACCCCAAAAAATCAAAATATTCCCCCAAAAATTCCCAGATTCTCTCTGTTAAAAAAATACCAAAAAACCTTTGAACACCCCCCAAAAAATCAAAATATTCCCTAAAATATTTCCCAGATCCCCTCTCCAAAAATCCCCCAAAAATTCAAAATATTCCCCCAAAAATTCCCAGATTCTCCCATTAAAAAAATACCAAAAAACCTTTGAACGCCCCACAAAAAAATCAAAATATTCCCCAAAATTTACAGATTCATCCCCCCAAAAAACCCCAAAAAATCAAAATATTCCCTAAAAATTCCCAGATTCCCATGTTAAAAAATACAAAAAAAGCCTTTGAACGCCCCCGCAAAAAATTCAAAATATTCCCTCAAAAATTGACATTCACCCCCCAAAAAAACCCAAAATATTCAAAATATTCCCCCAAAAATTCCCAGATTTCCCCATTTAAAAAATACCAAAAAACCTTTGAACGCCCCCCAAAAAATCAAAATATTCCCGAAAAAATTTACAGATTCCCATGTTAAAATAATACCAAAAAACCTTTCAATAGCCCCACAAAAAATCAAAATATTCCCCCAAATATTTACAGATTCACCCCCCAAAACAACCCCAAAAAATCAAAATATTCCCCCAAAAATTCCCAGATTCTCCCATTAAAAAATTACCAAAAAACCTTTGAACACCCCCCAAAAAATTCAAAATATTCTCCCAAAAATTCCAAGATTCACCCCCTAAAAAAACCCCAAAATATTTAAAATATTCCCCCAAAAATTCCCAGGTTCTCCCTGTTAAAAAAATACCAAAAAACCAAAAAAAATTTAAAATTTTGGGGTGACCTCGATGTCCCCCAGATGATCAGGACATGGTGCAGAAGAAGACCTTGCCCAGGTGGTTGAACGCCCACCTGGAGGTTCCTGAGTCCCATGGGGGTCTCAGGGTGGATTTGGGGTCTCAGGGTGGTTTTGGGGTGGATTTGGGGTGGATTTGGGGTGGATTTGGGTGGATTTAGGATGACTTTGATGTCCCCCAGATGATCAGGACGTGGTGCAGAAGAAGACCTTCCCCAAGTGGGTGAACGCCCACCTGGAGGCTCCTGAGTCCCATGGGGGTCTCAGGGTGGATTTGGGGTCTCAGGGTGGTTTTGGATGGATCTCAGGGTGGATTTAGTGTGGATTTGGGGTGAATTGGGGTGGATTTGGGGTGAATTTGGGTGGTTTTGGGGTGACCTCGATGTCCCCCAGATGATCAGGACATGGTGCAGAAGAAGACCTTGCCCAGGTGGATGAGCGTTCACCTGGAGGCTCCTGAGTCCCATGGGGGTCTCAGGGTGGATTTGGGGTCTCAGGGTGGTTTTGGGGTGGATTTGGGTGGTTTTGGGATGACTTATGTGTCCCCCAGATGATCAGGACATGGTGCAGAAGAAGACCTTGCCCAGGTGGTTGAACGCCCACCTGGAGGCTCCTGAGTCCCATGGGGGTCTCAGGATGATTTTGGGGTGAATTTGGGTGGATTTGTGTGGATTTGGGGTGACCTCGATGTCCCCCAGATGATCAGGACATGGTGCAGAAGAAGACCTTCCCCAAGTGGGTGAACGCCCACCTGGAGGTTCCTGAGTCCCATGGGGGTCTCAGGATGGTTTTGGGGTCTCAGGATGGTTTTGGATGGATCTCAGAGTGGTTTTGGGGTGAATTTGGGGTGGATTTGGGGTGAATTTGGGTGGTTTTGGGGTGACCTCGATGTCCCCCAGATGATCAGGACATGGTGCAGAAGAAGACCTTGCCCAGGTGGTTGAATGTTCACCTGGAGGCTCCTGAGTCCCATGGGGGTCTCAGGGTGGATTTGGGGTCTCAGGGTGGATTTGGGGTGAATTTGGGTGGATTTAGGATGACTTTGATGTCCCCCAGATGATCAGGACATGGTGCAGAAGAAGACCTTGCCCAGGTGGATGAACGTTCACCTGGAGGCTCCTGAGTCCCATGGGGGTCTCAGGGTGGATTTGGGGTCTCAGGGTGGATTTGGGGTCTCAGGGTGGATTTGGGGTGGATTTGGGTGGATTTAGGATGACCTCGATGTCCCCCAGATGATCAGGACATGGTGCAGAAGAAGACCTTGCCCAAGTGGGTGAACGCCCACCTGGAGGTTCCTGAGTCCCATGGGGATCTCAAGATGGTTTTGGGGTCTCAGGGTGAATTTGGGGTCTAAAGATGGTTTTGGATGGATCTCAGGGTGGATTTGGGTGAATTTGGGTGGATTTGGGGTGGATTTGGGTGGATTTGGGGTGACCTCGATGTCCCCCAGATGATCAGGACATGGTGCAGAAGAAGACCTTGCCCAGGTGGTTGAACGCCCACCTGGAGGCTCCTGAGTCCCATGGGGGTCTCAGGGTGGTTTTGGGGTCTCAGGATGGTTTTGGGGTCTAAAGATGGTTTTGGATGGATCTCAGAGTGGTTTTGGGGTGGATTTGGGGTGAATTTGAGTGGATTTGGGGTCTCAGGGTGGATTTTGGGGTGGATTTGGGTGGATTTGGGGTGACCTCGATGTCCCCCAGAGGATCAGGACCCATTGCAGAAGAAGACCTTCATTAGGTGGGTGAACGCCCACCTGGAGGCTCCTGAGTCCCATGGGGGTCTCAGGATGATTTTGGGGTGAATTTGGGTGGATTTGGGTGGATTTGGGGTGACCTCGATGTCCTCCAGATGATCAGGACATGGTGCAGAAGAAGACCTTGCCCAGGTGGATGAACGCCCACCTGGAGGCTCCTGAGTCCCTTGGGGGTCTCAGGGTGGATTTGGGGTCTCAGGGTGGATTTGGGGTGAATTTCGGGGGATTTGGGGTGACCTCGATGTCCCCCAGACGAGCAGGACATGGTGCAGAAGAAGACCTTCCCCAAGTGGGTGAACGTTCACCTGGAGGCTCCTGAGTCCCATGGGGGTCTCAGGGTGGATTTGGGGTCTCAAGATGGTTTTGGGGTCTCAGGGTGAATTTGGGGTCCCAGGGTGGATTTGGGGTGGATTTGGGGTGACCTCGATGTCCTCCAGATGATCAGGACATGGTGCAGAAGAAGACCTTGCCCAAGTGGTTGAACGTTCACCTGGAGGCTCCTGAGACCCATGGGGGTCTCAGGGTGGATTTGGGGTCTCAGGGTGGATTTGGGGTCTCAGGGTGGATTTGGGGTGAATTTGGGTGGATTTGGGGTGACTTTGATGTCCCCCAGATGATCAGGACATGGTGCAGAAGAAGACCTTCCCCAAGTGGGTGAACGCCCACCTGGAGGCTCCTGAGTCCCATGGGGGTCTCAGGGTGGATTTGGGGTGGATTTGGGGTGGGTTTGTGTGGATTTGGGGTGACCACGATGTCCCCCAGATGATCAGGACATGGTGCAGAAGAAGACCTTGCCCAGGTGGGTGAACGCCCACCTGGAGGCTCCTGAGTCCCATGGGGGTCTCAGGGTGGATTTGGGGTCTAAAGATGGTTTTGGATGGATCTCAGGGTGGATTTAGTGTGGATTTGGGGTGAATTGGGGTGGATTTGGGGTGAATTTGGGTGGTTTTGGGGTGACCTCGATGTCCCCCAGATGATCAGGACATGGTGCAGAAGAAGACCTTGCCCAGGTGGTTGAACGTTCACCTGGAGGCTCCTGAGTCCCATGGGGGTCTCAGGGTGGATTTGGGGTCTCAGGGTGGATTTGGGGTGACTTTGGGTGGTTTTGGGTGGATTTGTGTGGATTTGGGGTGACCTCGATGTCCTCCAGATGATCTGGACATGGTGCAGAAGAAGACCTTGCCCAGGTGGATGAACGCCCACCTGGAGGCTCCTGAGTGCCATGGGGGTCTCAAGATGGTTTTGGGGTCTCAGGATGGTTTTGGGGTGAATTTGGGTGGATTTGGGGTGACTTTGGTGCCCCCCAGACGAGCGGGACACGGTGCAGAAGAAGACCTTCCCCAAGTGGTTGAACGTTCACCTGGAGGCTCCTGAGTCCCATGGGGGTCTCAGGGTGGATTTGGGGTCTCGGGGTGGATTTTGGGGTGACTTTGGGTGGTTTTGGGGTGACTTTGGTGCCCCCCAGACGAGCGGGACGCGGTGCAGAAGAAGACCTTCACCAAGTGGGTGAACGCCCACCTGGCCCGCGCCGCCTGCCGCGTCGGGGACCTCTACTCAGACCTGCGCGACGGCTTCGTGCTCACGCGGCTGCTGGAGGTGCTCTCGGGGGAGACCCTGGTGAGGAGACACGCGCGGCGTCTTCATCGTCGTCATCGTCATCATCGTCATCATCATCGTCATTGTCATCATCGTCATCGTCATCATCATCATCGTCATTGTCATCTTCTGCTGCCAGCATTGCCATGAGTGGTGGTGTCATCATCATCATTCTCTATCACCATCATCGTCGTTGTTGTCATCGTCATCATCATCGTCATCATCCTCCACTGTCATCATTGCCATGAGTGGTGGCATCATCATCATCATCATCATCATCATCATCATCATCATCATCATTCCCTATCACCTTCATCGTCGTTGTTGTCATCGTCATCATCATCATCATCGTCATTGTTATCATCTTCTGCTGCCAGCATTGCCATGAGTGGTGGCTTCATCATCATCATCATCATCACCATTCTCTATCACCTTCATCATCATCATTGTCATCATCGTCGTTGTCATCTTCTGCTGTCATCATTGCCGTGAGTAATGACGTCATCATCATCATCATCGTCATCGTCATTGTCATCTTCTGCTGTCAGCATTGCCATGAGTGGTGGTGTCATCATCATCATTATGAGGATCATCATCATCACCATCATCATCATCATCGTGGTGATTGTCACCATCGCCGTGAGCAGCATCATCGGCTTCATGAGCATCATCATCATCACCACCACCATCATCATCACCACCAGCATTGGCATCATCATCATCATCATCTCCATGACCATGATTATAAGGATCATCATCTACCATCATCACCATCATCACCATCATCATCTCCATGACCATCATTATGAGGATCATCATCATCTCCATGACTGTCATCATCACCATCATCATCATCATCATCATCATCATCTCCATGACTGTCGTCACCACCACCATCCCCACCATCATCAGCAGCATTGCCATGAGCAGCACCCCCAGTTTGGGTGGAACTGGGACCTCCCCACCACCACCACCACAAGGTGGGACCTCTCCATCACCACCACCATGATGAGCTGGGACCTCTCCACCACCCTCAGTTCCCACCATCACCAGTTTGGGTGGACCCAAAACTGGGACCTCTCCACCACCACCACCATGAGGTGGGACCTCTCCATCACCACCACCACAAGGTGGGACCTCCCCACCACCACCATGATGAACTGGGACCTCTCCACCATCTCCAGCTCCCACCACCCCCAGTTTGGGTGGAACTGGGACCTTCTCACCACCCCCAGCTCCCACCATCACCAGTTTGGGTTTAGCTGGGACCTCTCCACCACCACCACCACAAGGTGGGACCTCTCCATCACCACCACCACAAGGTGGGACCTCTCCATCACCACCACCATGATGAGCTGGGACTTCTCCACCACCCTCAGTTCCCACCATCACCAGTTTGGGTGGACCCAAAACTGGGACCTCTCCACCACCACCACCACAAGGTGGGACCTCTCCATCACCACCACCATGATGAACTGGGACCTCTCCACCACCCCCAGCTCCCACCATCCCCAGTTTGGGTGGAACTGGGACCTCCCCACCACCACCATGAGGTGGGACCTCCCCACCCCCAGTTTGGGTGGAACTGGGACCTCTCCATCACCATCACAAGGTGGGACCTCTCCATCACCACCATGGTGAGCTGGGATCTCCTCACCATCTCCAGCTCCCACCATCCCCAGTTTGGGTGGAACTGGGACTTCTCCACCATCTCCAGCTCCCACCATCCCCAGTTTGGGTGGAACTGGGACCTCTCCACCATCTCCAGCTCCCACCATCCCCAGTCTGGGTGGAACTGGGACCTTCTCACCACCCCCAGCTCCCACCACCCCCAGTTTGGGTGGAACTGGGACCTCTCCACCATCTCCATCTCCCACCATCTCCAGTTTGGGTGGAACTGGGACCTCTCCACCATCTCCAGCTCCCACCATCCCCAGTCTGGGTGGAACTGGGACCTTCTCACCATCTCCAGCTCCCACCATCCCCAGTTTGGGTGGAACTGGGACCTCTCCACCATCTCCAGCTCCCACCATCCCCAGTTTGGGTGGAACTGGGACCTCTCCACCATCTCCAGCTCCCACCATCCCGAGTTTGGGTGGAACTGGGACCTCTCCACCATCTCCAGTTCCCACCATCCCCAGTTTGGGTGGAACTGGGACCTTCTCACCACCCTCAGCTCCCACCACCCCCAGTTTGGGTGGAACTGGGACCTCTCCACCATCTCCAGCTCCCACCACCCCCAGTTTGGGTGGAACTGGGACTTCTCCACCATCTCCAGCTCCCACCATCCCCAGTTTGGCTGGAACTGGGACCTCTCCACCATCTCCAGCTCCCACCATCCCCAGTTTGGGTGGAACTGGGACCTTCTCACCACCCCCAGCTCCCACCATCCCCAGTTTGGGTGGAACTGGGACTTCTCCACCATCACCACCACAAGGTGGGACCTCTCCATCACCACCACCATGATGAGCTGGGACTTCTCCACCATCTCCAGCTCCCACCATCCCCAGGTTGGGTTTAGCTGGGACCTCTCCACCACCACCATGATGAACTGGGACCTCTCCACCATCTCCAGCTCCCACCATCCCCAGTCTGGGTGGAACTGGGACCTCCCCACCATCTCCAGCTCCCACCATCTCCAGTCTGGGACCGGTTCTGGTGGGACGGGGTGGGGTGGGGTGGGGTGGGGTGGCAGGACCGCGTCCAGGCCGGATGTCCCCCCCGTGTCCCCCCCAGCCCAAGCCGACGCGGGGCCGGATGCGCATCCACTCCCTGGAGAACGTGGACAAGGCCCTGCAGTTCCTCAAGGAGCAGCGCGTCCACCTGGAGAACGTCGGCTCGCACGACATCGTGGACGGCAACCACCGCCTGACGCTGGGCCTCATCTGGACCATCATCCTGCGCTTCCAGGTGCCACCAGGCTCCTCCCCGCGTCCTCCCCTGGTCCTCCTGCAGCTCCAGGTGTCTCCTGACCGTTCCTCCCCCAGATCCAGGTGATCAAGATCAAGACCGAGGACAACCGGGAGACGCGCTCGGCCAAGGACGCGCTGCTGCTCTGGTGCCAGATGAAGACGGCGGGGTGAGGACCTCGGGCGGTGGCCCGCGGAGCTCGCCGGGAGGAGGTCTGGGTCTGGTGGCCCCGCGGTGACCTCCGGCGTCCTCCGCAGCTACCCTGAGGTCAACATCCAGAACTTCACCACCAGCTGGAGGGACGGCCTGGCCTTCAACGCCCTCATCCACAGGCACCGGTCAGCGCCGGGAGGGACCTCCCGGGCGTCGGGGGCACCTCCGGGGGTTTCTGGGGGGGCCGAGGAGGTCCCGAGGTGACCCCGTGTCCACCCCACCCCACCCCACCGCAGGCCGGATCTCATCGACTTCCACAAGCTGACCAAGTCCAACGCCACCTACAACCTCCAGCAGGCCTTCAACACGGCCGAGCAGCACCTGGGGCTCAGCAAGCTGCTGGACCCCGAGGGTACGGACGGGGTCTGTCCGTCTGTCCACCTGTCCATCTGTCCACCCGTCCATCTGTCCAGCCATGCGGGGTGGGGTCATCTCCACCGCCCAGGTTTCCCGCCTCCGCGCGCGCGTTCTTCGGGAGCGAGGTTGATGGGTCGGCCCAACGTTGGTGGGACCGTCCCTGGCGGTCCCGGCGTGGAGGTTTGGGAGGTCCTGACCTTCTGCTCCCCACCCCCCCACCAGATGTCAACATGGAGGACCCCGATGAGAAGTCCATCATCACCTACGTGGTGTCCTTCTACCACTACTTCTCCAAGATGAAGGCGCTGGCGGTGGAGGGGAAGCGCATCGGGAAGGTGGGGCTGGACCCAGGTCCTGGGGCTCTCCATGACCGTGGGGTGGCCACCCCATTGTCCATCCCGTTGGCCACGGGTGTCCATCCCTCTGTCCCTCCTTCTGTCCATCCCTTCTCCATCCTTTCTCCATCCTTTGTCCACCACCCCTTGTCCACCCCCTTGTCCATCCCTCTGTCCATCCCTTTGTCCACCCTATTGTCCATCCTTTGTCCATCCCTTCTCCATCCCTTGTCCATCCCTCTGTCCATCCCTTGGTCCACCCCATTGTCCATCACTTCTCCATCCCTTTGTCCACCACATTGTCCATCCTTTGTCCATCCTTTCTCCATCCCTTCTCCACCCCATTGTCCATCCCTTCTCCATCCCTCTGTCCGTCCTTCTGTCCATCCCTTCTCCATCCTTTCTCCATCCTTTGTCCATTCCTTCTCCATCCCTCTGTCCATCCATTGTCCGTCCCTTCTCCATCCATTGTCCACCCCATTGTCCATTCCTTGGTCCATCCCTTCTCCATCCCTTCTCCACCCCATTGTCCATCCCTTCTCCATCCTTCTGTCCATCCCTTTGTCCATCCCTTTGTCCACCCCATTGTCCATCCCTTCTCCATCCCTTGGTCCACCCCATTGTCCATCCCTTCTCCATCCTTCTGTCCATCCCTCTGTCCATCCATTGTCCATTCCTTCTCAATCCCTTGTCCATCCATTGTCCACCCCATTGTCCATCCCTTCTCCATCCTTTCTCCATCCTTTGTCCATCCCGTTGTCCATCCCTTGGTCCATCCCCAGTTCCATGGGTTGTCCACCCCTTGGTCCACCCCATTGTCCATGTTTTGTCCACCTCCTTGTCCATCCCTTTGTCCATCCCTCTGTCCCTCCCTCTGTCCATCCCTTCTCCATCCTTTGTCCATCCTTTGTCCACCCCGTTGTCCATCCCTTGGTCCACCCCATTGTCCTTCCCTCTGTCCATCCTTTGTCCATCCCTCTGTCCATCCCTTGATCCACCCCATTGTCCATCCCCTTGTCCATCCCTCTGTCCATCCCTTGGTCCATCCCTTCTCCATCCCTTCTCCATCCTTCTGTCCATCCTTCTGTCCATCCCTTCTCCATCCTTCTGTCCATCCTTCTGTCCATCCCTTTCTCCATCCTTTCTCCATCCTTTGTCCATCCCTTCTCCATCCTTCTGTCCATCCCTCTGTCCATCCCTTTCTCCATCCTTTCTCCATCCTTCTGTCCACCCTTTGTCCATCCCTTGGTCCACCCCATTGTCCATCCTTTGTCCATCCCTCTGTCCCTCCTTCTGTCCATCCCTTCTCCATCCCTTTGTCCATCCCTTTGTCCATCCCTTGGTCCACCCCATTGTCCATCCTTTGTCCATCCTTTGTCCATCCCTTCTCCACCCCATTGTCCATCCCTTTGTCCATCCCTTCTCCATCCTTCTGTCCATCCCTCTGTCCATCCTTTGTCCATCCCTTCTCCATCCTTTGTCCATCCCTTCTCCACCCCATTGTCCATCCCTTCTCCACCCCATTGTCCACCCACCTCCCCGGCCTGGCCGGACCCTGGTGTGACCCCTCCAGCCCCGGGTGGTTCTCGGGGGGGTTCCTGCAGGACCTCCAAGCCCACCCCAAACCCCCACCAGGTGCTGGACCAGGTGATGGAGATCGCGGCCATCACGGCGCGCTACGAGGCGCTGGCGGCCGAGCTGCTGGCCTGGATCCACCACACCATCACCATCATCTCCAACCAGAAGTTCGCCAACTCGCTGACCGGCGTCCAGCAGCAGCTCCAGGCCTTCACCGCCTTCTGCACCCTGGAGAAACCGGTCAAGTGAGGACCTCCTGCCGGGCTGGCGGTGGGGTGGGACCTCAGCCTGGTGGTGGTGGTGGTGGTGGGAAGGTCGCAGGTCAACCCAGACTGGTGGTGATGGGACATGGAGGTGGTGGTGGTGGTGGTGGTGGTGATGGTGGTGGTCATGGTGGTGGTGGTCATGGTGGTGGTGGTGGGAAGGTCGCAGGTCAACCCAAACTGGTGGTGATGGGACATGGAGGTGGTGGTGATGGTGGTGGTGGTCATGGTGGTGGTGGTGGTGGGAAGGTCGCAGGTCAACCCAGACTTGTGGTGATGGGACATGGAGGTGGTGGTGATGGTGGTGGTGATGGTGGTGGTGATGGTGGTGGGAAGGTCGCAGGTCAACCCAAAATGGTGGCAATGGGACCTGGATGGTGGTCATGGTGGTGGTGGTCATGGTCATGGTCATGGTGGTGGTGGTCATGGTCATGGTGGTGGTGGAGAGGTTCCAGTTCGGCCCAAACTGGTGGCAGTGGGACCTGGATGGTGGTGATGGTGGTGGTCACGGTGGTGGTGGAGAGGTCCCAGTTCAGCCCAAACTGGTGCCACTGGGACCTGGGGGTGGTGGTGGTGGTCATGGTCGTGGTCATGGTCATGGTCATGGTGGTGGTGGGCAGGTCGCAGGTCAACCCAAACTGGTGGCAGTGGGACCTGGGGGTGGTGGGGATGATGGTGGGGAGGTCCCACCTGAAGGTGGTGGTGATGGGGAGGTCCCACTTCAGCCCAAAATGGTGGCAGTGGGACCTGGGGGTGGTGGTCATGGTCATGGTCATGGTGGTGGTGGTGGGCAGGTCACAGGTCAACCCAAAATGGTGGCAGTGGGACCTGGTGGTGGTGATGGTGGTGGTGGTCATGGTCATGGTGGTGGTGGGCAGGTCGCAGGTCAGCCCAAACTGGTGGCACTGGGACCTGGGGCTGGTGAGGGTGATGGTGGGGAGGTCCCACCTGAAGGTGGTGGTGATGGGGAGGTCCCAGTTCAACCCAAACTGGTGGCAGTGGGACCTGGGGGTGGTGGTCATGGTCATGGTCATGGTCATGGTGGTGGTGGTGGGAAGGTCACAGGTCAACCCAAACTGGTGGCACTGGGACCTGGGGGTGGTGGGGATGATGGTGGGGAGGTCCCACCTGAAGGTGGTGGTGATGAGAAGGTCCCACCTCACCGAGATGGTGGCCGTGGTGGACCCTGGCTCACGGTGGTGATGAGAAGGTCCCACCTGCCCCAGGTGGTGGCCGTGGTCCCTGGCTCACGGTGGTGGTGAGAAGGTCCCACCTCACCCAGGTGGTGGCCGTGATGAGAAGGTCCCACCTCACCCAGGTGGTGGCCGTGGTGGCCCCTGGCTCATGGTGATGAGAAGGTCCCACCTCCCCCAGGTGGTGGCCGTGATGAGGAGGAGGTCCCACCTCATGGTGGTGATGAGAAGGTCCCACCTCACCCAGACGGTGGCCGTGGTGGCCCCTGGCTCACGGTGATGAGGAGAAGGTCCCACCTGACCCAGGTGGTGGCCGTGGTGGACCCTGTCTCACGGTGGTGATGAGAAGGTCCCACCTCCCCCAGGTGGTGGCCGTGGTGGCCCCTGGTTCACGGTGATGAGGAGAAGGTCCCACCTGATCCAGGTGGTGGCCGTGGTGGCCCCTGGCTCAGGGTGATGAGAAGGTCCCACCTCACCCAGACTGGTGGTGGTGGAACCTGGCTCAGGGTGGTGATGAGAAGGTCCCACCTGACCCAGGTGGTGGCCGTGGTGGCCCCTGTCCCACGGTGGTGATGAGAAGGTCCCACCTCACCGAGATGGTGGCCGTGATGAGGAGGAGGTCCCACCTCATGGTGGTGATGGTGATGAGAAGGTCCCACCTCCCCCAGGTGGTGGCCGTGATGAGAAGGTCCCACCTCACCCAGGTGGTGGTGATGTCCCACCTCATGGTGGTGATGGTGATGAGAAGGTCCCACCTCACCCAGACTGGTGGTGGTGGAACCTGGGTCATGGTGGTGATGAGAAGGTCCCACCTCACCCAGGTGGTGGCTGTGATGAGAAGGTCCCACCTCCCCCAGGTGGTGGCCGTGGTCCCTGGCTCAGGGTGATGAGAAGGTCCCACCTCACCCAGACTGGTGGTGGAACCTGGGTCATGGTGGTGATGAGAAGGTCCCACTTCACTCAGACTGGTGGTGATGTCCCATGTCATGGTGATGATGAGAAGGTCCCACCTCACCCAGACTGGTGGTGGTGGCCCCTGGCTCATGGTGGTGATGAGAAGGTCCCACCTCACCCAGGTGGTGGCTGCTGTCTCGCGGTGATGAGAAGGTCCCACTTGACCCAGATGGTGGCCGTGGTGGCCGCTGTCTCACGGTGATGAGAAGGTCCCACCTCATGGTGGTGATGAGAAGGTCCCACCTCATGGTGGTGATGAGAAGGTCCCACCTCACCCAGATGGTGGCCGTGGTGGCCCCTGGCTCAGGGTGATGAGAAGGTCCCACCTCATGATGGTGGCCGCGGTGGCCGCTGTCCTGTGCCGGCCGTGACCGGGCCCTTTGGCCGTTCCCCCGCAGGTTCCAGGAGAAGGGCAACCTGGAGGTGCTGCTCTTCACCATCCAGAGCAAGCTCCGGGCCACCAACCGCAGGCTCTACGCGCCCGGCGAGGGCAGGAGCATCTGGGACATCAACAAGGTGAGGACGTGCGCACGGAGTCCCACCACGCCGGCGGGGTTCCGGGGAGCTCCTGAGCAGCCGCGTGCCCTCCCACCAGGCGTGGACCTGCCTGGAGAAGGCGGAGCACGAGCGCGAGGTGGCGCTGAGGAACGAGCTGATCCGCCAGGAGAAGCTGGAGCTGCTGGCCCAGCGCTTCGACCACAAGGCCGCCATGAGGGAGACGTGGCTCAGCGAGAACCAGCGGCTGGTCTCGCAGGTGGGGTGGGGTGGGACGGGGCACGGGGAGGACCTCAGGAGCGGGGTGGGACGGTCACGGGGTGGTGGGACCTCGTTATGGGTGGTGGGACGTCGTTATGGGTGATGGGACCTCGTTATGGATGGTGGGACCTCATTTTGGATGGTGGGACCTCATTATGGGACCTCATTATGGGACCTCATTACGGGTGGTGGAACCTCATTATGGGTGGTGGGACCTCATTACGGGTGCTGGGACCTCGTTATGGGTGGTGGGACCTCATTTTGGTTTGGAGATCTCATTTTGGATGGTGGGACCTCATTATGGGACCTCATTATGGATGGTGGGACCTCATTATGGATGGTGGGACCTCGTTATGGGTGGTGGGAACTCGTTATGGGAGGTGGGACCTCGTTATGGAGGTGGGACCTCGTTATGGGTGGTGGGAACTCGTTATGGGTGGTGGGAACTCATTTTGGTTTGGAGACCTCATTATGGGTGGTGGGACCTCGTTATGGGTGGTGGGAACTGATTATGGATGGTGGGACCTCGTTATGGGTGGTGGGACCTCGTTATGGGTGGTGGGACCTCGTTATGGGTGGTGGGAACTGATTATGGATGGTGGGACCTCGTTATGGATGGTGGGACCTCATTTTGGTTTGGAGACCTCATTTTGGATGGTGGGACCTCATTATGGGACCTCATTATGGATGGTGGGACCTCATTTTGGATGGTGGGACCTCAGTATGGGACCTCATTATGGGTGGTGGAACCTCGTTATGGATGGTGGGACCTCATTATGGGTGGTGGGACCTCGTTATGGGTGGTGGGACCTCATTATGGGTGGTGGGACCTCATTATGGGTGGTGGGACCTCGTTATGGGTGGTGGGACCTCGTTATGGATGGTGGGAACTCATTAGGGGTGGGGGGACCTCATTATGGGACCTCATTATGGGTGGTGGGACCTCATTATGGGTGGTGGGACCTCATTGTGCATGGTGGGATCTGATTATGGATGGTGGGACCTCATTATGGATGGTGGGACCTCGTTATGGGTGGTGGGACCTCATTACGGGTGCTGGGACCTCATTATGGATGGTGGGACCTTGTTATGGGTGGTGGGAACTCATTTTGGGTGGTGGGACCTCATTTTGGATGGTGGGACCTCGTTATGGGACCTCATTATGGATGGTGGGACCTCATTTTGGATGGTGGGACCTCGTTATGGGACCTCATTATGGGACCTCATTATGGGACCTCGTTATGGGTGGTGGGACCTCGTTATGGGTGGTGGGACCTCGTTATGGGTGGTGGGAACTCGTTATGGGTGGTGGGACCTCGTTATGGATGGTGGGACCTCATTTTGGTTTGGAGACCTCATTAGGGTGGTGGGACCTCGTTATGGGTGGTGGGACCTCGTTATGGGTGGTGGGACCTCATTTTGGTTTGGAGACCTCATTTTGGATGGTGGGACCTCATTATGGGACCTCACTATGGATGGTGGGACCTCATTCATGGTGGGACCTCGTTATGGGTGGTGGGACCTCATTATGGGACCTCATTATGGGTGGTGGGACCTCGTTATGGATGGTGGGACCTCGTTATGGATGGTGGGAACTCGTTATGGGTGGTGGAACCTCATTATGGGTGGTGGGAACTTGTTATGGATGGTGGGACCTCATTATGGATGGTGGGACCTCGTTATGGGTGGTGGGACCTCGTTATGGATGGTGGGACCTCGTTATGGGTGGTGGGACCTCATTTTGGTTTGGAGACCTCATTTTGGATGGTGGGACCTCATTATGGGACCTCGTTATGGGTGGTGGGACCTCATTATGGGTGGTGGGACCTCATTATGGATGGTGGGACCTCGTTATGGGTGGTGGGACCTCGTTATGGGTGGTGGGACCTCGTTATGGGTGGTGGGACCTCGTTATGGGTGGTGGGACCTCGCTATGGGTGGTGGGACCTCGTTATGGGTGGTGGGACCTCGTTATGGATGGTGGGACCTCATTATGGGTGGTGGGACCTCGTTATGGATGGTGGGAACTCATTTTGGTTTGGAGACCTCATTAGGGTGGTGGGACCTCATTTTGGATGGTGGGACCTGGTTATGGGTGGTGGGACCTCGTTATGGATGGTGGGACCTCGTTATGGGTGGTGGGACCTCATTATGGGTGGTGGGACCTCGTTATGGGTGGTGGGACCTCGTTATGGGTGGTGGGACCTCGTTATGGGTGGTGGGACCTCGTTTTGGATGGTGGGACCTCATCAGGCTCCTCCTCCTTGACCACGTGGTTCTGGTGGAACTTCCTCCTCCTTCACCACATAGTTCTGATGGAACCTCATCAGGCTCCTCGTTATGGACCATGTGGTTCTGGTGGAACCTCATCAGGTTCCTCATTGGCCACGTGGTTCTGGTGGAACCTCCTCAGGCTTCTCCTTATTCTGGTGGAACCTCCTCCTCCTTGACCACGTGGTTCTAATGGAACCTCATCAGGTTCCTCCTTACTGACCACGTGGTTCTGGTGGAACTTCCTCCTCCTTGACCACGTAGTTCTGGTAGAACCTCATCAGGCTCCTCGTTATGGACCACGTGGTTCTGGTGGAACCTCCTCAGGCTTCTCCTTATTCTGGTGGAACCTCCTTGACCACGTGGTTCTGGTGGAACCTCCTCCTCCATGACCACGTAGTTCTGGTAGAACCTCATCAGGTTCCTCCTTATTGACCACGTGGTTCTGGTGGAACCTCATCAGGTTCCTTATTCTGGTGGAACCTCATCAGGTTCTTCCTTCACCACATGGTTCTGCTGGAACCTCATCCGGCTCCTTACTGACCACGTGGTTCTGGTGGAACCTCCTTCACCACGTGCTTCTGGTGGAACCTCATCAGACTCCTCATTGACCTCGTGGTTCTGATGGAACCTCCTTCACCACATAGTTCTGATGGAACCTCATCAGGCTCCTCGTTATGGACCACGTGGTTCTGCTGGAACCTCCTTGACCACGTGGTTCTGGTGGAACCTCATTGGCCACGTGGTTCTGGTGGAACCTCATCAGGCTTCTTATTCTGGTGGAACCTCATCAGGTTCCTCCTTCACCACATAGTTCTGGTGGAACCTCATCAGGTTCCTCCTTATTGACCACGTGGTTCTGGTGGAACCTCCTTCACCACATGGTTCTGGTGGAACCTCATCCGGCTCCTCCTCCTTGACCTCGTGGTTCTGGTGGAACCTCATCAGGTTCCTCATTGACCACGTAGTTCTGGTGGAACCTCCTTGACCATGTAGTTCTGGTGGAACCTCCTTGACCACGTAGTTCTGGAGGAACCTCATTGACCACATAGTTCTGATGGAACCTCCTCCTCCTTCACCACGTGGTTCTGGTGGAACCTCATCAGGTTCCTCATTGACCACATGGTTCTGGTGGAACCTCCTCAGGCTTCTCCTTATTCTGGTGGAACCTCATTGACCACGTGGTTCTGATGGAACCTCATCAGGTTCCTCCTTCACCTCGTGGTTCTGGTGGAACCTCATCAGGTTCCTCCTTCACCTCGTGGTTCTGATGGAACCTCATCAGGCTCCTCGTTATGGACCACGTGGTTCTGCTGGAACCTCCTTGACCACATAGTTCTGGTAGAACCTCCTTGACCACATGGTTCTGGTGGAACCTCCTTGACCATGTGGTTCTGGTGGAACCTCATCAGGCTCCTTATTCTGGTGGAACCTCATCAGGCTCCTCCTTGACCACGTGCTTCTGCTGGAACCTCCTTGACCACGTGGTTCTGATGGAACCTCATCAGGCTCCTCCTCCTTCACCACGTGGTTCTGGTGGAACCTCATCAGGTTCCTCTTTGACCACGTGGTTCTGGTGGAACCTCATCAGCCTCGTCCTTACTGACCACGTGGTTCTGGTGGAGCCTCCTTCACCACGTGGTTCTGATGGAACCTCATCAGGCTCCTCCTTCACCACATGTTTCTGGTGGAACCTCATCAGGTTCCTTATTCTGGTGGAACCTCCTCCTCCTTGACCACGTAGTTCTGGTGGAACCTCCTTGACCTCGTGGTTCTGATGGAACCTCATCAGGTTCCTCCTCCTTGACCACATAGTTCTGATGGAACCTCATCCGGCTCCTCCTTGACCACGTGGTTCTGGTGGAACCTCCTTGACCACGTAGTTCTGGTGGACCCTCCTCCTCCTCCTTGACCACGTGGTTCTGGTGGAACCTCATTGACCACGTGGTTCTGGTGGAACCTCCTCAGGTTCCTCCTTCACCACATGGTTCTGGTGGAACCTCATCAGGTTCCTCCTTATTGACCACGGGGTTCTGGTGGAACCTCATCAGGCTCCTCATTGACCACGTGGTTCTGATGGAACCTCCTCCTCCTCCTTGACCACATAGTTCTGGTGGAACCTCATTGGCCACGTGGTTCTGGTGGAACCTCCTCAGGTTCCTCCTTCACCACATGGTTCTGCTGGACCCTCCTCCTCCTCCCCGACCCCCGCGGACCCCACCCCACCCCACCCCACCCACCTCCCCGTGTCCCCTTCTCCAGGACAACTTCGGCTACGACCTGCCGGCGGTGGAGGCGGCCATGAAGAAGCACGAGGCCATCGAGGCCGACATCTCCTCGTACCAGGAGCGCGTCCAGGCCGTGGTGGGGCTGGCGCTGGAGCTGGAGGCCGAGGGCTTCCACGACGGGCGGCGCGTGGGCGCGCGCCGGGACAACGTCCTGCGGCAGTGGGCGCTGCTGACCGAGCTGCTGCGCGCCCGCCGCGCCCGCCTGCAGCAGCACCTGGCCCTGCAGAAGGTCTTCCAGGAGATGGTCCACATGATGGACTGGATGGAGGAGATGCAGGTGGGGGTGGTGGGAACGCGGAGGAGATGCTGGGAAGGGAAGGGGAGGTTCTGGGGAGGGTTGAGGAGCGCTGGAGGTTCTTCGTGGGGTTTGTGGTGGAGGTTCTTCATGGAGTTGGGTGGTTGGGGTTCTTCATGATGTTCATGGTTGAGGTTCTCCATGGGGTTGGATGGTTGAGGTTCTCCATGGGATCCATGGTTGAGGTTCTCCATGGGGTTCATGGTTGAGGTTCTCCATGACGTTCATGGTTGAGGTTCTTCATGGGGTCCATGGTTGAGGTTCTTCATGGGGTTGGACGGTTGAGGTTGGATGGTCAAGGTTCTCCATGGGGTTGGGTGGTTGAGGTTCTTCATGGGGTCGAGGTTCTCCATGGGGTTGGGTGGTTGGGGTTCTTCATGGGGTTGGGTGGTTGGGGTTGGATGGTCAAGGTTCTTCATGGGGTTTGTGGTTGAGGTTCTCCATGGTGTTCTTGGTTGAGGTTCTTCATGGGGTTGGGTGGTTGAGGTTCTCCATGGGGTTGGGTGGTTGGGGTTGGGTGGTTGAGGTTCTCCATGGGGTTGGAGAAGATGGAGGTGCCCCAGGAGCTGGATGAGGTTGAGGTGGTGCAGCACAGGTGGGTGCGGGAGGTTCTCCATGGGGTTGGGTGGTTGAGGTTCTCCATGGGGTCCATGGTCGAGGTTCTCCATGGGGTTTATGGTCGAGGTTCTCCATGGGGTTTATGGTTGAGGTTCCCCATGGGGTCCATGGTTGAGGTTCTTCATGGGGTTTGTGGTTGGAGTTGGGTGGTTGAGCTTCTTCATGTGGTTCATGGTTGAGGTTCCTCATGGGGTTGGGTGGTCAAGGTTCTCCATGGGGTTAGGTGGTTGGGGTTGGGTGGTTGAGGTTCTCCATGGGGTTCATGGTTGAGTTTCTCCATGGGGTTCATAGTTGAGGTTCTCCATGGGGTCCATGGTCGAGGTTCTCCATGGTGTCCATGGTTGAGGTTCTCCATGGGGTTGGGTGGTTGAGGTTCTCCATGGGGTTCATGGTTGAGGTTCTCCATGGGGTTCATGGTTGAGGTTCTTCATGGGGTCCATGGTTGAGGTTCTTCATGGGGTTCATGGTTGAGGTTCTCCATGGGGTCCATGGTTGAGGTTCTCCATGGGGTTCATGGTCGAGGTTCTCCATGGGTTTGGGTGGTTGGGGTTCTTCAGGGTGTTCATGGTTGAGGTTCTCCATGGGGTTCATGGTCGAGGTTCTCCATGGGGTTCATGGTCGAGGTTCTCCATGGGGTTCATGGTGGAGGTTCTTCATGGGGTTGGGTGGTTGGGGTTGGGTGGTCAAGGTTCTTAACGGTGTCCATGGTTGAGGTTCTTCATGGGGTTGGGTGGTTGAGTTCTTCATGGTGTTCATGGTCGAGGTTCTCCATGGGGTTCGTGGTTGAGGTTCTCCATGGGGTTCGTGGTTGAGGTTCTCCATGGGGTTGGGTGGTTGAGGTTGGATGTCAAGGTTCTTTATGGGGTTCATGGTTGAGGTTCCTCATGGGGTTGGATGGTTGGGGTTCTTCAGGGTGTTCATGGTTGAGGTTCTCCATGGGGTTGGGTGGTTGGGTTTTGGTGGTCAAGGTTCTCCATGGGGTTGGGTGGTTCAGGTTCTCCATGGGGTTCATGGTTGAGGCTCCTCATGGGGTTGGGTGGTCAAGGTTCTTCATGGGGTTGGACACTTGAGGTTCTCCATGGGGTCCATGGTCGAGGTTCCTCATGGGGTTGGGTGGTTGAGGTTCTTCATGGGGTCCATGGTTGAGGTTCTCCATGGGGTCCGTGGTTGAGGTTCTTCATGGAGTTGGGTGGTTGGGGTTAGGTGGTTGAGGTTCTTCATGGGATTCATGACTGAGGTTCTCCATGGGGTCCATGGTTGGGGTTCCTCATGGAGTGCATTGTTGAGGTTCTCCATGGAGTTCATGGTAGAGGTTCTTCATGGGGTTGGGTGGTTGAGGTTCTCCATGGGGTTGGACACTTGAGGTTCTCCATGGGGTTCGTGGTTGAGGTTCTTCATGGGTTGGATGGTCAAGGTTCTTCATGGGGTTGGGTGGTTGAGGTTCTCCATGGGGTCCATGGTTGAGGCTCCTCATGGGGTTGGGTGGTCAAGGTTCTTCATGGGGTTGGACACTTGAGGTTCTCCATGGGGTTCATGGTCGAGGTTCTCCATGGGGTTCGTGGTTGGGGTTCTCCATGGGGTTCATGGTCGAGGTTCTCCATGGGGTTGGGTGGTTGGGATTGGGTGGTTGAGGTTCTCCATGGGATTCATGATTGAGGTTCTTTATGGGGTTGGGTGGTGGAGGTTCTTCATGGAGTTGGGTGGTTGAGGTTGGATGGTCAAGGTTGTTTATGGGGTTCATGGTTGAGGTTCTCCATGGGGTTCGTGGTCGAGGTTCTCCATGGGGTTCATAGTTGAGGTTCTCCATGAGGTTCATAGCTGAGGTTCTTCATGCGGTTCATGGTCAAGGTTCTCCATGGGGTTGGGTGGTTGGGGTTGGATGGTCAAGGTTCTCCATGGGGTTCATAGTTGAGGTTCTCCATGGGGTTCATAGTTGAGGTTCTCCATGGGGTTCGTGGTTGAGGTTCCTCATGGGGTTGGGTGGTTGAGGTTCTCCATGGGGTTCATGGTCAAGGTTCTCCATGGGGTCCATGGTCGAGGTTCTCCATGGGGTTCGTGGTTGAGGTTCTTCATGGGGTTCATGATCGAGGTTCTCCATGGAGTTCATGGTTGGGGTTGGAAGGTCAAGGTTCTTTATGTAGTTCATGGTTGAGGTTCTTCATGGGGTTCATGGTTGAGGTTCTCCATGGGGTTCATGGTTGAGGTGGTTCATGGTGTTCATGGTTGGGGTTCTCCATGGGGTTGGGTGGTTGAGGTTGGATGGTCAAGGTTCTTTATGGGGTCCATGGTTGAGGTTCTCCATGGGGTCCATGGTTGAGGTTCTCCATGGTGTCCATGGTTGAGGTTCTCCATGGCTTGGACGTTTCACGGTGACGCCCTTCGCTTCTCCTGCAGGTCCTCCTGGTCTCCAAGGACCTGGGGAAGCACCTGCTGGAGGTGGAGGACCTGCTGCAGAAGCAGGGGCTGCTGGAGGCCGACATCGCGGCGCAGAGCGAGCGCGTCCAGGCCCTCAACGCCGCCGCGCTGCAGTTCTGCCAGCTGGACGGTAACGCGGCCACCGGGGTGGACAACCGGGCCACGGGGGGTGGTGGGACTTGAGAAGGTCCCATGGACCATGGGATGGTCAGCTATGGGCTTGATGGACCATGGGATGGTCATTTATGGTCTGATGGACCATGGGAGGGTCAACCAAGGTCTGATGGACCATGGGATGGTCAACCAAGGTCTGATGGACCATGAATGGTCAGTCGAGGTCTTGATGGACCATGAAGGGTCAACCAAGGTCTGATGGACCATGAATGGTCAGCCAAGGTCTTATGGACCATGAAGGGTCAACCAAGGTCTGATGGACCATGGGAGGTCAACCAAGGTCTGATGGACCATGGATTGGTCAACCAAGGTCTGATGGACCATGGAAGGTCAGCCAAGGTCTGATGGACCATGGAAGGTCAGCCAAGGTCTGATGGACCATGGAGGGTCAACCAAGGTCTGATGGACCATGAAGGGTCAACCAAGGTCTGATGGACCATGGAAAGGTCAACCAAGGTCTGATGGACCATGGAAGGGTCAACCAAGGTTTTGAAGGACCATGAAGGGTCAGCCAAGGTCTGATGGACCATGGGAGGATCTGCTGAGGTCTTGATGGACCATGGAAAGGTCAACCAAGGTCTGATGGACCATGAAGGGTCAACCAAGGTCTGATGGACCATGGGAGGATCAGCCAAGGTTTTGGTAGATCCCAGAAGGGTCAACCAAGGTCTGATGGACCATGGGAGGGTCATTTATGGTCTTGATGGACCTTGAGAAGGTCACCTGAGCTCTTGATGGACCATGGAAAGGTCAACCAAGGTCTGATGGACCATGAAGGGTCAGCTGAGGTCTGATGGACCATGGGAGGTCAACCAAGGTCTGATGGACCATGAAGGGTCAGCTGAGGTCTGATGGACCATGAAAGGTCAACCAAGGTCTTGATGGACCATGGGATGGTCATTTATGGTCTTGATGGACCATGAGAAGGTCACCTGA
Source organism: Passerculus sandwichensis (assembly GCA_031885435.1). NCBI lineage: Eukaryota > Metazoa > Chordata > Aves > Passeriformes > Passerellidae > Passerculus > Passerculus sandwichensis. The sequence goes on from CM063146.1 coordinate 11,419,698, forward strand.
GCTCTTCATGGACCATGAAGGGTCAACCAAGGTTTTGATGGACCATGAAGGGTCAACCAAGGTCTTGATGGACCATGAAGGGTCAGCTGAGGTTTTGAAGGACCATGGAAAGGTCAGCCAAGGTCTGATGGACCATGGGAGGATCAACCAAGGTCTGATGGACCATGAAGGTCAGCCAAGGTCTGATGGACCATGGGAGGTCAACCAAGGTCTGATGGACCATGAAGGGTCAGCCAAGGTCTGATGGACCATGAAGGGTCAGCCAAGGTCTGATGGACCATGGAGGGTCAACCAAGGTCTGATGGACCATGGAAAGGTCAACCAAGGTCTGATGGACCATGGAGGGTCAACCAAGGTCTGATGGACCATGGGAGGCTCAGCCAAGGTCTGATGGACCATGGAAAGGTCAACCAAGGTCTGATGGACCATGGGAGGGTCAGCCAAGGTCTGATGGACCATGAGAAGGTCACCTGAGCTCTTGATGGACCATGGAAAGGTCAACCAAGGTCTGATGGACCATGAAGGGTCAACCAAGGTCTGATGGACCATGGGATGGTCAACCAAGGTCTGATGGACCAGGAAGGGTCAACCAAGGTCTGATGGACCAGGAAGGGTCAACCAAGGTCTGATGGACCATGAAGGGTCAGCCAAGGTCTGATGGACCATGGGATGGTCAACCAAGGTCTGATGGACCATGGAAGGGTCATTTATGGTCTTGATGGACCATGAAGGGTCAACCCAAGGTTTCGGTAGATCATGGAACGGAACCCAAGGTTTTGGTCGATCATGGAATGGTGACCCCAAGGTCCTGGTGGACCCTGCAATGTCCATCCCAAGGTTTTGGTCGATCACGGAAGAGTCCACCCAAGGTTTTGGTAGATCATGGAACGGAACCCAAGGTCTTGATGGACCATGGAAAGGTCAAGCCAAGGTTTTGGTAGATCATGGAACGGAACCCAAGGTCCTGGTGGACCCTGCAATGTCCAACCCAAGGTTTTGGTAGATCATGGAATGGAACCCAAGGGTTTGGTAGATCATGGAACGGTGACCCCAAGGTCCTGGTGGACCCTGGAATGTCCATCCCAAGGTTTTGGTAGACCATGGAATGGAACCCAAGGTCTTGATGGACCATGGAAAGGTCAACCCAAGGTTTTGGTCGATCATGGAATGGTGACCTCAAGGTCCTGGTGGACCCTGCAATGTCCAACCCAAGGGTTTGGTAGATCACGGAAGGGTCAACCCAAGGTTTTGGTTGATCATGGAATGGAACCCAAGGGTTTGGTAGATCATGGAAGGGTGACCCCAAGGTCCTGGTGGACCCTGCAATGTCCATCATCCCAAGGGTTTGGTAGATCAAGGGACGGAACCTGAGGTTTTGGTAGATCATGGAACGGTGACCCCAAGGTCCTGGTGGACCCTGGAATGTCCATCATCCCAAGGTCCTGGTCGACCCTGCAATGTCCATCCCAAGGTCCTGGTGGACCCTGCAATGTCCATCCCAAGGGTTTGGTAGATCATGGAACGGTCAACCCATGATCTTGGTGGCCCATCAAAAGGTTGACCCAAGGTTTTGGTCGATCATGGAACGGTGACCCCAAGGTTTTGATGGACCATGGGAGGGTCAACCCAAGGGTTTGGTAGATCACGGAACGGAACCCAAGGTCCTGGTGGACCCTGGAATGTCCATCCCAAGGTTTTGGTAGGTCATGGAATCAAACCCAAGGTTTTGGTCGATCATGGAAGGGTCAGCCCATGATCTTGGTGGCCCATCAAAAGGTTGACCCAAGGGTTTGGTAGATCCCAGAACAGTGACCCCAAGGTCTTGATGGACCATGGAAAGGTCAGCCAAGGTTTTGATGGACCATGGAAGGGTCAACCCAAGGGTTTGGTAGATCATGGAAGGGTGACCCCAAGGTCCTGGTGGACCCTGCAATGTCCATCCCAAGGTTTTGGTAGATCACGGAATGGAACCCAAGGGTTTGGTAGATCATGGAACGGTGACACCAAGGTTTTGATGGACCATGGAAGGGTCAACCCAAGGTTTTGGTAGATCATGGAACGGATACCAAGGTTTTGGTCAATCACGGAAGGGTCAACCCAAGGTTTTGGTAGATCATGGAATGGAACCCAAGGTCCTGGTAGACCCTGCGATGTCCATCCCAAGGTCCTGGTGGACCCTGCAGTGTCCATCCCAAGGTCCTGGTGGACCCTGCAATGTCCATCCCAAGGTCCTGGTGGACCCTGGAATGTCCATCCCAAGGTTTTGGTCGATCACGGAAGGGTCAACCCATGATCTTGGTGGCCCATCAAAAGGTTGACCCAAGGGTTTGGTAGATCACGGAACGGTGACCCCAAGGTCTTGATGGACCATGGAAAGGTCAGCCAAGGTTTGGGTAGATCTTGGAATGGTCAACCCAAGGGTTTGGTAGATCATGGAATGGTGACCTCAAGGTCCTGGTGGACCCTGCAATGTCCAACCCAAGGGTTTGGTAGATCATTGAAGGGTCAACCCATGATCTTGGTGGCCCATCAAAAGGTTGACCCAAGGTTTTGGTCGATCACGGAATGGAATCCAAGGTTTTGGTAGATCATGGAACGGAACCCGAGGTTGGTAGATCATGGAAGGGTCAACCCAAGGTCCTGGTGGACCCTGTAATGTCCATCCCAAGGTCCTGGTGGACCCTGCAGTGTCCATCCCAAGGGTTTGGTAGATCATGGAATGGAACCCGAGGGTTTGGTCGACCATGGAAGGGTCAACCCAAGGTTGATAGATCATGAGAGGGTCAACCCAAGGTTTTGGTAGATCATGAGACGGAACCCAAGGTTTTGGTAGATCATGGAAGGGTCAACCCATGATCTTGGTGGCCCGTCAAAAGGTTGACCCAAGGGTTTGGTAGATCACGGAACGGAACCCAAGGTCCTGGTGGACCCTGCAATGTCCATCCCAAGGTCTTGATGGACCATGGAATGGTGAACCCAAGGTCTTGATGGACCATGGAACGGTTAGCTGAGGTCTCAATGGACCATGTGAGGATCAGGCAAGGTCTTGATGGACCATGGAAGGGTCAACCCAAGGTTTTGGTCGATCATGGAACGGAACCCAAGGTCCTGGTGGACCCTGCAATGTCCATCCCAAGGTTTTGGTAGGTCATGGAACGGAACCCAAGGTCTTGATGGACCATGTGAGGATCAGGCAAGGTCTTGATGGACCATGGAAGGGTCAACCCAAGGTTTTGGTAGATCATGGAACGGAACCTGAGGTTGGTAGATCATAGAAGGGTCAACCCAAGGTCCTGGTGGACCCTGGAATGTCCAACCCAAGGGTTTGATGGATCACGGAAGGGTCAACCCATGATCTTGGTGGCCCATCAAAAGGTTGACCCAAGGGTTTAGTAGATCACGGAACGGAACCCAAGGTCTTGATGGACCATGGAAAGGTCAGCCAAGGTTTTGATGGACCATGGAAGGGTCAACCCAAGGTTTTGGTAGATCATGGAATGGAACCCAAGGGTTTGGTCGATCATGGAAGGGTCAACCCAAGGTCTTGATGGACCCTGGAAGGGTCAACCCAAGGTTTTGGTAGATCACGGAACGGAACCCGAGGTTGGTAGATCATAGAAGGGTCAACCCAAGGTCCTGGTGGACCCTGCAATGTCCATCCCAAGGTTTTGGTCGATCATGGAAGGGTCAACCCAAGGGTTTGGTAGATCCTGGAACGGTGACCCCAAGGTCCTGGTGGACCCTGGAATGTCCATCCCAAGGTCCTGGTGGACCCTGCAATGTCCATCCCAAGGTCCTGGTGGACCCTGCAATGTCTAACCCAAGGTTTTGGTCGATCATGGAATGGTGACCTCAAGGTCCTGGTGGACCCTGCAATGTCCATCCCAAGGTTTTGGTAGATCATGGAATGGAACCCAAGGGTTTGGTAGATCATGAAACGGAACCCAAGGTCCTGGTGGACCCTGCAGTGTCCATCCCAAGGTCCTGGTGGACTCTGCAATGTCCATCCCAAGGTCCTGGTGGACCCTGCCATGTCCACCACCCCAAGGTCCTGCTGGGCCCTGCAGTGTCCACCATCCCAAGGTCCTGGTGGACCCTGCCATGTCCATCACCCCAAGGTCCTGGTGGACCCTGCAATGTCCATCATCCCAAGGTCCTGGTGGACCCTGCAATGTCCACCATCCCAAGGTCCTGGTGGACCCTGCAATGTCCATCATCCCAAGGTCCTGGTGGACCCTGCAATGTCCATCATCCCAAGGTCCTGGTGGACCCTGCAATGTCCATCATCCCAAGGTCCTGGTGGACCCTGCCATGTCCATCATCCCAAGGTCCTGGTGGACCCTGCAATGTCCACCACCCCAAGGTCCTGCTGGGCCACCTCCATGCTTGGAGGAACCCCTGAGATCTTTAAGCCCAGCCCAGGAGCAGCTCCCGGCGCTCGCCTCCTCTCCTCCCTGGGCCACCTCCTGAATGTCCTCTCCTCGCCAGGCTACCAGCCGTGCGACCCGCAGATCGTGCGCAACCGCGTGCAGCACGTGGGTTCGTGCCTGGGGGAGCTGCGGGCGCTGGCGGCCGCGCGCCGGGCGGAGCTGGAGGCCTCGCGCCGCCTCCGCGCCTTCGCGCAGGAGCTGGAGGAGGCGGCGGCCTGGCTGCGCGACAAGGAGCAGCTCCTGGCCACCGCCGGCTGCGGCCGCGACCTGGGCAGCGTCCTGGCCCTGACGGCGCGCCACCGCACCGCGCTGGGCGAGCTGGGCCGGCGCCGCGCGCTGCTGCACCGCACGCTGCGTGATGGAGAGGACATCATGGCCCAGACGTCCTTTGGCTCCACGGCCATCCAGGAGAAGACGCGGGAGGTCCGCGCGCGCTGGAGGAAGCTGGAGGAGACCACGGGGCTGCACCAGCGGCGGCTGGAGGAGGCGCTGAGCTTCTTCCAGCTGGGCGCCGACGCCGAGGACCTGGCGGCGTGGCTGCGCGACGTCTACCGGGCGGCGTCGGGCGACGACTTCGGGCACGACGAGCACTCCAGCCGGGCGCTGCTGCGGCGGCACGGCGCGGTGCTGGAGGGGCTGGAGCGGCAGCGCGGCGCCGTGGCAGGGCTGCGGGCGCGGCTGGCGGCGCTGGCGCCCGAGCGGCGGCGGGACGCGGAGCTGCGGGCGCGCGTGGCCGAGGCGGAGCGGCTCTACGCGGAGGCGGCCGAGGTGGCGGCGCTGCGGGCGCAGTGGCTGCGCGACGCGCTGGCCGTGCACGGGCTGGCGGGCGAGGTGCGCGCCTGCGAGCTGTGGCTGGACGAGAAGGAGCAGTGGCTGGAGACGGTGGAGGTGCCGCAGGAGCTGGATGAGGTGGAGGTGGTGCAGCACAGGTGGGTGCGGGACGGAGGTTCTTCGTGGGTTCTTCATGGGGTTCATGGTGGAGGTTGGGTGGTTGAGATTCCTCATGGAGTGAAATGATTGAGGTTCTCCATGGGGTTGGGTGGTTGAGGTTCTCCATGGGTCCATGGTTGAGGTTCCTCATGGAGTTCATGGTTGAGGTTCTCCATAGGTTTGGGTGGTGGAGGTTCTCCATGGGGTTGAGGTTCTCCATAGGTTTGGGTGATTGAGGTTCTTCATGGGGTCCATGGTCGAGGTTCTTCATGGGGTTGGGTGGTTGAGGTTGGGTGGTTGAGGTTCTTCACAGGGTTGATTAGTTGGTGTTGGGTGGTTCAGGTTCTTCATGGGGTGGAATGATTGAGGTTCTTCATGGGGTTGGACAGTTGAAGGTTCCTCATGCCGTTGGGTGGTTGAGGTTGGGTGGTCAAGGTTCTCCATGGGGTTGGGTGGTTGAGGTTCTCCATGGGGTTGGAGACGGTGGAGGTGCCCGAGGAGCTGGATGAGGTGGAGGTGGTGCAGCACAGGTGGGTGCGGGAGGTTCTTCGTGGGTTCTTCATGGGGTTGGGTGGTGGAGGTTCTTCATGGGGTTGGGTGGTTGGGGTTCCTCATGGGGTGGAATGATTGAGGTTCTTCATGGGGTTGAGTAGTTGATGTTCTCCATGGGGTTGGATGGTCAAGGTTCTTCATGGGGTTCATGGTTGGGGTTCTCCACGGGGTTGGGTGGTCGAGGTTCCTCATGGGTTTCGATCGTTGAGGTTCCTCATGGGGTTGGGTGGTCGAGGTTCTCCATGGGGTTGGAGAAGATGGAGGTGCCCCAGGAGCTGGATGAGGTGGAGGTGGTGCAGCACAGGTGGGTGCGGGAGGTTCTTCATGGGGTTGGGTGGTTGAGGTTGGGTGGTTGAGGTTCTCCATGGGTTGGGTGGTTGAGGTTCTCCATGGGGTTGGGTGGTTGAGGTTCCTCATGGGGTGGAATGGTTGAGGTTCTCCATGGTGTTGGGTGGTTCAGGTTCTCCATGCGGTCGAGGTTCTTCATGGGGTTGGGTGGTCGAGGTTCTCCATGCGGTTGAGGTTCTCCATGGGGCTGGGTGGTTCAGGTTCTCCATGCGGTTGAGGTTCTCCATGGGGTTGGATGGTCGAGGTTCTCCATGGCGTTGGGTGGTTGAAGTTCTTCATGGGTTTGGGTGGTTCAGGTTCTTCATGGGGTTGAGGTTCTTCATGCGGTTGAGTAGTTGAGGTTCTCCATGGGGTTGGGTGGTCGAGGTTCTTCATGCGTTTGAGGTTCTCCATAGGGTTGGGTGGTCGAGGTTCTCCATGGGTTGGGTGGTCGAGGTTCTCCATGGGGTGGAGGTTCTCCATGGCGTTGGGTGGTTGATGTTCTCCATGGCGTTGGGTGGTTGAGGTTCTCCATGGGGTTCATGGTTGAAGTTCTCCATGGCGTTGGGTGGTCGAGGTTCTCCATGGCGTTGGGTGGTGGAGGTTGGGTGGTTGAGGTTCTCCATGGGGTTGGGTGGTCGAGGTTCTCCATGGCGTTGGGTGGTGGAGGTTCCTCGTGCCCCTGGTGGACCTGCCCGTGTCCTCCTGCGCAGGTTCGAGAGCCTGGACCAGGAGATGAACAGCGTCATGGGCCGCATCCTGGACGTCAACCAGGTGGTGCAGCAGCTGCTGGACGGTGGCCACCCCAGCTCGGACGAGGTCCTCTCCTGCCAGGACCACCTCAACAGCCGGTACGGGCCGGGGGGGACACCAGGTGGACCTCGACCTGCTTGGGGTCTCCATGGTGGGGTTGGAGCCTCTCAACCTGAGGTTCTCCGGTGGTGGGAGGTCCCTGTGAGGTCCAGGTGTCCATTGGAATGGTCCAGGCCCATCCTGGAGGAGTGGAGATGATCTCAAGGTTCTTGAGGTCTCCTTGGTGGGAGGAGCTTTGTGTGGGGCTGTCTGGAGACCTCCAACCTGAGGTTCTCTGTGGTGGGACGTCCCCATGGGTTCCACCTCCCCAGGACAATGGTCCAAGCACATCTTTGGGGTCCTGAAATGATCTCGAGGTTCTTGAGGTCTCCTTGGTGGGGACAGCTTTGTGTGACCCCCACCCTGAGGTTCTCCGTGGTGGGACGTCCCCATGGGTTCCACCAAACCTGAGGTTCTCGGTGGTGGGATGTCCCCATGGGTTCCACCTCACCGGGACAATGGTCCAAGCTCATCTTTGAGGTCTCCTTGGTTGGGGACCTTCATGTGGGGCTGCCTGGAGACCTCCACCCTGAGGTTCTCCGTGGTGGGACGTCCCCATGGGTTCCACCAAACCTGAGGTTCTCCATGGTGGGACGTCCCCATGGGTTCCACCAAACCTGATGTTCTCCATGGTGGGACGTCCCCATGGGTTCCACCAAACCTGAGGTTCTCCGTGGTGGGACATCCCCATGGGTTCCACCAAACCTGATGTTCTCCGTGGTGGGGACATCCCCACGGGTTCCACCTCCCCAGGCCACCATCCCCAGCCCACCCCACGGCTCCTCCCGCTCCTGGTGGGCCCCCATCCCACCTCCGCGAACTTCTCCCCCCCCGTGTCCCCAGCTGGAACCGCGTGGTGGAGCTGGTGGAGACCAAGAAGAGCCAGCTGAGCTCGGCGCTGCAGATCCAGAACTTCCTGCTGGAGTGCGCCGAGATGCGGGCGCAGCTGCGCGACAAGCGCCGCTCCATCGAGGCTGCCCAGTCCGCTGGTGGTGGAGATGTTGGTGACCACCTGGGCGGGCTGGTGGCCCTGCAGCGCCGCCTCTCCACCGCCGAGGCCGCGCTGGTGGCCCTGCAGCCGCGCCTGGCCCAGCTCCGCCGCGACGCCGACGCCCTGGCCCGCGCCCACCCCGGCCGCGCCCTGGAGCTGCTGCTGCCCTTCCAGGAGCTCGACCGCGAGCTGGACCTCCTGGAGAAGACCTCCCGCGCCCGCCGCGAGGCGCTGGCCGCCGCCGGCCGCCTGCAGCGCTTCCTGCGCGACCTGCGCGCCTTCCTGGCGTGGCTGGCGCGGAGCCGGGCGGCCGCCGGCGCGCCGGAGCTGCCGCGGAGCGCGGCCGAGGCCGAGGAGCTGCTGGGCGCCCACGCGGCGCTCGGGGAGGAGCTGCACGGCCGCGAGGAGGAGCGGGCGCGGCTGCGGGCGGCGGGCGAGGAGCTGCTGGCGGCGCTGGCGGCGGACGCGGGGGAGCCGCGGGTGCGGCTGCAGGAGGCGGAGGAGCCGCGGGCGTGGCTGCAGGAGGTGGAGGCGCCGCGGGCGTGGCTGCAGGAGGCGGAGGCGCTGCAGGAGGCGGAGGAGCCGCGGGCGTGGCTGCAGGAGGCGGAGGCGGAGGCGCCGCGGGCGCGGCTGCAGGAGGCGGAGGCGGGCTGGGTGTCACTGCAGCGGTGGCCGCAGGAGGCGGAGGCGCCGGGGGTGCAGCAGCTGCAGCGGTGGCCGCAGGATGCGGAGGAGCTGCGGGCGTCGCTGCAGCGGTGGCCGCAGGAGGCGGAGGCGGGCTGGCTGCAGCTGCAGGGGTGGCTGCAAGAGCCGGGGGTGCAGCTGCAGCGGTGGCTGCAGGAGGCGGAGGCGGGCTGGGCGCAGCTGCGGCGGAGCTGGGAGGCGCGCAGGGAGCGGCTGCTGCGGGCCCAGGCGCTGCTGCTGTTCCTCAGGGACGCGCGGCGCTGCCAGGGCGGCCTGCGGGGGCAGGTGGGTGCCGCGGTGGGGTGGGGTGGGGTGGGAGGTGGGTGGGGTGGAGAATGTGGTGGTGGTGGGGTTGGAGAAGGTCTGGATGGAGAACATGGTGGTGGGATGGGCGGGGAGAAGGTCTGGGAGAAGGTCTGGGTGGAGAACATGGTGGAGAACGTGGTGGTGGGGTGGGGTGGGAGGAGGTCTGGATGGAGAACGTGGTGGTGGGATGGGGTTGGAGAAGGTCTGGGTGGAGGATGTGGTGGTGAGAAGGTCTAGGAGAAGGTCTGGGTGGAGAACGTGGTGGTGGGATGGGCGGGGAGAAGGTTTGGGAGGTGGGCGTGGAGGAGAACGTGGTGGTGGGATGGGATGGGAGAAGGTCTGGATGGAGAACGTGGTGGTGGGGTGGGGTTGGAGAAGGTCTGGGTGGAGGATGTGGTGGTGAGAAGGTCTAGGAGGAGGTCTGGGTGGAGAACATGGTGGTGGGATGGGTGGGAAAAGATCTTGGTTGGTGGAGATGATGGATGGGTGATGGATGAGAGAAGGTCTGGGAGGAGGACGTGGTATTGGGACGGGATGGGAGAAGGTCCTGGTTGATGGAGATGATGGATGAGTGATGGGCTGGGAGAAGGTCTGGGAGGAGGTCTGGGTGGAGAACATGTTGGTGGGATGGGGTTGGAGAAGATCTGGGAGGAGAACATGGTGGTGGTGGGATGGGAATGGAGAAGGTCTGGGAGAAGGACGTGATGGTGGGGTGGGCTGGGAGAAGGTTTGGGAGGAGGACATGGTGGTGGGATGGGGTTGGAGAAGGTCTGGGAGGTGGACGTGGTGGAGAATGTGGTGGTGGGATGGGATGGGATGGGATGGGAGAAGGTCTGGGAGGAGGTCTGTGAGGAGGACGTGGTGGTGGGATGGGCGGGGAGAAGGTCTGGGAGGTGGGTGGGGTGGAGGACGTGGTGGTGGTGGGATGGGAGAAGGTCTGGGAGGTGGGCGTGGTGGAGAACATGGTGGTGGGATGAGTTGGGAGAAGGTCTGGGTGGAGAACATGTTGGTGGGATGGGGTTGGAGAAGGTCTGGGAGGTGGGCGTGGTGGTGGGATGGGAGAAGGTCTGGGTGGAGGATGTGGTGGTGGGATGGAATGGGAGAAGGTCTGGGAGGAGAACATGGTGGTGGGATGGGGTTGGAGAAGGTCTGGGTGGAGAACGTGGTGGTAGGATGGGATGGGAGAAGGTCTGGGAGAAGGTCTGGGAGGAGAACATGGTGGTGGGATGGGGTTGGAGAAGGTCTGGGTGGAGAACGTGGTGGTGGGATGGGATGGGAGAAGGTCTGGGAGGAGAACGTGGTGGTGGGATGGGATGGGGTGGGAGAAGGTCTGGGAGGTGGGCGTGGTGGAGAACATGGTGGTGGGATGAGTTGGGAGAAGGTTTGGGAGGAGAACATGGTGGTGAGAAGGTGTAGGAGGAGGTCTGGGTGGAGAACATGGTGGTGGGATGAGGTTGGAGAAGGTCTGGGGTTGGGAGAAGGTCTGGGGTGGTGGAGATGATGGATGGGTGATGGCTGGGAGAAGGTCTGGGAGGTGGGATGGGATGGGAGAAGGTCTGGGTGGAGGTCTGGGTGGAGAACGTGGTGGAGAACGTGGTGGTGGTGGGATGGGAGAAGGTCTGGGAGAAGGTCTGGGAGGTGGATGTGGTGGAGAACATGATGGTGGGATGGGGCGGGAGAAGGTCTGGGTGGAGAACGTGGTGGTGAGAAGGTCTAGTAGGAGGTCTGGATGGAGAACGTGGTGGGATGGGCGGGGAGAAGGTTTGGGAGGTGGGCGTGGTGGAGAACATGGTGGTGGGATGGGATGGGAGAAGGTCTGGATGGAGAACGTGGTGGTGGGGTGGGGTTGGAGAAGGTCTGGGTGGAGGATGTGGTGGTGAGAAGGTCTAGGAGGAGGTCTGGGTGGAGAACGTGGTGGTGGGATGGGCAGGGAGAAGGTCTGGGAGAAGGTCTGGGTGGAGAACATTGTGGTGGGATGGGCTGGGAGAAGGTTTGGGAGGTGGACGTGGTGGAGAACATGGTGGTGGGATGGGCGGGGAGAAGGTCTGGGTGGAGAACATGGTGGTGGGATGGGGTTGGAGAAGGTCTGGGAGGAGGACGTGATGGTGGGATGGGTGGGGAGAAGGTCTGGGAGGAGGACGTGGTGGTGGGATGGGATAGGAGAAGGTCTGGGAGGTGGAGATGATGGATGGGTGATGGGTGGGGAGAAGGTCTGGGAGGTGGACATGGTGGTGGAATGGGATGGGAGAAGGTCCTGGTTGGTGGAGATGATGGATGAGTGATGGGTGGGAGAAGGTCTGGGAGGTGGACGTGGTGGGATGGAATGGGAGAAGGTCTGGGAGACGGTCTGGGAGGTGGGCGTGGTGGAGAACGTGGTGGTGGTGGGGTTGGAGAAGGTCTGGGAGGAGGACATGGAGGAGAACATTGTGGTGGGATGGGGTGGGAGAACGTCTAGGAGAAGGTCTGGGTGGAGAACGTGGTGGTGGGATGGGCAGGGAGAAGGTCTGGGAGGTGGAGATGATGGATGGGTGATGGGTGGGAGAAGGTCTGGGTGGAGAAGGTGGTGGTGGATGGGGTTGGAGAAGGTCTGGGAGGAGGACGTGGTGGTGGGAAGGGCTGGGAGAAGGTCTGGGGTGGTGGAGATGGTGGATGGGTGATGGGTGGGAGAAGGTCTGGGAGGGGGACATGGTGGTGAGAAGGTCTAGGAGGAGGTCTGGGTGGAGAACATGGTGGTGGGGTGGGGTGGGAGAAGGTCTGGGAGGTGGACGTGGTGGAGGACGTGGTGGTGGGATGGGCGGGGATGAGGACGTGGTGATGGGCTGGGAGAAGGTCTGGGTGGAGAACGTGGTGGTGGGAAGGGCTGGGAGGAGGTCTTGGTTGATGGAGATGATGGAGAGGTGATGGGTGGGAGAAGGTTTGGGAGGAGGACGTGGCAGTGTGATGGGAGAAGGTCTGGGAGGTGGACGTGGTGGTGGGGTGGGGTTGGAGAAGGTCTGGGAGGTGGGCGTGGTGGTGGGATGGGAGAAGGTCTGGGTGGAGAACGTGGTGGTGGGATGGGCTGGGAGAAGGTCTGGGGTGGTGGAGATGATGGATGGGTGATGGGGACCATGGGTGGGAGAAGGTCCTGGTTGGTGGAGATGATGGATGGGTGATGGATGGGAAAAGGTCTGGGAGGAGAACATGGTGGTGGGATGGGATGGGATGGGATGGGAGAAGGTCTGGGTGGAGGACGTGGTGGTGGGATGGGCGGGGAGAAGGTCTGGGAGGTGGACGTGGTGGAGAACGTGGTGGTGGTGGGGTTGGAGAAGGTCTGGGAGGAGAACGTGGTGGAGAACGTGGTGGTGGGATGGGTGGGGAGAAGGTCTGGGAGGTGGAGATGGTGGTGAGAAGGTCTAGGAGGAGGTCTGGGTGGAGAACGTGGTGGTGGGATGGGCGGGGAGAAGGTCTGGGAGGGGGACATGGTGGTGGGGTGGGATGGGATGGGGTGGGAGAAGGTCTGGGGTGGTGGAGATGATGGATGGGTGATGGGCAGGGAGAAGGTCTGGGAGGTGGACGTGGTGGTGGGATGGGATGGGAGAAGGTCTTGGTTGGTGGAGATGTTGGATGGGTGATGGGTGGGAGAAGGTCTGGGTGGAGAAGGTGGTGGTGGATGGGGTTGGAGAAGGTCTGGGAGTTGGACGTGGTGGAGAACATTGTGGTGGGATGGGCTGGGAGAACGTCTAGGAGAAGGTCTGGGTGGAGAACGTGGTGGTGGGATGGGCAGGGAGAAGGTCTGGGAGGAGAACGTGGTGGAGAACGTGGTGGTGGGATGGGATGGGATGGGGTGGGAGAAGGTCTGGGAGGAGGTCTGTGAGGAGGATGTGGTGGTGGGATGGGCTGGGAGAAGGTCTTGGTTGATGGAGATGATGGATGGGTGATGGGCGGGGAGAAGGTCTGGGAGGTGGAGATGGTGGAGAACGTGGTGGTGAGAAGGTCTAGGAGGAGGTCTGGGTGGAGAACATGGTGGTGGGATGGGGTTGGAGAAGGTCTGGGAGGAGAACATGGTGGTGGGATGGGATGGGAGAAGGTCTGGGAGGTGGAGATGATGGATGGGTGATGGGTGGCAGAAGGTCTGGGAGGTGGACGTGGTGGAGGACGTGGTGGTGGGATGGGCTGGGAGAAGGTCTGGGTGGAGAACATGGTGGTGGGATGGGGTTGGAGAAGATCTGGGAGGAGAACGTGGTGGTGGGATGGGGTTGGAGAAGGTCTGGGAGGAGAACATGGTGGAGAACATGGTGGTGGGATGAGTTGGGAGAAGGTTTGGGAGGAGAACATGGTGGTGAGAAGGTGTAGGAGGAGGTCTGGGTGGAGAACATGGTGGTGGGATGGGGTTGGAGAAGGTCTGGGTGGAGAACGTGGTGGTGGGATGGAATGGGAGAAGGTCTGGGAGACGGTCTGGGAGGTGGGCGTGGTGGAGAACGTGGTGGTGGTGGGGTTGGAGAAGGTCTGGGAGGTGGACGTGGAGGAGAACATTGTGGTGGGATGGACTGGGAGAACGTCTAGGAGAAGGTGTGGGTGGAGAACGTGGTGGTGGGATGGGCAGGGAGAAGGTCTGGGAGGAGGTCTGGGTGGAAAACGTGGTGGAGAACATGGTGGTGGGATGGGTGGGGAGAAGGTCTAGGAGAAGGTCTGGGTGGAGAACATGGTGGTGGGATGGGGTGGGAGAAGGTCTGGGAGGTGGACGTGGTGGTGGGATGGGCGGGGAGAAGGTCCTGGTTGATGGAGATGATGGATGGGTGATGGGCAGGGAGAAGGTCTGGGAGGAGGACGTGATGGAGGACGTGGTGGTGGGATGGGAGAAGGTCTGGGTGGAGAACGTGGTGGTGGGATGGGCGGGGAGAAGGTCTGGGAGAAGGTCTGGAAGGAGGATGTGGTGGTGGGATGGGATGGGAGGAGGTCTGGGTGGAGAACATGGTGGGGGGATGGGCGGGGAGAAGGTCTGGGAGATGGAGATGATGGATGGGTGATGGGTGGGAGAAGGTCTGGGAGGTGGGCATGGTGGAGAACGTGGTGGTGGGATGGGATGGGATGGGATGGGATGGGATGGGAGAAGGTCTGGGAGAAGGTCTGGGTGGAGAACATTGTGGTGGGATGGGCTGGGAGAACGTCTAGGAGAAGGTCTGGGTGGAGAACTGGTGGGATGGGCGGGGAGAAGGTTTGGGAGGTGGGCGTGGAGGAGAACGTGGTGGTGGGATGGGATGGGAGAAGGTCTGGATGGAGAACGTGGTGGTGGGATGGGGTTGGAGAAGGTCTGGGAGGAGGACGTGATGGTGGGATGGGTGGGGAGAAGGTCTGGGAGGTGGATGTGGTGGTGGGATGGAATGGGAGAAGGTCTGGGAGAAGGTCTGGGAGGAGAACATGTTGGTGGGATGGGGTTGGAGAAGGTCTGGGTGGAGAATGTGGTGGTGGGGTGGGCGGGGAGAAGGTCTGGGAGAAGGACGTGGTGGTGGGATGGGATGGGAGAAGGTCTGGGAGACGGTCTGGGAGGTGGGCGTGGTGGAGAACGTGGTGGTGATGGGATGGGATAAGGTCTGGGAGGAGGTCTGGGTGGAGAACATGGTGGTGGGATGGGATGGGAGAAGGTCTGGGAGGTGGGTGGGGTGGAGGATGTGGTGGTGGGATGGGGTGGGAGAAGGTTTGGGAGGAGAACATGGTGGTGAGAAGGTGTAGGAGGAGGTCTGGGTGGAGAACATGGTGGTGGGGTGGGATGGGAGAAGGTTTGGGAGGTGGACATGGTGGAGAACATGATGGTGATGGGATGGGAGAAGGTCTGGGAGGTGGACGTGGTGGTGGGATGGGTTGGGAGAAGGTCCTGGTTGATGGAGATGATGGATGGGTGATGGGCAGGGAGAAGGTCTGGGAGGAGGACGTGATGGAGGACGTGGTGGTGGGGTGGGAGAAGGTCTGGGTGGAGAACGTGGTGGTGGGATGGGTGGGGAGAAGGTCTGGGAGGAGGACGTGGTGGAGGACGTGGTGGTGGGATGGGATGGGAGAAGGTCTTGGTTGGTGGAGATGTTGGATATGAGATGGGTGGGATGGTCTGCCAGGTGGACGTCGTGGTGGTGGGATGGGAGAAGGTCTGGGTGGAGAACATGTTGGTGGGATGGGGTGGGATGGGCTGGGAGAAGGTCTGGGAGGAGGGCGTGGTGGAGAACATGGTGGTGGGATGAGTTGGGAGAAGGTCTGGGAGGAGGACGTGGTGGTGGGATGGGGTTGGAGAAGATCTGGGAGGTGGACGTGGTGGTGGGATGGGGTGGGATGGGAGAAGGTCTGGGTGGAGAACGTGGTGGTGGGATGGGCGGGGAGAAGGTCTGGGTGGAGAACATGTTGGTGGGATGGGATGGGAGAAGGTCTGCCAGGTGGACGTCGTGGTGGTGGGATGGGAGAAGGTCTGGGAGGTGGGCGTGGTGGTGGGATGGGGTGGGAGAAGGTCCTGGTTGATGGAGATGATGGATGGGTGATGGGTGGGAGAAGGTCTGGGAGGCGGACGTGGTGATGGGATGGGCGGGGAGAAGGTCTGGGTGGAGAACGTGGTGGTGGGCTGGGAGAAGGTCTTGGTTGATGGAGATGATGGATGGGTGATGGGTGGGAGAAGGTCTGGGAGGTGGACGTGGTGGAGGACGTGGTGGTGGGATGGGATGGGAGAAGGTCTAGGAGGAGATCTGGGTGGAGAACGTGGTGGTGGGATGGGGTTGGAGAAGGTCTGGGAGGTGGGCGTGGTGGTGGGATGGGGTGGGAGAAGGTCTGGGTGGAGAACATGGTGGTGATGGGCTGGGAGAAGGTCTGGGAGGAGGACGTGGTGGTGAGAAGGTCTAGGAGGAGGTCTGGGAGAAGAACATGGTGGTGGGGTGGGGTTGGAGAAGGTCTGGGAGGTGGACGTGGTGGAGGACGTGGTGGTGGGATGGGCGGGGAGGAGGACATGGTGATGGGCTGGGAGAAGGTCTAGGAGAAGGTCTGGATGCAGAACGTGGTGGTGGGATGGGCGGGGAGAAGGTCTGGGAGGTGGACATGGTGGAGGACGTGGTGGTGGGATGGGGTTGGAGAAGATCTGGGAGGAGAACATGGTGGTGGTGGGATGGGCGGGGAGAAGGTCTTGGTTGGTGGAGATGATGGATGGGTGATGGGAACAATGGTTGGGAGAAGGTCCTGGATGACGGAGATCGGTGGAAGAAGATTTTGGGTGGTGGGAATGGTTTGTAGAAGGTCTGGAGTGATGGACTTGGGTGGGACCAACCCCTGGTGGATCTCCTGTGGCTTTGGGTGTCCCCTGGTGGATCTCCTGTGGCTTTGGGTGGGACCAGCCCTGGTGGATCTCCTGTGGCTTTGGGTGTCCTCAAACCCTGGTGGATCTCCTGTGGCTTTGGGTGTCCCCAGCCCTGGTGGATCTCCTGTGGCTTTGGGTGTCCCCAAACCCTGGTGGATCTCCTGTGGCTTTGGGTGGGACCAGCCCTGGTGGATCTCCTGTGGCTTTGGGTGTCCCCAGCCCTGGTGGATCTCCTGTGGCTTTGGGTGTCCCCTGGTGGATCTCCTGTGGCTTTGGGTGTCCTCAAACCCTGGTGGATCTCCTGTGGCTTTGGGTGTCCCCAGCCCTGGTGGATCTCCTGTGGCTTTGGGTGTCCCCTGGTGGATCTCCTGTGGCTTTGGGTGTCCCAGCCCTGGTGGATCTCCTGTGGCTTTGGGTGTCCCCACCCCTGGTGGATCTCTTGTGGCTTTGGGTGCCACCAGCCCCTGGTGGATCTCCTGTGGCTTTGGGTGTCCCCAGCCCTGGTGGATCTCCTGTGGCTTTGGGTGCCACCAGCCCTGGTGGATCTCCTGTGGCTTTGGGTGGGACCAGCCCTGGTGGATCTCCTGTGGCTTTGGGTGTCCCCAGCCCTGGTGGATCTCCTGTGGCTTTGGGTGTCCCCTGGTGGATCTCCTGTGGCTTTGGGTGTCCCCACCAACCCTGGTGGATCTCCTGTGGCTTTGGGTGTCCCCTGGTGGATCTCCTGTGGCTTTGGGTGTCCCCAGCCCCTGGTGGATCTCCTGTGGCTTTGGGTGTCCTCAAACCCTGGTGGATCTCCTGTGGCTTTGGGTGCCACCAGCCCTGGTGGATCTCCTGTGGCTTTGGGTGTCCCCTGGTGGATCTCCTGTGGCTTTGGGTGTCCCCAGCCCTGGTGGATCTCCTGTGGCTTTGGGTGCCACCAGCCCTGGTGGATCTCCTGTGGCTTTGGGTGTCCCCTGGTGGATCTCCTGTGGCTTTGGGTGTCCCCACCAGCCCTGGTGGATCTCCTGTGGCTTTGGGTGCCACCAGCCCTGGTGGATCTCCTGTGGCTTTGGGTGTCCCCTGGTGGATCTCCTGTGGCTTTGGGTGTCCCCACCAACCCCTGGTGGATCTCCTGTGGCTTTGGGTGTCCCCTGGTGGATCTCCTGTGGCTTTGGGTGCCACCAGCCCTGGTGGATCTCCTGTGGCTTTGGGTGTCCCCAGCCCCTGGTGGATCTCCTGTGGCTTTGGGTGTCCCCACCAGCCCTGGTGGATCTCCTGTGGCTTTGGGTGCCACCAGCCCTGGTGGATCTCCTGTGGCTTTGGGTGGGACCAGCCCTGGTGGATCTCCTGTGGCTTTGGGTGTCCCCTGGTGGATCTCCTGTGGCTTTGGGTGCCACCAACCCCTGGTGGATCTCCTGTGGCTTTGGGTGTCCCCTGGTGGATCTCCTGTGGCTTTGGGTGTCCCCAGCCCCTGGTGGATCTCCTGTGGCTTTGGGTGTCCCCTGGTGGATCTCCTGTGGCTTTGGGTGTCCCCTGGTGGATCTCCTGTGGCTTTGGGTGTCCCCTGGTGGATCTCCTGTGGCTTTGAGGTTCCACCACCCCAAGGCCATCTCAGATGTCCCCCACCCCACCAGGAGACCGCGCTGGACCACACCGAGCTGCCCGACTCGGTGGAGGGGGTGACCAAGGCGCTGAAGAAGCACCAGGACTTCACCACCACGCTGGAGCTGAACCTGCAGAAGGTCCAGCTGCTCCTGCAGGCCGGCCAGAGCCTCCGGCGCCAGGGCCACCCCGACAGCGACCGCGTGGCCCAGGCCGAGGAGGAGCTGCGCGACAGGTGGGGCCACCAGGAGAACCCTGGGCCACCATGGAGACCCCTGGGCCACCAGAGACCCCTGGGCCACCAGGAGACCCCTGGGCCACCAGGGACACCCAGCAGGAGCTCCCAGGAACCCCAAAAGTCCACCCAGAACTCCAAAATTCCATTCGGGACCATAAAAGTCCACCCAGGAACCCAAAATTTGACCCAGGAACCCAAAACTCCATCCAGGACCCCAAAACTCCACCCTGGAACCCAAAACTCCATCCAGGACCCCAAAACTCCACCCTGGAACCCAAAAACTCCTCCTAGGAACCCAAAACTTCACCCTGGAACCCAAAATTCCATCCCGGAACCCCAAAATTTGACCCAGAACCCCAAAACATCTCCCAGGAACCCAAAACTTCACCCAGAACTCCAAAATTCCATTCAGGACCATAAAATTCCACCCAGGAACGCAAAATTTGACCCAGGAACCCAAAACTCCACCCAGAACCCCAAAATTTGACCCAGGACCCCAAAATTTGATCCAGGACCCCAAAACATCTCCCAGAACCCCAAAATTCCACCCAGGAACCCAAAACTCCACCCAGGAACCCAAAACTCCTTGCAGGACCACAGAATTCCATCCAGGACCCCAAAACTCCTCCCAGAACCTCCCAAACTCCACCCAGGACCCATCAAAACCACCCAGGAACCCAAAACATCTCCCAGGAACCCAAAACTCCTCCCAGGGACCCAAAACATCTCCCAGGACCCCCAAAATTTGACCCAGAATCCCAGAACTCCACCCATTACCCCAAAACTCCACCTAGGACCCCAAAATTCCATCCAGGACCCCAAAACTTCACCCAGAACCCCAAAACTCCACCCAGGAACCCAAAACTCCACCCAGGACCCCAAAACATCTCCCAGAACCTTCAAAATTCCACCCAGGAACCCAAAACTCCACCCAGGAACCCAAAACTCCACCCAGGACCCATCAAAACCACCCAGGAACCCAAAACTCCATCCAGGACCCCAAAACATCTCCCAGGACCCCAAAACATCTCCCAGAACCTTCAAAACTCCACCCAGAACCCCCAAAACTCCACCCAGGAATCCAAAACATCTCCCAGGAACCCAAAACTCCACCCAGGACCACAGAATTCCATCCAGGAACACAAAACATTTCCCAGAACCTTCAAAACTCCACCCAGGAACCCAAAATTCCATCCAGGAACCCGAAACATCTCCCAGGACACCAAAACTCCATCCAGGACCCCAAAACTCCATTCAGGACCCCAAAACTCCACCCAGGAACCCAAAATTCCATCCAGGAACCCAAAACTCCACCCAGGACCCATCAAAACCACCCAGGAACCCAAAACATCTCCCAGGACACCAAAATTTCACCCAGGACCCCAAAACTCCACCCAGGAACCCAAAACTCTACTCAAGAACCCAAAACATCTCCCAGGACACCAAAACTCCATCCAGGACCCCAAAATTCCATCCCGGAACCCCAAAATTTGACCCAGAACCCCAAAACTCCACCCAGAACCTCCCAAACTCCACCCAGGAACCCAAAATTCCATCCAGGACCCCAAAATTCCACCCAGGACCCCAAAATTCCACCCAGGAACCCAAAATTTGACTCAGGAACCCAAAACTCCCCCAGGGACCCAAAACTTCACCCAGGAACCCAAAATTTGACCCAGAACCCCCAAGCATCTCCCAGAATCTTCAAAATTCCACCCAGGAACCCAAAACTCCATCCCGGAACCCCAAAATTTGACCCAGAACCCCAAAATTCCACCCAGGAACCCCAAAACTCCTCCCAGAACCTCCCAAAATCCACCCAGGACCCATCAAAACCATCCAGGACCCCAAAACTCCACCCAGGACCCCAAAATTCCATCCAGGACCCCAAAATTTGACCCAGGACCCCAAAACCCCCCCGGGCCGAGGGCGGGGCTGGATTTGGGGGTGGAGCCCAGGGGGGACCTCGTGCCTCAGTTTCCCCGCTGAGGGGAGGGTCAGGGGTTAATTAAGGGTGAATTAGGGGTTAATTACGGGTTAATTAAGGGGTTAATCAGGGGTTAATTAAGGGTTAATTAAGGGTTAATTAGGGGTTAATCAGGGGTTAATTAGGGGTTAATCAGTGGTTAATTAAGGGTTAAATAGGGGTTATCTAAGGGTTAATTAAGGGTTAATCAGGGGTTAATTCGGGGTTAGTTAAGGGTTAATCAGGGGTTAATTAAGGGTTAATTAGGGGTTAATCTGGGGTTAATCAGGTGTTAATTAAGGGTTAATCAGGGGTTAGTTAGGGGTTAATAAAGGTTAATTAGGGGTTAATTAAGAGTTAATTAGGGGTTAATCAGGGGTTAATTAGAGGTTAATTAGGGGTTAAATAGGGGTTAATTGAGGGTTAATCAGGGGTAAATCAGGGGTTAATTAGGGATTAATCAGGGGTTAATTAAGTGTTAATCAGGGGTTAATTAGGGGTTAATCAGGGGTTAATTAGGGGCTAATTAAGTGCTAATTAGGGGTTAATGAGGGTTCCCACCCGCAGGAGCCAGCGCCTCCAGCAGAGGGCCCAGGAGTGGACGCGGCGCCTCCAGGAGCAGCTGCAGCTGCAGAGATTCCTGCGGGAGTGCCGCGAGGTCAGGCCGGGACACGGGACCCCCAAATTTTGGGATGGGTTTGGGGTGGTTTTGGGGTGATGGGGGGTGGATTTGGGGTCAGTTTTGGGGTGAATTCGGGGTGGATTTGGGGTGAATTTGGGGGGATTTCAGGGCAGATTTAGGATGGATCCGTGGGGGATTTTGGGGTGATCTTGGGGTGAATTTTTGGGGTGAATTTTGGGGTGAATTTAGGGGGATTTGGGGGAGATTTGGGGTCAATTTTGGGGTAGACTTTGGGGTAAATTTTGGGGTGAATTCGGGGTGGATTTGGGGTGAATTCGGGAGATTTTGGGGTGGTTTAGGGACGGATTTGGGGTCAATTTTGGGGTGGGATTTGGGGTGAATTTGGGGGATTTTGGGGTGATTTTGGGGTGAATTTTTGGGGTGGATTTTGGAGTGATTTGGGGTGAATTTGGGGGATTTTGGGGTGGTTTAGGGATGGATTTGGGGTCCATTTTAGGGTGGGATTTGGGGTGGATTCGGGGGATTTTGGGGTGGTTTTGGGGCAAATTTTTGGGGTGGATTTGGGGTAGAATTTGGGGTGGGATTTGGGGTGGGATTTGGGGTGAATTTAGGGGGATTTGGGGTGATTTTGGGGTTGATTTTGAGGTGAATTCAGGGCGGATTTGGGGTGGATTTGGGGGATTTTGGGGGGGATTTTGGGTGGATTTGGAGTCAATTTTGGGGTGGGATTTGGGGTGAATTCAGGGTGGATTTGGGGTGAATTTTTTGGGTGGATTTTTTGGGTGGATTTTGGGTCAATTTTGGGGTGTGATTTGGGGTGAATTTGGGGTGAAGTTTGGGGTTGAATTTAGGGGCGGATTCTGGGTGGATTTGGGGTCAGTTTTAGGGTGGGATTTGGGGTTAATTTTGGGGTGAATTTGGGGGATTTCGGGACAGATTTAGGATGGATCCATGGGGGATTTTGGGGTGATTTTGGGGTGAATTTTTGGGGTGGATTTTGGATGAATTTGGGGTTAATTTCGGGGTGGATTTGGGATGAATTTGGGATGAATTTTGTGGGAATTTTTGGTGAATTTTGTGGGGATCTTGGGGGTGGATTTGGGGTGGCTTTGGGGGTGAATTTGGGATGGATTTGGAGTGAATTTTGGGGTGATTTAGGATGGATTTGGGGTGGATTTTGTGGGGATATTTGGGGTGGGTTTTGTAGGGATATTTGGGTTGAATTTGGAGTGAATTTTGAGGTGATTTAGGGTGGATTTGGGGTGAATTTTGAGGTGATTTGGGGTGGATTTGGGGGTGGATTTTGTGGGGATGTTTGGGGTGGGTTCTGTAGGGATATTTGGGATGGCTTTGGGGGTGATTTTGGGGTGAATTTCGGGTGGATTTTGTGGGGATATTTGGGATGGCCTTGGGGGTAATTTTGGGGTGAATTTTGGGGTAATTTTGGGGTGGATTTGGGGTGCATTTTATGAGGATTTTGGGGGTGGATTTGGGGTGAATTTTGGATGGATTTGGGGTTAATTTCGGGGTGGATTTGGGATGAATTTGGGGTTAATTTTGGGGTGGATTTGGGATTAATTTTGTGGGGATTTTTGGTGAATTTTGTGGGGATCGATTTGGGGTGGCTTTGGGGGTATTTTTGGGGTGATTTCATGTGGATTTTGGGGTGATTTGGGGTGGATTTGGGGTGGATTTTGTGGGGATATTTGGGGTGGATTTTGTAGGGATATTTGAGTTGAATTTGGAGTGAATTTTGGGGTGAATTTGGGATGGATTTGGAGTGAATTTTGGGGTGATTTAGGGTGGATTTGGGGTGGATTTTGTGGGGATATTTGGGGTGGGTTCTGTAGGGATGTTTGGGATGGCTTTGGGGAGGATTTTGGGGTGATTTAGGGTGGATTTGGGGTGGGTTTGTGGTGATATTTGGGTTGAATTTGGAGTGAATTTTGAGGTGATTTAGGGTGGATTTGGGGTGGATTTTGTAGGGATATTTGGGATGGCTTTGGGGAGGATTTTGGGGTGAATTTGGGGTGATTTTGTGTGGATTTGGAGTGAATTTGGGATGGATTTGGGGTTAATTTTGGGGTTAATTTTGGGGTGAATTTGGGGTGATTTTGGGGATGATTTTGGGGTGAATTTGGGGTGGATTTTGTGGGGATATTTGGGATGGCCTTGGGGGTAATTTTGGGGTGGATTTGGGGTGAATTTTGGGATAATTTTGGGGTGGATTTGATGTGGATTTTAGGGGTGGATTTGGGGTGAATTTTGGATGGATTTGGGGTTAATTTCGGGGTGGATTTGGGATGAATTTGGGGTGGATTTGGGGTGGATTTTTTGGGGATATTTGGGATGGCCTTGGGGGTAATTTTGGGGTGGATTTGGGATGAATTTTGTGTGTATTTTTGGTGAATTTTGTGGGGATCGATTTGGGATGGCTTTGGGGGTGATTTTGGGGTGATTTCATGTGGATTTTGGGGTGATTTGGGGTGGATTTGGAGTGAATTTTGAGGTGATTTAGGGTGGATTTGGGGTGGGTTTTGTAGGGATATTTGGGATGGATTTGGGGGTGATTTTGAGGTGATTCCGTGTGGATTTTGGGGTGATTTGGCGTGGATTTAGAGTGAATTTTGAGGTGATTTAGGGTGGATTTGGGGTGGATTTTGTGGGGATATTTGGGGTGGGTTCTGTAGGGATGGCTTTGGGGGTGATTTTGGGGTGATTTCGTGCGGATTTTGGGGTGAATTTGGGATGGATTTGGAGTGAATTTTGAGGTAATTTAGGGTGGATTTAGAGTGAATTTTGAGGTGATTTGGGGTGGATTTGGGATGAATTTTGTGGGGATTTTTGGTGAATTTTGTGGGGATCGATTTGGGATGGCTTTGGGGGTGATTTTGGGGTGATTTCGTGTGGATTTTGGGGTGATTTGGGGTGGATTTGGAGTGAATTTTGAGGTGATTTAGGGTGGATTTGGGGTGAGTTTTGTGGGGATATTTGGGATGGATTTGGGGGTGATTTTGAGGTGATTCCGTGTGGATTTTGGGGTGAATTTGGAATGGATTTGGAGTGAATTTTGGGGTTGATTTTGGGATGGATTTGGAGTGAATTTTGGGGTGAATTTGGGATGGATTTGGGGTGGATTTTGAGGTGATTTAGGGTGGATTTGGGGTGGATTTTGTGGGGATATTTGGGGTGGGTGCTGTAGGGATATTTGGGGTGAATTTGGGGTGATTTTGTGTGGAATTTGGGGTGAATTTTTGATGGATTTGGGGTTAATTTTGGCGTGAATTTGGGATTAATTTTGTGGGGATTTTTGGTGAATTTTGTGGTGATCTTGGGGGGTGGATTTGCGGTGGTTTGGGAGTGATTTTGGAGTGAATTTTGGGGTGATTAGGGGTGGATTTGGGGTGAATTTTGTGGGGATATTTGGGGTGGGTTCTGTAGGGATATTTGAGTTGAATTTGGAGTGAATTTTGGGGTGAATTTGGGATGGCTTTGGAGTGAATTTTGAGATGATTTAGGGTGGATTTGGGGTGTATTTTGTGGGGATATTTGGGGTGGGTTCTGTAGGGATATTTGAGTTGAATTTGGAGTGAATTTTGGGGTGAATTTGGGATGGCTTTGGAGTGAATTTTGAGGTGATTTAGGGTGGATTTGGGGTGGATTTTGTGGGGATATTTGGGGTGGGTTCTGTAGGGATATTTGGGATGGCTTTGGGGATGAAATTGGGGTGATTTCGGGTGGATTTGGAGTGAATTTTGAGGTGATTTAGGGGTGGATTTGGGGTGGGTTCTGTAGGGATGTTTGGGGTGGCTTTGGGGAGGATTTTGGGGTGAATTTGGGGTGATTTTGTGTGGATTTTGGGGTGAATTTTGGATGGATTTGGGGTTAATTTCGGGGTGGATTTGGGATGAATTTTGTGTGTATTTTTGGTGAATTTTGTGGGGATCGATTTGGGATGGATTTGGGGGTGATTTTGGGGTGATTTCGTGCGGATTTTGGGGTGATTTGGGGTGGATTTGGAGTGAATTTTGGGTTTGATTTTGGGATGGATTTAGAGTGAATTTTGAGGTGATTTAGGATGGATTTGGGGTGGATTTTGTGGGGATATTTGGGGTGGGTTCTGTAGGGATATTTGGGATGGCTTTGGGGGTGATTTTGGGGTGATTCCGTGCGGATTTTGTAGGGATATTTGGGATGGATTTGGAGTGAATTTTGAGGTGATTTAGGGTGGATTTGGGGTGAATTTTGAGGTGATTTAGGGTGGATTTGGGGTGGATTTTGTGGGGATATTTGGGATGGCTTTGGGGGTGATTTTGTGTTGGATTTGGGGTGAATTTCAGGATGGATTTGGGGTGAATTTTGTGGGAATTTTGCGGGTGAATTTTGGATGGATTTGGAGTGAATTTTGGGGTGATTTAGGGTGGATTTGGGGTGGATTTTAGGGTAGTTTTGAGATGTATTTGGGGTGGATTTTGGGGTGACTTGGGGTGGATTTGGGGTGGATTTGGGATGGATTTGGAGTGAATTTTGAGGTGATTTAGGGTGGATTTGGGGTGGATTTTGTGGGGATATTTGGGATGGCTTTGGGGGTATTTTTGGGGTGATTTCGTGCGGATTTTGTAGGGATATTTGGGATGGATTTGGAGTGAATTTTGAGGTGATTTAGGGTGGATTTAGAGTGAATTTTGAGGTGATTTAGGGTGGATTTGGGGTGAATTTTGTGTGTATTTTGGGTGAATTTCTTGGGGATCGATTTGAGATGGCTTTGGGGGTGAATTTGGGGTGATTCCGTGCGGATTTTGGGGTGATTTAGGGTGGATTTGGGGTGGATTTTGTGGGGATATTTGGGTTGAATTTGGAGTGAATTTTGGGGTGAATTTGGGATGGATTTGGAGTGAATTTTGAGGTGATTTAGGGTGGATTTGGGGTGGATTTTGTGGTGATATTTGGGGTGGGTTTTGTAGGGATGTTTGGGATGGCTTTGGGGGTGAATTTGGGGTGATTTCGTGTGGATTTTGGAGTGAATTTGGGATGGATTTGGGGTTAATTTTGGGGTGGATTTGGGATGAATTTGGGGTTAATTTTGAGATGGCTTTGGGGGTGATTTTGGGGTGATTCCGTGCGGATTTTGTAGGGATATTTGGGATGGACTTAGAGTGAATTTTGAGGTGATTTAGGGTGGATTTGGGGTGGATTTTGTGGGGATATTTGGGGTGGGTTTTGTAGGGATATTTGGGATGGCTTTGGGGATGAATTTGGGGTGATTTTGTGTGGATTTTGGGGTGGATTTTGGGTTAATTTTGGGGTGAATTTGGGGTGATTTTGGGGATGATTTTGGGGTGAATTTGGGGTAGATTTTGTGGGGATATTTGGGATGGCTTTGGGGGTAATTTTGGGGTGGATTTGGGGTGAATTTTGGGGTAATTTTGTGGTGGATTTTATGGGGAATTTTGGGGTGGATTTGGGGTGAATTTTGGATGGATTTGAGGTTAATTTCGGGGTGGATTTGGGATGGATTTGGGGTTAATTTTGGCGTGAATTTGGGATGAATTTTGTGTGTATTTTGGGTGAATTTTGTGAGGATCGATTTGGGATGGCTTTTGGGGTGATTTTGGGGTGAATTTGGGGTGATTCCGTGCGGATTTTGGGGTGATTTGGGGCGGATTTGGAGTGAATTTTGAGGTGATTTAGGGTGGATTTGGGGTGAATTTTGAGGTGATTTAGGGTGAATTTGGGATGAATTTTGTGTGTATTTTTGGTGAATTTTGTGGGGATCGATTTGGGATGGCTTTGGGGGTATTTTTGGGGTGATTTCGTGTGGATTTTGGGGTGAATTTGGGATGGATTTGGAGTGAATTTTGAGGTGATTTAGGGTGGATTTGGGGTGGATTTTGTGGGGATATTCGGGGTGGGTTTTGTAGGGATGTTTGGGATGGCTTTGGGGATGAATTTGGGGTGATTTTGTGTGGATTTTGGGGTGAATTTGGGATGGATTTGGGGTTAATTTTGGGGTCAGTTTGGGGTGATTTTGGGGATGATTTTGGGGTGAATTTGGGGTGGATTTTGTGTGGATATTTGGGATGGCTTTGGGGATGATTTTGGGGTGAATTTTGGGGTAATTTTGGGGTGGATTTGGGGTGCATTTTATGAGGATTTTGGGGGTGGATTTGGGGTGAATTTTGGATGGATTTGGGGTTAATTTTGGCGTGAATTTGGGATGAATTTTGTGGGGATTTTTGGTGAATTTTGTGGGGATCGATTTGGGATGGATTTGGGGGTGATTTTGGGGTGATTTCGTGCGGATTTTGGGGTGATTTGGGGTGGATTTGGGGTGGATTTTGTGGGGATATTTGGGGTGGGTTTTGTAGGGATATTTGAGTTGAATTTGGAGTGAATTTTGGGGTGAATTTGGGATGGATTTGGAGTGAATTTTGAGGTGATTTAGGGTGGATTTGGGGTGGATTTTGTAGGGATATTTGGGTTGAATTTGGAGTGAATTTTGAGGTGATTTAGGGTGGATTTGGGGTGGATTTTGTGGGGATATTTGGGGTGGATTTTGTGGGGATATTTGGGATGGCCTTGGGGGTAATTTTGGGGTGAATTTTGGGGTAATTTTGGGGTGGATTTTATGGGGATTTTGGGGGTGGATTTGGGGTGAATTTTGGATGGATTTGGGGTTAATTTTGGGGTGGATTTGGGATGAATTTTGGGGTTGATTTTGGGGTGAATTTGGGGTGGATTTGGTGGGGATATTTGGGATGGCCTTGGGGGTAATTTTGGGGTGAATTTTGGGGTGGATTTGGGGT
This sequence comes from Passerculus sandwichensis, assembly GCA_031885435.1. Taxonomy (NCBI): domain Eukaryota; kingdom Metazoa; phylum Chordata; class Aves; order Passeriformes; family Passerellidae; genus Passerculus; species Passerculus sandwichensis. The sequence continues at coordinate 11,447,307 of CM063146.1, forward strand.
GGATTTTATGGGGATTTTGGGGGTGAGTTTTGGACGAATTTGGGGTTAATTTTGGGGTGGATTTGGGATTAATTTTGTGGGGATTTTTGGTGAATTTTGTGGGGATCGATTTGGGATGGCTTTGGGGGTATTTTTGGGGTGATTTCATGTGGATTTTGGGGTGATTTGGGGTGGATTTGGGGTGGATTTTGTGGGGATATTTGGGGTGGATTTTGTAGGGATATTTGAGTTGAATTTGGAGTGAATTTTGGGGTGAATTTGGGATGGATTTGGAGTGAATTTTGGGGTGATTTAGGGTGGATTTGGGGTGGATTTTGTGGGGATATTTGGGGTGGGTTCTGTAGGGATGTTTGGGATGGCTTTGGGGGTGATTTTGGGGTGATTTCGTGTGGATTTGGAGTGAATTTTGGGGTGGATTTGGGGTGATTAGGAGTGAATTTTGGGGTGGATTTGGGATGGATTTGGAGTGAATTTTGAGGTGATTTAGGGTGGATTTGGGATGAATTTTGTGTGTATTTTTGGTGAATTTTGTGGGGATCGATTTGTGATGGCTTTGGGGGTGATTTTGGGGTGATTCCGTGCGGATTTTGGGGCGCTTCGGGGCGGATTCGGGGCATTCCGGGCTCCGTCGCCGCTTCCCCCGCCGCTGCGGGGATTTTTTGGCCGCATCTCCTCGGGCTCATCCGGCGCTCGCTGCGCTCCGCTCCGCCCGGGATCTGCTGCATCACGGCCGGGAGCCGCGGCGGCCTCTTCATCCTCACCCTCCTCATCCTCACCCTCCGCAGCCTCCGGAGCCTTCCTCCCCATCGCCCTCATCCTCATCCTCATCCTCATCCTCATCCTCATCCTCATCCTCATCCTCCTGCTGCTTCATCCTCCATCATCCCCGTCCCCCTCCCCCTCCTCCTCCTCCTCCTCCTCCTCCATCTTCATCCCCCCCTCCCCTCCCCCTCCTCCTCCTCCTCCCCTCCATCCTCATCCTCACCCCCTCCCCCTCCTCCTCCTCCCCTCCATCCTCATCCTCACCCCCTCCCCCGCCCCCCCCGACCCCGAATCCGCCGCTTTTTGGGGGGAAAAGGGGGAGGGGGAGGGGCCGCTCGCGCCCGTTCCCGGTTTTGATTCGTTTTGGGAAGGGGGGGGGAGGGGGCTCGGCTGTTTTGGGGGTTTTTTGGGGGTTTTTTTGGGGGTCTCCTTCTCTATTTTTGGGATTATTTTGGGGGGTCTCCTTCTCTATTTTTGGGGTTTTTTTGGGGGTTATTTTAGGGGTCCCCTCGCCTATTTTTGGGATTATTTTGAGGGTCTCCTTCTCTATTTTTGGGATTATTTTAGGGGCCTGCTTCTCTATTTTTGGGATTTTTTTAGGGGTCTCCTTCTCTATTTTTGGGGCTTTTTGGGGGTTATTTTAGGGGTCTCCTTCTCTATTTTTGGGATTATTTTGGGAGTCCCCTCGCCTATTTTTGGGATTATTTTGAGGGTCTCCTTCTCTATTTTTGGGATTATTTTAGGGGCCTGCTTCTCTATTTTTGGGGTTATTTTCGGGGTCCCCTTCTCTATTTTTGGGATTATTTTAGGGGTCTCCTCTATTTTTGGGATTATTTTGGGGTCCCCTTCTCTATTTTTGGGATTATTTTGGGGGTCTCCTTCTCTATTTTTGGGGTTTTTTTCGGGGTCTCCTTCTCTATTTTTGGGATTATTTCGGGGGTCTCCTTCTCTATTTTTGGGATTATTTCGGGGGTCTCCTTCTCTATTTTGGGGTTTTTTTGGGGGTCTCCTTCTCTATTTTTAGGGGTTATTTTCGGGGTCCCCTTCTCTATTTTTGGGATTATTTTAGGGGTCTCCTCTATTTTTGGGATTATTTTGGGGTCCCCTTCTCTATTTTTGGGATTATTTTGGGGTCCCCTTCTCTATTTTTGGGATTATTTTGGGGGGGGGGGGGTCTCCTCACTTATTTTTGGGATTTTTTGAGATTTTTTTTTAGGGGTCCCCTCGCCTGTTTTGGGGATTATTTTCGGGGTCTCCTTCTCTATTTTTGGGAATTTTTGGGGGGGATTATTTTGGGGGTCTCCTTCTCTATTTTTGGGATTATTTTGGGGGAGTCTCCTCGCTTATTTTTGGGATTTTTTGAGATTTTTTTTAGGGGTCCCCTCGCCTGTTTTTGGGAATTTTTTTTGAGATTTTTCTGGGGGTCCTCTCACCTATTTCTGGGATTTTTGGGGGGATTATTTTGGGGGTCTCCCTCTCTATTTTTGGGATTATTTTGGGGGTCCCCTCGCCTATTTTTGGGATTTGTTTTTTGAGATTATTTTGTGGTCTCCCTCTCTATTTTTGGGATTATTTTGGGGCTCCCCTCGCCGATTTTTGGGATTTTTTTGGGGGCTCCCTGATTTTATTTTTTTGCGGGGGAAAAAGAGGGGAAGCAACTCCCGATTTTTTGGGGGGGGAATATTTAGTTATTTTTAAAAGAAAAAGAGAATTCGCCTGATTTTTCTTTTTTTTTTTTTGGAGGGGGGGAATTAATTTAGATTATTTTAAGAAAGAGAGGCCCCTGAATTTTTCGTTTTTTGGAGGAGGGAGAATTAATTTAGATTTCTTTTAGGAATAAAAGAGGAGACCCCTGAATTATTTTTTGGAGGGGGGAGAATTTATTTAGATTTTTTTTTTTAAGAAAAAAAAATGAGCAATTTTTTTGGGGGGGAAGAATTTATTTAGATTTATTTTAAGAATAAAAGAGGAGATCCCTGAATTTATATTTTGTTTGAGGGGGGATTTATTTCGATTATTTTAGGAGAAAAGAGACCCCTGAATCATTTTTTTTTAGCGGGGGGGAATATTTTGATTTTTTTAATAGGAAAAACCAGGAGACTCCTGAATTATTTTTTAGGGGGGGAATTTATTTTTTTTAATTTTTTTTTAACAGGAAGCTCCTCCCGAATTTTTTTTTTTTTTGAGGGGGGGGGGTGGAATTTATTTAAATTTTTTTTTTTAAGACTAAAAGAGGAGACCCCTGAAATATTATTTTTTTGAAGGGCAAGAATATTTTGATTTTTTTTTTTTTTAAAGAAGAAGCTCCTCCCGATATATATATATATAAATATATAATATTTAGATTTTTTTTTTAAGACTAAAAGAGGAAACCCCTGAAATATTATTATTTTTTTAAGGGCTAGAATACTTTGATTTTTTTTTTTTTGTTTTTTAAAGAAGCAGCTCCTCCCGATATATATATATATATATATTTTTGGGTGGTTTTAAGAAGAAAAGAGGACACCCCTGAAATATTATTTTTTTTTAAGGGCAAGAATACTTCGATTTATTTTTTTTTTTAAAGAAGAAGCTCCTCCCGATATATATATATATATATAATATTTAGAATTTTTTTTTGTTAAGACTAAAAGAGGAGACCCCTGAAATATTATTTTTAAGAAGAAGATCGTCCCGATATATATTTTTTTTTTTTTTTTTTGGGTGGTTTTAAGAAGAAAAGAGGAGACCCCTGAAATATTATATTTTTTTTTGAAGGACAAGAATATTTTGAATTTTTTTTTTTTTTAAGAAGAACCTCCTCCCGATATATATATATATATAATATAAGGGCTAGAATACTTTGATTATTTTTTTTTTTTAAAGAAGAAGCTCCTCCCGATATATATATATATATATATATATAAAATATTTAGATTTTTTTTTTTTTAAGAATAAAACAGGAGACCCCTAAAATATTATTTTTTGAAGGGCGAGAATATTTCGATTTTTTTTTTTTTTTAAGAAGAAGCTCCTCCCGATATATATATATATATATATATATATATATAATATATATATACATAATATTTCGATTTTTTTTTAAGACTGAAAGAGGAGACCCCTGAAATATTATTTTTTTGAAGGACAAGAATATTTCGATTTTTTTTTTTTTTAAGAAGAAGCTCCTCCCGATATATATATATATAATATAAAGGCTAGAATACTTTGATTTTTTTTTTTTTAAAGAAGAAGCTCCTCCCGATATATATATATATATATATATATATATATATATATATATATAAATAAAATATTTAGATTTTTTTTTTTTAAGAATAAAACAGGAGACCCCTAAAATATTATCTTTTGAAGGGTGACGATATTTCGATTTTTTTTTTTTAAAGAAGAAGCTCCTCCCGATATACATATATATATTTTTTTTTTTTTGGGTGGGATTTTTTTTTTTTTTTTTGCATTTTTCATTTCTCCGGGGTTACCAAGGGGGGGTCCCCCCCTCTCCACCCCCCCCCCCACGGTGGCGCTCCCCCCGCAGTTGGATGCGTGGGCCCGCGAGAAGGCGCTGATGGCCGCGGACCCCACGCGGGACCCCCCCCCGCGGGCGCCCCCCAAGCCGTGGCTGCAGCACCCGGCGTTCCTGGCCGAGCTGGCGCAGAACCGCGAGTGGCTCCAGAGGATCGAGAAGGTTCCATTGCACGGGGGGGGGAGGGGAGGGGGGGGGGGGGAGGGGGAGGGGGGTGGGTGATGCTGGCGCGTTGCCCCGCCCCTTTTCCTGCAAGCCCCGCCCTCTTCCTGCAAGCCCCGCCCCCCTCCTGCACGCCCCGCCCCCTACGCGCGGGTCCGGACCCCCTCCTGCACGCACCCTTCCCCCCCCCCCCCGCTTTCCCAAATTTTGGTTGCGTCCGGTCGGAGCTGCGGCCACCAAGGGGTGTCACCCCCCTCCCCCCCCCCCGTGTGTCACCCCCACTCGTGTCACCCCCCGTGTGTCCCCTCCCCGCAGTGTCACCCACCCCTGTCACTCCACTGTGTCACCTCCCTGCGGTGTCCCCCCCGTGTCACCCCCCGTGTCACCCCCAACCCGTGGTGTCCCCTCCCCGTGTCACCTCCCCTATGCCATCCCCCGAGTGTCCCCACCCTGTGTCACCCCCCCGTGGTGTCCCCTGTGTGTCACCCCCACTCGTGTCATTCCCCCCGTGTCACCTGCCCCTGTGTGTCCCCTGTGCCATCCCCCGTGTGTCCCCAACCTGTGTCACCCCCCCATGTCCCCTCCCCGTGTCACCTGCTCTGTGTCACCCCCCCGTGGTGTCCCGTGTGTCACCTGCCCCGTGTCACCTCCCCTGTGCCATCCCCCGTGTCCCCCCAGCTGTGTCACCCCCCCATGTCCCCTCCTCGTGTCACCTGCTCTGTGTCACCTCCCCCTTGTCACGTCCCCCCCATGGTGTCCCCACCACCCCGTGTCACCCCCCTGTGTGTCCCCTGTGTGTCCCCAACCTGTGTCACCCCCGTGTGTGTCCCCTGTGTGTCACCCCCACTCGTGTCACTCCCCCCGTGTCACCTCCCCTGTGCCATCCCCCGAGTGTGTCCCCAACCTGTGTCACCCCCCTGTGTGTCCCCTGTGTGTCACCAACCTGTGTCACCCCCCGTGTCCCCCCCAACCCGTGGTGTCCCCTCCCTGTGTCACCCCCCCCGTGTCACCTGCCCTGTGCCATCCCCCGTGTGTCCCCAACCCGTGTCACCCCCCGTGGTGTCCCCTGTGTGTCCCCCCCGTGTGTCACCCCCCCTGTGCCATCCCCCGTGTGTCCCCCCAGCCGTGTCACCCCCCTGTGTGTCCCCCGTGTGTCCCCAACCTGTGTCACCCCCCATGTCCCCTCCTCTTGTCACCTGCTCTGTGTCACCTCCCCGTCATCACGTCCCCCCCGTGGTGTCCCCACCACCCCGTGTCACCCCCCTGTGGTGTCCCCTGTGTGTCCCCAACCTCTGTCACCCCCTGTGGTGTCCCCTGTGTGCCCCCCCCGTGTGTCAGCCCCTGTGTGTCACCTCCCGTGGTGTCCCCTTTGTGTCCCCACCACCCCGTGTCACCCCCCTGTGCCATCCCCTGTGTGTCACCCACCTGTGTCACCCACCTGTGTCACGCCCCCGTGTCACCTCCCCTGTGCCATCCCCCAAGTGTGTCCCCAACCTGTGTCACCCCCCATGTCCCCTGTGTGTCACCCACCTGTGTCCCCTCCCTGTGTCACCTGCTCTGTGTCACCTCCCCTGTGCCATCCCCCGTGTGTCACCCACCTGTGTCACCCCCTGTGGTGTCCCCTGTGTGTCTCCCCCACCCGTGTCACCTCCCTGCGGTGTCCCCCCTGTGTCACCCCCCGTGTGCCCCCCAACCCGTGGTGTCCCCTCTCTGTGTCACCTGCCCTGTGCCATCCCCCGAGTGTCCCCAACCCCGTGTCACCCCCCGTGTGTCCCCTGTGTGTCACCCCCTGTGTGTCCCCCCCCCGTGTCACTCCCCCGTGTGTCCCCTCCCCGCAGCGTCACCCACCCCTGTCACTCCACTGTGTCCCCCCCACCCCGTGTCACCTCCCCGTGGTGTCCCCTGTGTGTCACCCACCTGTGTCACCCCCCCCGTGTCACCTCCCCTGTGCCATCCCCCGAGTGTCCCCAACCTGTGTCCCCCCCCATGTCCCCTCCTCGTGTCACCTGCTCTGTGTCACCTCCCCCTTGTCACGTCCCCCCCGTGGTGTCCCCACCACCCCGTGTCACCCCCCTGTGTGTCCCCTGTGTGTCCCCAACCTGTGTCACCCCCGTGTGTGTCTCCCGTGTGTCCCCCCCACCCGTGTCACCTCCCTGTGGTGTCCCCCTGTGTCACCCCCCTGTGTCACCCCCCCCCGTGTCACCCCCAACCCGTGGTGTCCCCTCCCTGTGTCACCTGCTCTGTGTCACCTCCCCTGTGCCATCCCCCGTGTGTCACCCACCTGTGTCACCCCCTGTGGTGTCCCCTGTGTGTCTCCCCCACCCGTGTCACCTCCCTGCGGTGTCCCCCCCGTGTCACCCTCCGTGTCACCCCCAACCCGTGGTGTCCCCTCTCTGTGTCACCTCCCCTGTGCCATCCCCTGTGTGTCCCCAACCTGTGTCACCCCCCGTGGTGTCCCCTGTGTGTCCCCAACCTGTGTCACCTGCCCTGTGCCATCCCCCGTGTGTCCCCCCAGCTGTGTCACCCCCCATGTCCCCTCCTCGTGTCACCTGCTCTGTGTCACCTCCCCCTTGTCATGTCCCCCCCCCCCCCGTGTGTCCCCCCCACCCCGTGTCACCCCCAACCCGTGGTGTCCCCTGTGTGTCCCCAACCTGTGTCACCTCCCCTGTGCCATCCCCTGTGTGTCCCCAACCTGTGTCACCCCCCGTGGTGTCCCCTGTGTGTCCCCCCCACTCGTGTCACCTGCCCCTGTGTGTCCCCTGTGCCATCCCCCGTGTGTCCCCAACCTGTGTCACCCCCCCGTGGTGTCCCCTGTGTGTCCCCCCACCGTGTGTCACCTCCCCCCGTGTCACCCCCCGTGCTGTCCCCTCCCATCCCCCCGTGGTGGCCGCCCCAAAACGTCCCTGGTGTGCCCTCAGTGTCCCCTCAGTGTCCCCCCCGCCACCCCAACCCCCCGTGATCAATGTTGGGGTCCCACCTCACCCCAAACCCCACCCCAGAACGTGAGGAGCTGCCCCAACATCTCCCCAACTCCTCGTGGTGAATTTTGGGGGTCCCACCTTGCTCCCCACCACCCCAACCCCTCGTGGTCAATTTTGGGGTCCCACCTTGACCCCATAACCCCCATGAGAAGATGAGGAGCTGCCCCAACATCTCCCCAACTCCTCGTGGTGGATTTTGGGGTCCCACCTTGCCTTAAACCCCACCCCAGAAGTTGAGGAGCTCCCCCAACATCTCCCCAACCATTTGTGATGAATTTTGGGGTCCCACCTTGCTCCCCACCACCCCAACCCCTGGAGATCAGTTTTGGGGTCCCCCCGTGCTCACCCCATCTCCCCCGCAGGAGGGCGAGGAGCTCCCCCAAGCATTTGTGATGAATTTTGGGGTCCCACCTTGCCCCCAACCCCATCCCAGAAGTTGAGGAGCTCCCTCAACATCTCCCCAACCATTTGTGATGAATTTTGGGGTCCCACCTTGCTCCCCACCACCTCAACCCCTCGAGATCAATGTTGGGGTCCCACCTCACCTCATCCCCACCTCCAGGAGGGCGAGGAGCTCCCCCAACATCTCCCCAACCCCTCATGATGAATTTTGGGGTCCCACCTCACCCCAGAAGCTGAGGAGCTGCCCCAACATCTCCCCAACCATTTGTGATGAATTTTGGGGTCCCACCTTGCTCCCCACCACCCCCACCCCCCATGATCAATTTTGGGGTCCCACCTTGATTCCGAAACCCTCCCTTGACCCCGTAACCCCCATGAGAAGATGAGGAGCTGCCCCAACATCTCCCCAACCATTTGTGATGAATTTTGGGGTCCCACCTCACCCCAACCCCACCCTAGAACATGAGGAGCTGCCCCAACATCTCCACAACCCCTCAAGATCAATTTTGGGGTCCCACCTTGCTCCCCACCACCCCAACCCCTCGAGATCAGTTTTGGGGTCCCACCTTGGCCCCCAAACCACCCTAGAATGCGAGGAGCTGCCCCAACATCTCCCCAACCATTTGTGATGAATTTTGGGGTCCCCCCTTGCTCCCCACCACCTCAACCCCTGGAGATCAATGTTGGGGTCCCACCTCACCCCAACCCCATCCCAGGAAGGAGAGGATTTACCCAAACATCTCCCCAGCCATTTGTGATGAATTTTGGGGTCCCACCTTGACACCAACCCCACCCCAGAAGTTGAGGAGCTGCTCCAACATCTCCCCAACCATTTGTGATGAATTTTGGGGTCCCACCTTGCTCCCCACCACCCCAACCCCTGGAGATCAGTTTTGGGGTCCCCCCGTGCTCACCCCATGCCCACCCGCAGGAGGGCGAGGAGCTCCCCCAACATCTCCCATGATCAATTTTGGGGTCCCACCTCACCCCAACCCCACCCCAGAACATGAGGAGCTCCCCCAACATCTCCCCAACCCCTCGAGATCAATGTTGGGGTCCCACCTTGCCCTAAACCCCACCTGAGAAGGTGTGGAGCAGCTCCAACATCTCCCCAACCCCTCGAGATCAATGTTGGGGTCCCACCTCACCCCAACCCCATCCCAGGAAGGAGAGGATTTACCCAAACATCTCCCCAGCCATTTGTGATGAATTTTGGGGTCCCACCTCACCCCAGAAGTTGAGGAGCTGCCCCAACATCTCCCCAACCATTTGTGATGAATTTTGGGGTCCCCCCTTGCTCCCCACCACCTCAACCCCTCGTGGTCAATTTTGGGGTCCCACCTCGACCCCGTAACCCCCAGGAGAAGATGAGGAGCTCTCCCAACATCTCCCCAACCCCTCATGATGAATTTTGAGGCTCCCACCTCACCCCAAACCCCATCCCAGGAAGGAGAGGATTTACCCAAACATCTCCCCAACCCCTCGAGATCAATTTTGGGGTCCCCCCGTGCTCACCCCATGCCCACCCGCAGGAGGGCAAGGAGCTCCCCCAACATCTCCCCAACCATTTGTGATGAATTTTGAGGTCTCACCTCGCCCCAACCTCACCCCAGAAGTTGAGGAGCTCCCCCAACATCTCCCCAACCCCCTGTGATGAATTTTGGGGTCCCACCTTGCTCCCCACCACCCCAACCCCTGGAGATCAGTTTTGGGGTCCCCCCGTGCTCACCCCATGCCCATCTCCCCCGCAGGAGGGCGAGGAGCTCCCCCAACATCTCCCCAGCCATTTGTGATGAATTTTGGGGTCCCACCTTGCTCCCCACCACCTCAACCCCTCGAGATCAGTTTTGGGGTCCCCCCTTGCTCCCCACCACCCCAACCCCTGGAGATCAGTGTTGGGGTCCCCCCTTTCTCACCCCATCCCCATCTCCAGGAGGGCGAGGAGCTGGTGCAGGCCAAGCCGGAGCTGAGCGGGGCCGTGCGGCGGCAGCTGGAGGAGCTGCGGCGCTGCTGGCAGGAGCTGGAGAGCTCCAGCCAGGCGCGGAGCCGGCGCTTGGCCGAGGCGGCGGCCGCCGAGCGCCTGGCGCGGAGCTTCGCCGACGTGGAGGCGCGGCTGGGCCGGCTCGAGGAGCAGCTCGAGAGCGTCGGCGGCGGCGGCTCCGACCTGCGCAGCGTCAGCCGGCAGCTCCACCGGCTGCAGGTGCGTGGGGACAGACGGACATGGGGACAGACGGACAGCAGGGATGGGGACAGTTGGACATGGGGACAGATGGACATGGGGACAGACGGACAGCAGGGATGGGGACAGAGGGACATGGGGACAGAGGGACATGGGCGGCTCCGACCTGCGCAGCGTCAGCCGGCAGCTCCACCGGCTGCAGGTGCGTGGGGACAGACGGACAGCAGGGATGGGGACAGACGGACATGGGGACAGCAGGGATGGGGACAGATGGACAGCAGGGATGGGGACAGACGGACAGCAGGGATGGGGACAGATGGACATGGGCGGCTCCGACCTGCGCAGCGTCAGCCGGCAGCTCCACCGGCTGCAGGTGCGTGGGGACAGACAGACAGCAGGGGTGGGGACAGATGGACATGGGGACAGATGGACAGCAGGGATGGGGACAGACGGACATGGGGACAGCAGGATGTGGGGACAGCAGGGGACAGCAGGCTGTGGCGGCTCCGACCTGCGCAGCGTCAGCCGGCAGCTCCACCGGCTGCAGGTGCGCAGGGACAGACGGACAGCAGGGATGGGGACAGATGGACATGGGGACAGCAGGATGTGGGGACAGCAGGGGACAGCAGGCTGTGGCGGCTCCGACCTGCGCAGTGTCAGCCGGCAGCTCCACCGGCTGCAGGTGCATGGGGACAGATGGGATGGGGACAGATGGACAGCAGGGATGGGGACAGACGGACAGCAGGGATGGGGACAGATGGACAGCAGGGATGGGGACAGATGGACAGCAGGGATGGGGACAGACAGACAGCAGGGATGGGGGCAGTTGGACATGGGGACAGATGGACATGGGGACAGATGGACATGGGGACAGCATGGACATGGGGACAGAGGGACATGGGGACAGAGGGACATGGGCGGCTCCGACCTGCGCAGCGTCAGCCGGCAGCTCCACCGCCTGCAGGTGCGCGGGGACAGACGGACATGGGGACAGACGGACAGTGGGGATGGGGACAGATGGACATGGGGACAGCATGGACATGGGGACAGCATGGACATGGGGACAGATGGACATGGGGACAGAGGGACATGGGCAGCTCCGACCTGCGCAGCGTCAGCCGGCAGCTCCACCGGCTGCAGGTGGGTGGGGACAGATGGGATGGGGACAGAGGGACATGGGGACAGATGGACATGGGGACAGATGGACATGGGGATGGATGGACGTGGGGACAGCAGGACATGGGGACAGATGGACATGGGGGGATACCAGACCCTGGGGGGACACCGGGCCTTGGGTGGATTTTGGGTGGTGTTGGGACACCAGGCTATGGAGGGACACCAGGTTATGGTGGGCACCACATTATGAGGGACACCAAGTTATGGGGGTGACACCAGGTTATGGTGGACACCAAATTATGGGGGTGACACCAGGTTATGGTGGACACCAAGTTATGGGGGTGACACCAGGTTATGGTGGACACCAAATTATGGGGGTGACACCAGGTTATGGTGGACACCAAGTTATGGGGGTGACACCAGCTTATGGTGGACACCAAGTTATGGGGGTGACACCAGCTTATGGTGGACACCAAATTACGAGGGACACCACGTTATGGAGGCTGACATCAGGTTATGGTGGACACCAGATTGTGGTGGACACCACATTATGGGAGGTGCCACCATGTCATGGGGGGTGACACCAGGTTATGGTGGATACCCCACTAATTGAGGAATTACAGAGGAGGACACCAGGTTATGGTGGACACCACATTATGGAGGTGACACCATGTTATGGAGGCTGACATCAGGTTATGGTGGACACCAAGTTATGGGAGGTGCCACCAGGTTATGGTGGACACCACATTATGGGGGTGACACCACGTTATGGAGGCTGACGTCAGGTTATGGTGGGCACCACATTATGAGGGACACCACATTATGGGGGTGACACCAGCTTATGGTGGGCACCAAGTTCTAGGGGGCGCCGCCAGCTTATGGTGGACACCAAATTACGAGGCCACCACACTTTGGGGCCGGGACGATTTTTGGGAGGAGCTCTGGGCGCCGCCGGTCCCATCCCGGCCCCGGTGGCCTCCACGCGGCGTCCCCGTGTCGCGCAGACCATGGAGTCGCAGGTGGAGCAGTGGTCGCAGGAGGTGGGCGAGCTGCAGGCGCAGGCGGCGGCGCTGCCGGCGCAGGCGGCCGGGCGCGAGGCCGTGGGCGAGCGGCAGAGCGCGGTGGGGACGCGCATCGTGCGCCTCATCGAGCCCCTCAAGGAGCGCCGCAGGATCCTGCTGGCCTCCAAGGAGGTCCACCAGGTCAGCCACGAGCTGGAGGACGAGGTGGTGAGTATGGGGTGGGGTGGGGCGGGGCGGGGTGGAGGTGGGATGGAGGTGGAGATGGGGGTGGGATCGGGTGGAGATGATGGAGATGGGATGGAGATGATGGAGATGGGATGAAGTTTTAGGTGAATGGGGTGGAGATGGGATGGAGATGAGATGGAGATAGGATGGAGATGGAGATGATGGAGATGGGATAGAGATGGGATGGAGATGATGGAGATGGGATGAAGTTTTAGGTGAATGGGGTGGAGATGGGGTGGAGATGAGATGGAGATAGGATGGAGATGGAGATGATGGAGATGGGATGGAGATAGGATGGAGATGGAGATGATGGAGATGGGATGGAGATAGGATGGAGATGGAGAAGGAGATGGGATAGTTTTAGGTGAAGGGGGTGGAGATGGGATGGAGATGATGGAGATGGAATGAAGTTTTTGGTGAATGGGGTGGAGATGGGATGGAGATGAGATGGAGATAGGATGGAGATGGAGATGGAGATGATGAAGATGGGATGGAGATGGGATGGAGATGATGGAGATAGGATGGAGATGGAGATGATGAAGATGGGATGGAGATGGGATGGAGATGGGATGGACATGATGGAGATGGAATGAAGTTTTAGGTGAATGGGGTGGAGATGGGATGGAGACGGAGATGCGATGGAGATAGGATGGAGTTTTAGGTGAAGGGGGTGGAGATGGGATGGAGATGAGATGGAGATAGGATGGAGATGGAGATGGAGATGATGAAGATGGGGTGGATATGGGATGGAGATGATGGAGATGGAATGAAGTTTTTGGTGAATGGGGTGGAGATGGGATGGAGACGGAGATGAGATGGAGATAGGACGGAGATGGAGATGATGAAGATGGGATGGAGATGGGATGGAGATGGAGAAGGAGATGGGATATTTTTAGGTGAAGGGGGTGGAGATGGGATGGAGACAGAGATGAGATGGAGATGGAATGGAGTTTTAGGTGAATGGGGTGGAGATTGGATGGAGATGAGATGGAGATAGGATGGAGATGGAGATGGGATGGAGATGATGGAGATGGAATGAAGTTTTAGGTGAAGGGGGTGGAGATGGGATGGAGATGCGATGGAGATAGGATGGAGATGGAGATGATGAAGATGGGATGGAGATGGGATGGAGATGGAGATGGAGATGGAGAAGGAGATGGGATAGTTTTAGGTGAAGGGGTGGAGATGGAATGGAGACAGAGATGAGATGGAGATAGGATGGAGATGGAGATGATGGAGATGGGAGTGAAGATGGAGAAAGAGATGGGACAGTTTTAGGTGAGTGGGATGGAGATGGAACGAAGATGAAGATGGATGGAGATGGAGATGGGATGAAGATGAAGATGAGATAGAGATGGAGGTGGGATGGAGATGAAGATGAATGGGGATGGAGATGGAGATGGAGATGGGATGGAGATGGATTGGGATGGAGGTGGGATGGAGATAGGGTGGAGATGGGATGGAGATGGAGACGGAGATGGAGATGGAGATGGAGATGGGATGGAGATGAAGATGGATTGGGATGCAGATGATGGAGATGAAGATGGGGTGAAGATGGAGGAGATTGGATGGAGATGGGATGGAGTTCGAGATGAATGGGGGGGAGATGGAGATGGGATGGAGATAGGATGGAGATGGAGATGATGGAGATGGGATGGAGATGGGATGGAGATGAGATGGAGATAGGATGGAGATGATGGAGATGGGATGGAGATGGGATGGAGATGGAGAAGGAGATGGGATAGTTTTAGGTGAAGGGAGTGGAGATGGGATGGAGATGAAGATGGATTGGGATGCAGATGATGGAGATGAAGAAGGCATGAAGATGGAGGAGATTGGATGGAGATGGGATGGAGTTCGAGATGAATGGGGGGGAGATGGAGATGGGATGGAGATGAAGATGGATGGGGGTGGAGATGGAGATGGGATGGAGATAGGATGGAGATAGGATGGAGATGGAGATGGAGATGGAGATGGAGATGGAGATGGAGATGGAGATGAAGATGGATTGGGATGGAGATGGGATGGAGATGGAGATGGAGATGGAGATGGGATGGAGATGGAGATGGATTGGGATGCAGATGATGGAGATGAAGAAGGCATGAAGATGGAGGAGATTGGATGGAGATGGGATGGAGTTCGAGATGAATGGGGGGAGATGGAGATGGGATGGAGATGAAGATGGATGGGGGTGGAGATGAGATGGAGATGGAGATGATGGAGATGGAGATGGGTTGAAGATGAGATGAATATGGGGACGGGACGGAGGTGAACACGGAAATGGGGATGGGGTGGGGTGGGATGTGGGACAGCGATGACACCGAGCTCCACCCCTGTCCCAGATGTGGGTCCAGGACCGCCTGCCCTTGGCCATGCTCAAGGACCTCGGCACCAACCTCCAGACCGTCCAGCAGTTCATCAAGAAGAACCAGGTCAGCGCCCGCGCGGCGTCTGGGGCCGTGGTGGGACCCCAAAATCCACCACGAGATGTTGGGGAGGTGTTGGGTCAGCTCCTCACCCTCTGGGGAGAGGTTTGGGGGCCAAGGTGGGACCCCAAAATTCACCACGAGGGGTTGGGGTGGTGGGGAGATGTTGGGGCAGCTCCTCATCCTCTCATTGGGGTTCTGGGGTCAAGGGTGGGTTTGGGGGCAAGGTGGGACCCCAAAACTGATCATGGGGAGATGTTGGGGCAGCTCCTCACCTTCTTGGGTGGGGTTTGGGGGCAAGGTGGGACCCCAAAATTCATCATGAAGGGTTGGCGTGGTGAGGAACAAGGTGGGACCCCAAAACTGATCATGGGGAGATGTTGGGGCAGTTCCTCGCCTTCTGGGGGGAGTTTGGGGGCAAGGTGGGACCCCAAAATTCACCATGAGGGGTTGTGGTGGTGAGGAACAAGGTGGGACCCCAAAACCGATCATGGGGAGATGTTGGGGCAGCTCCTCACATTTTTGGGTGGAGTTTGGGGGCCAAGGTGGGACCATCCACCGTCCTGGTGCTCATGGAGCCAGGGAGATGTTGGGGCAGCTCCTCACCTTCTGGGGGGAGTTTGGGGGCCAAGGTGGGACCCCAAAATTGACCATGGTGAGGTGTTGGGGCAGCTCCTCACCTTCTTGGGTGGGGTTTGGGGGCAAGGTGGGACCCCAAAATTAATCATGAAGGGTTGGCGTGGTGAGGAACAAGGTGGGACCCCAAAACTGATCATGGGGAGATGTTGGGGCAGCTCCTCACATTTTTGAGTGGAGTTTAGGGGCCAAGGTGGGACCATCCACCATCCTGGTGCTCCTGGGGCCAGGGAGATGTTGGGACAGCTCCTCACCTTCTGGGGAGGGGTTTGGGGGCAAGGTGGGACCCCAAAATTCACCATGAGGGGTTGGGGTGGTGGGGAGCAAGGTGGGACCCCAAGACTGACCATGGGGAGGTGTTGGGGCAGCTCCTCACAGTTTTGGGTGGAGTTTGGGGGCCAAGGTGGGACCCCAAAATTCACCACCAGGGGTTGGGGTGGTGGGGAGCAAGGAGGGACCCCAAAACTGATCATGGGCAGGTGTTGGGGCAGCTCCTCATGTTTTTGGGTGGAGTTTGGGCACCAAGGTGGGACCATCCACCATCCTGGTGGTCCTGGGGCCAGGGAGATGTTGGGGCAGCTCCTCACCTTCTGGAGAGGGGTTTGGGGCCCAAGGTGGGACCCCAAAATTCACCATGAGGGATTGGAGGGGTGGGGAGCAAGGTGGGACCCCAAAACCGATCATGGGGAGATGTTGGGGCAGCTCCTCACCTTCTTGGGTGGGGTTTGGGGGCAAGGTGGGACCCCAAAATTAATCATGAAGGGTTGGCGTGGTGAGGAACAAGGTGGGACCCCAAAACTGATCATGGGGAGATGTTGCGGCAGCTCCTCACATTTTTGGGTGGAGTTTGGGGGACCAAGGTGGGACCATCCACCATCCTGGTGGTCCTGGGGCCGGGGAGATGTTGGGGCAGTTCCTCGCCTTCTGGGGAGGGGTTTGGTGGCAAGGTGGGACCCCAAAATTCACCATGAGGGGTTGGGGTGGTGAGGAACAAGGTGGGACCCCAAAATTCACCACGAGGTGGTGGGGAGCAAGGTGGGACCCCAAAATTGATCATGGGGAGATGCTGGGGCAGCTCCTCACATTTTTGGGTGGAGTTTGGGGACCAAGGTGGGACCCCAAAACTGATCATGGGAAGGTGTTGGGGCAGCTCCTCACATTTTTGGGTGGAGTTTGGGGGACCAAGGTGGGACCATCCACCATCCTGGTTGTCCTGGGGCCAGGGAGATGTTGGGACAGTTCCTCACCTTCTGGGGAGGGGTTTGGTGGCAAGGTGGGACCCCAAAATTGATCATGGGGAGATGTTGGGGCAGCTCCTCACCTTCTGGGGAGGGGTTTGGGGGCAAGGTGGGACCCCAAAATTCACCATGAGGGGTTGGGGTGGTGGGGAGCAAGGTGGGACCCCAAGACTGACCATGGGGAGGTGTTGGGGCAGCTCCTCACAGTTTTGGGTGGAGTTTGGGGGCCAAGGTGGGACCCCAAAATTCACCACCAGGGGTTGGGGTGGTGGGGAGCAAGGAGGGACCCCAAAACTGATCATGGGCAGGTGTTGGGGCAGCTCCTCATGTTTTTGGGTGGAGTTTGGGCACCAAGGTGGGACCATCCACCATCCTGGTGGTCCTGGGGCCAGGGAGATGTTGGGGCAGCTCCTCACCTTCTGGAGAGGGGTTTGGGGCCCAAGGTGGGACCCCAAAATTCACCATGAGGGATTGGAGGGGTGGGGAGCAAGGTGGGACCCCAAAACCGATCATGGGGAGATGTTGGGGCAGCTCCTCACCTTCTTGGGTGGGGTTTGGGGGCAAGGTGGGACCCCAAAATTAATCATGAAGGGTTGGCGTGGTGAGGAACAAGGTGGGACCCCAAAACTGATCATGGGGAGATGTTGCGGCAGCTCCTCACATTTTTGGGTGGAGTTTGGGGGACCAAGGTGGGACCATCCACCATCCTGGTGGTCCTGGGGCCGGGGAGATGTTGGGGCAGTTCCTCGCCTTCTGGGGAGGGGTTTGGTGGCAAGGTGGGACCCCAAAATTCACCATGAGGGGTTGGGGTGGTGAGGAACAAGGTGGGACCCCAAAATTCACCACGAGGTGGTGGGGAGCAAGGTGGGACCCCAAAATTGATCATGGGGAGATGCTGGGGCAGCTCCTCACATTTTTGGGTGGAGTTTGGGGACCAAGGTGGGACCCCAAAACTGATCATGGGAAGGTGTTGGGGCAGCTCCTCACATTTTTGGGTGGAGTTTGGGGGACCAAGGTGGGACCATCCACCATCCTGGTTGTCCTGGGGCCAGGGAGATGTTGGGACAGTTCCTCACCTTCTGGGGAGGGGTTTGGGGGCAAGGTGGGACCCCAAAATTGACCATGGGGAGATGTTGGGGCAGCTCCTCGCCTTCTTGGGTGGGGTTTGGGGGCAAGGTGGGACCCCAAAATTCACCACGAGGGGTTGGGGTTGTGAGGAACAAGGTGGGACCCCAAAACCGATCATGGGGAGATGCTGGGGCAGCTCCTCACATTTTTGGGTGGAGTTTGGGGCACCAAGGTGGGACCATCCACCATCCTGGTGCTCCCGGAGCCGGAGGGTCCCACCCCACGCTGAGCCCTCCGTCCCACGGCACCCTCAGAACCTGCGCCGGGAGATCGAGGCGCACCGGCCGCGCGTGGACGAGGTGCTGGAGCGCGCGGCCGCCGTGGCGTCCATCAAGAGCCCCGAGGCCGAGGGCGCGCGGGGGCTGCTGGAGCGGCTGGGCGCGCTCTGGGCCGAGCTGCAGGAGCAGGCGGAGCGGCGGCAGCAGGCGCTGGACGCCACCTTCCAGCTGGAGCAGTACTACTTCGACGTGGCCGAGGTGGAGTCGTGGCTGGGCGAGCAGGAGCTGCTGCTGATGAACGAGGAGAAGGGAAAGGTGGGGGCTCGGGCCGGGCGGCGGCGGCGGCGGCGGTTGGGTCGGCGTGGTTGGTTGGGTTGGGTGAACGGGATGGGTTGGATTGGGTTGGGTTGGGTTGATTGCATGAGTTTGATGGGTTGGTTTAATTGGGTGGTTGGGTTGGGTTGGGTTGGATTGGTTGGGTTGGATTGGTTGGGTTGGGTTGGTTGGGTTGGTTGGGTTGGGTTGGGTTGGTTGGGTTGTGTGGGGTTGGATTGGTTGGGTTGGATTGGTTTAATTGGGTGGTTGGGTTGGGTTGGGTTGTGTTGGTTGGGTTGGGTTGGGTCGATTGGGTTGGGTTGGATTGGTTGGGTTGGGTTGGTTTAATTGGGTGGTTGGGTTGGGTTGATTGGGTGAGTTTGATGGGTTGGGTTGGTTTAATTGGGTGGTTGGGTTGGGTTGGGTTGGTTGGGTTGGATTGGGTTGGTTGGGTTGGATTGGGTTGGGTTGGTTGGGTTGGGTTGGTTTAATTGGGTGGTTGGGTTGGGTTGGGTTGGGTTGGATTGGGTTGGGTTGGTTGGGTGAGTTTGATGGGTTGGGTTGGGTTGGGTTGGTTTAATTGGGCGAGTTTGATGGCTTGGGTTGGTTGGGTTGGCTTAGTTTAATGGGGTGAATTGGGTGGTTGGGTTGGTTGGGTTGGGTTGGTTTGATTGGGCGAGTTTGATGGGTTGGGTTGGTTGGGTTGGCTTAGTTTAATGGGGTGACTTGGGTGGTTGGGTTGGTTGGGTTGGTTTGATTGGGCGAGTTTGATGGCTTGGGTTGGGTTGGGTTGGTTGAATGGGGTGAATTGGTGAATTGAATGGGTTGAGTTGGTTTGCTTGGGTTGGATTGGTTTAATTGGGTGGTTGGGTTGGGTTGGTTGGGTTGTGTTAGTTGGGTTGGGTTGGGTTGGGTTGGGTTGGGTTGGGTTGGTTGGGTTGGATTGTGTTGGATTGTTTGGGTTGGGTTGGGTTGGGTTGGTTTGATTGGGTGAGTTTGATGGGTTTGGTTGGGTTGGGTTGGTTTGATTGGGTGAGTTTGATGGGTTGGTTTAATTGGGTGGTTGGGTTGGGTTGTGTTGGTTGGGTTGTGTTGGTTGGGTTGGGTTGGGTTGGGTTGGTTGGGTTGTGTTGGGTTGGGTTGGTTGGGTTGGGTTGGTTTAATTGGGTGGTTGGGTTGGATTGGGTTGGGTTGGTTGGGTTGGGTTGGGTTGGTTTAATTGGGTGGTTGGGTTGGATTGGGTTGGGTTGGTTGGGCGAGTTTGATGGGTTGGGTTGGGTTGGGTTGATTGCGTGAGTTTGATGGGTTGGTTTAATTGGGTGGTTGGGTTGGGTTGGGTTGGTTGGGTTGGATTGGTTGGGTTGGATTGGGTTGGATTGGTTGGGTTGGTTTAATTGGGTGGTTGGGTTGGGTTGGATTGGGTTGTGTTGGTTGGGTTGGGTTGGGTTGGGTCGATTGGGTTGGGTTGGATTGGTTGGGTTGGGTTGGTTTAATTGGGGGGTTGGGTTGGTTGGGTTGGATTGTGTTGGATTGTTTGGGTTGGGTTGGTTGGGTTGGTTTAATTGGGTGGTTGGGTTGGATTGGGTTGGTTTGATTGGGTGAATTTGATGGGTTGGGTTGGGTTGGGTTGGTTTGATTGGGTGAGTTTGATGGGTTGGTTTAATTGGGTGGTTGGGTTGGGTTGGTTTAATTGGGTGGTTGGGTTGGGTTGTGTTAGTTGGGTTGGGTTGGTTGGGTTGGGTTGGGTTGGTTGGGTTGGTTGGGTTGGATTGGTTGGGTTGGTTTGATTGGGTGGTTGGGTTGGATTGGGTTGGTTTGATTGCATGAGTTGGATGGGTTTGGTTGGGTTGGGTTGGTTTAATTGGGCAAGTTTGATGGCTTTGGTTGGTTGGGTTGGCTTGGTTTTATGGGGTGAATTGGGTGGTTGGGTTGGTTGGGTTGGGTTGGTTTGATTGGGTTGGTTGGGTTGGGTTGGGTTGGTTGGGTTGGCTCTGTTGGGTTGGTTGGGTTGGGTTGGGTTGGGTTGGTTGGGTTGGGTTGGTTGGGTTGGGTTGGTCGCACCGGTTGAGTTGTGTCCCACCAATCGCTGCTCCCAACCCCACCCCACGGCCCCCCCGGCGCGCAGGACGAGCAGAGCACCCTGCAGCTCCTCAAGAAGCATCTCCTCACCGAGCAAACCATCGAGAACTACGAGGAGACCATCGCCCAGCTCTCCCGCCAGTGCCGCGCCCTCCTCGAGCTCGGCCACCCCCAGAGGTCCGCCCACGCCCCGCCCACGCCCCGCCCACGCCCCACCCACGCCCCGCCCACACCCACGCCCCGCCCACCCCCGGGCGCCCCCGGGCACGCACCGGGGCTGACGGCGCCGTGGTGTCCTTGCGCAGCGAACAGGTCAGCAGGCGGCAGTCGCAGGTTGACCGGCTGTACGTGTCTCTGAAGGACCTGGTGGAGGAGCGCAAGGTCAAGCTGGAGCAGCAGTACTGGCTCTACCAGCTCAACCGCGAGGTGGACGAGCTGGAGCACTGGATCGCCGAGAAGGAGGTGGTGGCCGGCTCGCCCGAGCTGGGGCAGGACTTCGAGCACGTCACGGTGAGGGCGGCGCGGGCTTGGTGGACGCAGTCATGGCTGGGGTGGGGTGGCTTCGGTGCCGTGGGTGAGGTGGGGTGGAGAAGGTGGTGGCGTGGAGAAGTTGGAGAAGTGGAGCTCGCGGTGCTGTCGTGAGGGGTCTGGGGGCCTTTGCTGAGCTCTGGCAGGGGCCCCGGCACCTTCCTGGTGGCCCTGGCACCCTTCTGGTGGCCCTGGCACCATCCTAGAGGTCCTGGCACCATCCTGGTGGTCCTGGCACCATCCTAGAGGTCCTGACCATCTCCTCTGTCCCCTGGTGGTCCTGGCACCCTTCTGGTGGTCCTGGCACCATCCTGGTGGTCCTGGCACCATCCTGGTGGTCCTGGCACCATCCTAGAGGTCCTGGCACCATCCTGGTGGTCCTGGCACCATCCCGGTGGTCCTGGCACCTTCCTGGTGGTTCTGGCACCATCCTGGTGGTCCTGGCACCATCCTAGAGGTCCTGACCATCTCCTCTGTCCCCTGGTGGTCCTGGCACCTTTCTGGTGGTCCTGGCACCTTCCTGATGGTTCTGGCACCTTTCTGGTGGTCCTGGCACCTTCCTGGTGGTCCTGGCACCCTCCTAGAGGTCCTGACCATCTCCTCTGTCCCCTGGTGGTGGTCTCTGCCCCATTCTGGTGGTCCTGTCCATCCTGGCCCTACCCTGGTGGTCCTGGCCATCCCCTCTGTCCCCTGTCTGGAGGTCCTACCCCACCCCACCCCACCCCACCCTGGTGGTCCTGGCACCATCCTGGCCCCATCCTGGTGGTCCTGGCACCATCCCCACCCCACCCTGGTGGTCCTGGTACCATCCTGGCCCTATCCTGGTGGTCCTGGCCATCCCCTCCATCCCCTGTCTGAAGGTCCTACTCCCACCCCACCCCACCCTGGTGGTCCTGGCCATCTCCTCCATTCCCCAGCTGGTGGTCCTGGGCCCCCCCTGGTGGTCCTGGTACCATCCTGGCCCTATCCTGGTGGTCCTGTCCATCCCCTCTGTCCCCTGTCTGGAGGTCCTACCCCACCCCACCCCACCCTGGTGGTCCTGGTACCATCCTGGCCCTATCCTGGTGGTCCTGGCCATCCCCTCCATCCCCTGTCTGAAGGTCCTACTCCCACCCCACCCCACCCTGGTGGTCCTGGCCATCTCCTCCATTCCCCAGCTGGTGGTCCTGGCACCATCCTGGTGGTCCTGGCCATCTCCTCCATCCCCTGTCTGGAGGTCCTACTCCACCCCACCCCACCCCACCCCACCCTGGTGGTCCTGGCACCATCCTGGTCCTGTCCATCCCCTCTGTCCCCTGTCTGGAGGTCCTACCCCCACCCCACCCCACCCTGGTGGTCCTGGCACCTTCCTGGTGGTCCTGGCACCATCCTGGCCCTATCCTGGTGGTCCTGGCACCTTCCTGGTGGTCCTGGCACCATCCCCACCCCACCCTGGTGGTCCTGTCCATCCTGGCCCTATCCTGGTGGTCCTCTCCATCCCCTGTGTCCCCTGTCTGGAGGTCCTACCCCACCCCACCCCACCCCACCCCACCCTGGTGGTCCTGGCCATCTCCTCCATTCCCCAGCTGGTGGTCCTGGCACCATCCTGGTGGTCCTGGTACCATCCTGGCCCTATCCTGATGGTCCTGGCCATCCCCTCTGTCCCCTGTCTGGAGGTCCTACCCCCAGCCCACCCCACCCCACGCTGGTGGTCCTGGCACCATCCTGGTCCTGGCCATCCCCTCTGTCCCCTGTCTGGAGGTCCTACCCCCACCCCACCCCACCCTGGTGGTCCTGGCACCATCCTGGTGGTCCTGGCACCATCCTGGTCCTGTCCATCCCCTCCACCCCGTGTCTGGAGGTCCTACCCCCACCCCACCCCACCCTGGTGGTCCTGGCACCATCCTGGCCCTATCCTGGTGGTCCTGGCCATCTCCTCTGTCCCCTGTCTGGAGGTCCTACCCCACCCCACCCCACCCCACCCCACCCTGGTGGTCCTGGCCCTATCCTGGTGGTCCTGTCCATCTCCTCTGCCCCTGTCTGGAGGTCCTACCCCACCCCACCCCACCCTGGTGGTCCTGGCACCTTCCTGGTGGTCCTGGCACCATCCTGGCCCTATCCTGGTGGTCCTGGCCCTATCCTTGGGGTCCTGTCCATCTCCTCCATCCCCTGTCTGGAGGTCCTACCCCCACCCCACCCTGGTGGTCCTGGCCATCTCCTCTGTCCCTTGTCTGGAAGTCCTACCCCCACCCCACCCTGGTTGTCCTGGCACCATCCTGGCCCTATCCTGGTGGTCCTGGCCATTTCCTCTGTCCCCTGTCTGGAGGTCCTACCCCCATCCCCACCCCACCCTGGTGGTCCTGGCACCATCCTGGTCCTGACCATCTCCTCTGCCCCTGTCTGGAGGTCCTACCCCACCCCACCCCACCCCACCCCACCCCACGCTGGTGGCCCCCGGCCCTGCCCGCCCCTGACCCCGCGCCCGCCCCGGGGCCGCCTCAGCTGCTGCAGGAGAAGTTCCTGGAGTTCGCCAGCGAGACGGGCAGCGTGGGCCAGGAGCGCATCGCCGCCGTCAACCAGATGGTGGACGAGCTCATCGACTACGGCCACGCCGACGCCGCCACCATCGCCGAGTGGAAGGACGGCGTCAACGAGGCCTGGGCCGACCTGCTGGAGCTGATGGAGACGCGCGCGCAGATGCTGGCGGCGTCGCACGAGCTGCACAAGTTCTTCAGCGACTGCAAGGAGCTGCTGGCGCAGATCGAGGAGAAGCGGCGGCGGCTGCCGGAGCTGGCGGCGCGCGAGGGCCGGGGCGGCTCGGCCGGCGCGCTGCAGCGGGCGCTGGGCGCCTTCGAGCGCGACGTGGAGGCGCTGGTGGCGCGGGTGCGGCGGCTGCAGGAGGGCGCGGCGCAGCTGCGCACGCTCTACGCCGGCGACAACGCCGAGGCCATCGCGGGCCGCGAGCAGGAGGTGCTGCGCGCCTGGAAGGAGCTGCTGGCGGCGTGCGAGGAGTGCCGGCTGCACGTGGCCAGCGTGGCCGACAAGATCCGCTTCGTGGGCGCCGCCCGGGACCTGCTGGCCTGGATGGACGGCGCGCTCCACCAGATGGGCGCCGGCGAGAAGCCCAGGTAGGGGTGGGCAAGGGTGGTGCTCCAGGAGGTTCTGGGTCTTGGTCCATCTGAGGGTCCATGGCCTGCTCCACCAAGGACCCAAGGAGCATGTCCTGACCCACCAAGGACCACGTCCTGCTCCATCTGAGGGTCCATGGCCTGTTCCACCATGGAACCAAGGACCATGTCCTGGTCTCTCATGGTGCCACCATCCCATGTCCTGCTCCATCTCAGGGTCCATGGCCTGCTCCATGACCCAAGGAGCATGTCCTGGCCCACCAAGGACCATGTCCTGCTCCATCTGAGGGTCCATGGCCTGTTCCACCATGGAACCAAGGACCATGTCCTGGTCCATCTGAGGGTCCATGTTCCATCGTAGACCCAAGGATCATGTCCTGGTCCATCCCAAGGACCATGTCCTGGTCCATCTGAGGGTCCATCACAGACCCAAGGATCATGTCCTGCTCCATCTGAGGGTCCATGGCCTGTTCCACCATGGAACCAAGGATCATGTCCTGCTCCATCTGAGGGTCCATGTCCTGTTCCATGACCCAAGGAGCATGTCCTGGCCCACCAAGGACCCAAGGACCATGCCCTGGTCCATCTGAGGGTCCACGTTCTGTTCCATGACCCAAGGATCATCTTGGCCCACCAAGGACCCAAGGACCATGTCCTGGTCCATCTGAGGGTCCACGTTCCATCGTAGACCCAAGGAGCATGGCCTGGTCCATCCCAAGGTCCTGTGTCCTGGTCCATCTGAGGGTCCATGGCCTGTTCCATGACCCAGGGATCAAGTCTTGGCCCACCAAGGACCCAAGGACCATGTCCTGGTCCATCCCAAGGATCATGTCCTTGTCCATCCGAGGGTCCATGTTCCATCACAGACCCAAGGACCATGTCCTGGTCCATCTGAGGGTCCATCACAGACCCAAGGACATGTCCTGGTCTCTCATGGTGCCACCATCCCATGTCCTGCTCCACCTGAGGGTCCATGGCCTGTTCCACCATGGAACCAAGGACCATGTCCTGGTCCATCTGAGGGTCCACGTTCTGTTCCATGACCCAGGGATCAAGTCTTGGCCCACCAAGGACCCAAGGACCATGTCCTGGTCCATCTGAGGGTCCATGTTCCATCGCAGACCCAAGGACATGTCCTGGTCTCTCATGGTGCCACCATCCCATGTCCTGCTCCATCTGAGGGTCCATGGCCTGTTCCACCATGGAACCAAGAACCACATCCTGCTCCACCTGAGGGTCCATGTCCTGTTCCACCAAGGACCCAAGGACATGCCCTGGTCCATCTAAGGATCCATGTCCTGTTCCATCGCAGACCCAAGGAGCATGTCCTGGTCTCTCATGGTGCCACCATCCCATGTCCTGCTCCATCTCAGGGTTCATGTCCTGTTCCACCATGGAACCAAGGAGCATGTCCTGGTCCATCTGAGGGTCCACGTTCCATCGTAGACCCAAGGACCATGCCCTGGTCCATCCCAAGGACCATGTCCTGGTCCATCTGAGGGTCCGTGTCCTGTTCCACCATGGAACCAAGGACCATGTCCTGCTCCATCTGAGGGTCCATGGCCTGTTCCATGACCCAAGGAGCATGTCCTGGCCCACCAAGGACCCAAGGACCGTGTCCTGGTCCATCTGAGGGTCCATGCGCTGTTCCATGACCCAAGGATCATCTTGGCCCACCAAGGACCCAAGGACCATGTCCTGGTCCATCCCAAGGATCATGTCCTGGTCCATCTGAGGGTCCATGTTCTGTTCCATGACCCAAGGAGCATGTCCTGGCCCACCAAGGACCCAAGGACCATGTCCTGGTCCATCCCAAGGATCATGTCCTGCTCCATCTGAGGGTCCATGTTCCATCACAGACCCAAGGACATGTCCTGGTCTCTCATGGTGCCACCATCCCATGTCCTGCTCCACCTGAGGGTCCATGGCATGTTCCACCATGGAACCAAGGACCACATCCTGGTCCATCTGAGGGTCCACGTTCTGTTCCATGACCCAAGGAGCATGTCCTGGCCCACCAAGGACCCAAGGACCATGCCCTGGTCCATCTGAGGGTCCACGTTCCATCGTAGACCCAAGGAGCATGTCCTGGTCCATCCCAAGGACCATGTCCTGGTCCATCTGAGGGTCCGTGTCCTGTTCCACCATGGAACCAAGGACCATGTCCTGCTCCATCCGAGGGTCCATGGCCTGTTCCATGACCCAAGGAGCATGTCCTGGCCCACCAAGGACCCAAGGAGCATGTCCTGGTCCATCTGAGGGTCCATCACAGACCCAAGGACCATGTCCTGCTCCATCTGAGGGTCCACGTTCCATCGTAGACCCAAGGAGCATGGCCTGCTCCATCTGAGGGTTCATGTCCTGTTCCATGACCCAGAGATCAAGTCTTGGCCCACCAAGGACCCAAGGACCATGCCCTGGTCCATCCCAAGGACCATGCCCTGGTCCACCTGAGGGTCCATGTTCCATCGCAGACCCAAGGACATGTCCTGGTCTCTCATGGTGCCACCATCCCACGTCCTGCTCCACCTGAGGGTTCATGTCCTGGTCTATCACGGACCCAAGGAGCATGTCCTGTTCCACCAAGGACCCAAGGATCATGCCCTGGTCCATCTGAGGGTCCATGTTCTGTTCCATGACCCAGGGATCATCTTGGCCCACCAAGGACCCAAGGATCATGTCCTGGTCCATCTGAGGGTCCATCACAGACCCAAGGACCATGCCCTGGTCCATCTGAGGGTCCACGTTCCATCACAGACCCAAGGACATGGCCTGGTCTCTCATGGTGCCACCATCCCATGTCCTGCTCCATCTCAGGGTCCATGTCTTCTTCCATGATCCCAGGAACATGTCCTGGTCCGTCTGAGGGTCCATGTCCTGTTCCACCATGGACCCAAGGACATGTCCTGGTCTCTCATGGTGCCACCATCCCATGTCCTGCTCCATCCGAGGGTTCATGTCCTGTTCCACCATGGAACCAAGGACCATGTCCTGGTCCATCTGAGGGTCCACGTTCTGTTCCATGACCCAAGGATCAAGTCTTGGCCCACCATGGACCCAAGGACCATGCCCTGGTCCATCCCAAGGTCCTGTGTCCTGGTCCATCTGAGGGTCCATGTTCCATCGCAGACCCAAGGAGCATGTCCTGGTCTCTCATGGTGCCACCATCCCACGTCCTGCTCCACCTGAGGGTTCATGTCCTGTTCCACCAAGGACACAAGGACCATGTCCTGGTCCATCTGAGGGTCCATTGCAGACCCAAGGACCATGTCCTGGTCTCTCATGGTGCCACCATCCCATGTCCTGCTCCATCTCAGGGTCCATGGCCTGTTCCACCATGGAACCAAGGACCACATCCTGGTCCATCTGAGGGTCCATGGCCTGTTCCATGACCCAAGGAGCATGTCCTGGCCCACCAAGGACCCAAGGACCATGTCCTGGTCCATCTGAGGGTCCACGTTCCATCGTAGACCCAAGGACCATGCCCTGGTCCATCCCAAGGACCATGTCCTGGTCCATCTGAGGGTCCATGTTCTGTTCCACCATGGAACCAAGGACCATGCCCTGGTCCATCTGAGGTCCATGGCCTGTTCCATGACCCAGGGATAGTGTTGGCCCACCAAGCACCCAAGGACCATGTCCTGGTCCATCTGAGGGTCCATGTCCTGGCCCACCAAGGACCCAAGGACCATGTCCTGCACCGTCTGAGGGTCCATGTCCTGTTCCACCATGGACCTAAGGATCACATCCTGGTCCATCCCAAGATCCCATGTCCTGGTCCATCAAAGGATCTGGTTCCTGTCCCACCATGGGCCCAAGGACCATGTCCTGGTCCATCCCAAGGTCCTGTGTCTTGGTCCATCTGAGGGTCCATGTGCTGTCCCACCATGGCTCCGAGGACCATGTCCTGTCCCACCATGGCTCCAAGGACCATGTCCTGGTCCATCCCAAGGTCCCGTGTTTTGGTCCATCTGAGGGTCCATGTCCTGTCCCACCATGGCTCCAAGGACCAAATCCTGTCCCACCATAGACCCAAGGACCTTGTCCTGTCCCACCATGGGCCCAAGGACCACGTCCTGTCCCACCATGGACCAAAGGACCAAATCCTGTCCCACCATGGCTCCAAGGACCATGTCCTGGTCCATCCCAAGGTCCTGTGCCCTGGTCCATCTGAGGGTCCATATCCTGTCCCACCATGGCTCCAAGGACCACATCCTGGCCCACCATGGCTCCAAGGACCACGTCCTGTCCCACCATGGACCCAGGGACCATGTCCTGTCCCACCATGGACCCAGGGACCATGTCCTGTCCCACCATGGCTCCAAGGACCATGTCCTGTCCCACCATAGCTCCAAGGACCATGTCCTGGTCCATCCCAAGGTCCCATGTTTTGGTCCATCTGAGGGTCCATGTCCTGTCCCACCATGGCTCCAAGGACCATGTCCTGTCCCACCATGGACCAAAGGACCAAATCCTGTCCCACCATGGCTCCAAGGACCATGTCCTCTCCCACCATGGCCCCAAGGACCATGTCCTGGTCCATCCCAAGGTTCTGTGCCCTGGTCCATCTGAGGGTCCATGTGCTGTCCCACCATGGGCCCAAGGACCAAATCCTGTCCCACCATGGACCCAAGGACCATGTCCTCTCCCACCATGGTTCCAAGGACCATGTCCTGTCCCACCATGGCTCCAAGGACCACGTCCTGGTCCATCAGGAGGACCCTCCCACCCTTCCCCGTGCCATTGTCCCCTCCCGGCCACCAAGGACCTCCCTCCATCCCCACCCGTGTCCATCCCCGCCCCAGGGACGTGTCCTCGGTGGAGCTGCTGATGAACGACCACCAAAGCCTCAAGACGGAGATGGAGGCGCGCGCCAAGAACGTGGCCACCTGCCTGGAGCTGGGCAAGACCCTCATCCTCAGCAAGAGCCCCGCGGCCGACGAGGTGCCCGGGGCGGGGTGGACAATGCGGGGACGGGGCCCCGGTGGCACCTGCGGGGTGTCCCGAGCCACGTCCCCCCCTCCCCGCAGATCAAGTCCCACATGGAGAAGCTGCTGGCCAAGAAGAAGGAGGTGACGGAGAAGTGGGACAAGCACTGGGAGTGGCTGCAGCAGAGTGAGTGGACGTCGGGGCGACGGCAGAAGGTTCCTGGGGGATGCCGAGGGCTGGGGGGACGCCGGGTCTCGGGGTGGGCTTTGGGTCGTGGAGGACACCAGCTTATGGGGGTCACCAAGATTTGGGTGGACGTTGGGTGTTGGGGGGACACCGGGTCTTGGGGTGGGCACTGGGGTCGTGGAGGACACCAGTTTATGGGGGTCACCAAGTTTTGGGTGGACGTTGGGTGCTGGGGGGACGCCGGGTCTCGGGGTGGGCACTGGGTCGTGGAGGACACCAGTTTATGGGGGGGTCACCAAGTTTTGGGTGGACGTTGGGTGTTGGGGGGACACCAGGTCTTGGGGTGGGCATTGGGTTGTGGGAGTCAGTTTGTGGGAGTCAGCAGGTTATGGGGGACATGAAATTATGGGGGACACGAAATTATGGAAGACAGCAGATTATGAGGAACGTGAAATTACGGGGAACACCAAATTATGAGGAACATCAAATTATGGGGATCACCAGATTATGAGGAACATGAAATTACGGGGAACACCAAATTATGAGGATCACCAAATTATGAGGAACATCAAATTATGAGGATCACCAAATTATGAAGAACACGAAATTACGGGGAACACCAAATTATGAAGAATGCCAAATTATGGGGAGCACCAAATTAAATTATGGGGATCACCAAATTATGGGGAACACCAAATTTTGAGGGACATCAAGTTACAGGGATCACCAAATTATGGGGAACACCAAACTACGAGGAATACCAAATTAAATTATGGGGAACACCAGACTATGGGGAACACCAAATTATGAAGAACATCAAATTATGGGGAACACCAAATTATGAGGAACACAAAATTATGGGGAACACCAAATGATGAGAAACATGAAATTACGGGGAACACGAAATTATGGGGAACACCAAACTACAGGGAACACCAAATTACGAGGAACACCAAACTAAATTATGGGGATCACCAAATTATGAGGAACATCAGATTACAGAGAACACCAGATTATGAGGAACACAAAATTATGGGGATCACCAAATTATGGGGAACACCACACTATGAGGAACATGTAATTACGGGGAACACCAAACTATGAGGAGCATGAAATTACGGGGAACACCAAACTACGGGGAACACGAAATTACGGGGAACACCAAATTATGAAGAATACCAAATTATGGGGAGCACCAAATTAAATTATGGGGATCACCAAATTATGGGGAACACCAAATTATGAGGAACACCAAATTTTGAGGAACATCAAGTTACAGGGATCACCAAATTATGGGGAACACCAAACTACGAGGAATACCAAATTAAATTATGGGGAACACCAGACTATGGGGAACACCAAATTATGAAGAACATCAAATTACGGGGATCCCAAATTATGAGGAACACAAAATTATGGGGAACACCAAACTACGGGGAACACCAAATTACGAGGAACACCAAACTAAATTATGGGGATCACCAAATTATGAGGAACATCAGATTACAGAGAACACCAGATTATGAGGAACACAAAATTATGGGGATCACCAAATTATGGGGAACACCAAACTATGAGGAACATGTAATTACGGGGAACACCAAACTACGAGGAGCATGAAATTACGGGGAACACCAAATTATGAGGAACACGAAATTACGGGGATCACCAAATGATGAGAAACATGAAATTACGGGGAACACGAAATTATGAGGAGCATGAAATTACGGGGAACACCAAATTATGGGGAGCATGAAATTACGGGGAACACCAAACTATGAGGAACATGTAATTACGGGGAACACCGAACTATGAGGAGCATGAAATTATGGGGAACACCAAACTATGGGGAACACGAAATTACGGGGGACACCAAACTACGAGGAACACGAAATTACGGGGAACACCAGACCATGGGTGACACCAAATGACGAGGGCCACCGGACGACGGGTGAGCCCAGCCCTGGGGCGACCCCGCGGCGGTGACGGCGGCCCCGGCTGTGCCGGCAGTGCGCGAGGTGCACCAGTTCGCGCAGGAGGCCGTGGTGGCCGACGCGTGGCTGACGGCCCAGGAGCCGCTGCTCAAGAGCCAGGAGCTGGGCAGCAGCGTGGACGAGGTGGAGCAGCTGATCCGGCGGCACGAGGCCTTCCGCAAGGCGGCGGCCGCCTGGGAGGAGAGGTTCAGCTCGCTGCGGCGCCTCACCACGGTACGGCCGCCGCGGGGTGGGACGGCTGGGGGCTCTGCAGAACCATCTCCTCGTCTCACCTTGGTCTTCATCCCGTGCCCGTCTCTGTTGGGGTTTCCGTGGCTTGGCTTTGTCGTCTTCATCTCCATCATCTCCATCTTCATCCCTGTCCCATCCCCGACTCCGTCCCTGTCCCCATCTCACCTCCATCGTCTCCATTGACATCATTTCTATCTCCATCTCCATCATCTCCATCTGCATCCCATGTCTATCACGTCTCCATCTCATCCCCATCTCCATCATCTCTTTCTCCGTCTCATCTCCATTTCCTTCATTTCCATCTCCATCCCATCTCCATCATCTCCATCTCCACCCCATCTGTCATCTCAATTGCCATCTCCATGTCATCCCCATCCTCATTTCCATGTCATCGCCATCTTCATGATCTCCATCATCTCCATCTCCAACTCATCTCCATCTCCATCTCCAACACCTCCATCTCCATCATCTCCATCTCCATCTCCATTCTATCTCTATCCCCATCTCTATCATCCCCATCTCATCCCCATCTCCATCATCTCCATCTCCATCATCTCCATCTCCATCTCCATTCTATCTCTATCCCCATCTCTATCATCCCCATCTCATCCCCATCTCCATCTTCATCATCTCCATCATCTCCATCATCTCCATCTCATCCCCATCCTTATCCCCATCCTCATCTCCATCTCATCCCCATCTCCATCTTCATAATCTCCATCTCCATCACCTCCATCTCCATCATCGCTACCGCCATTTCATCTCCATCTCATCCCCATCTCCATCATGTCCATCTCAATCTCCATCTCCATCCTATCTCCATCTCCATGTCCATCACCTCCATCCCATCTCCATCTCCATCTCATCCCCATCCCCATCTCCACCATCTCCATCTCATCCCTATCTCCATCCCCATAATCTCCATCCCATCTCCATCTCATCTCCATCCCCATAATCTCCATCATCTCCATCTCTATCCCCATCTCCACCATCTCCATCTCATCCCTATCTCCATCCCCATAATCTCCATCTCCATCCCATCTCCATCCCATCTCCATCCCATCTCCATCCCCATCTCCATCCCCATCTCCATCCCCATCTCCATCTCCATCCCATCTCCATCTCCATCCCCATCTCCATCTCATCCCTATCTCCATCCCCATAATCTCCATCCCATCCCCATCTCCATCCCCATCTCCATCCCATCTCCATCTCCATCCCCATAATCTCCATCCCCATCCCATCTCCATCTCCATCCCATCTCCATAATCTCCATCCCCATCCCCATCTCCATCTCCATCTCCATTCCCATCTCCATCATTTCCATCTCCACCACCTCCATCTCCATCTCCATCCCCATAATCTCCATCCCCATAATCTCCATCCCCATAATCTCCATCCCATCTCCATCTCCATCCCCATAATCTCCATCCCCATAATCTCCATCTCCATCTCCCTCCCCACCGCACGGCGCAGATCGAGAAGCTCAAGGCCGAGCAGAGCAAGCAGCCGCCCACGCCGCTCCTGGCCCGCAAGTTCCCGGGGGAGCCCCCGGGCGCGGCGGAGCCCCGGCGGCCGGAGCCGCGCGTCGCCTACGTCCGGCACGAGCTGCGGCCGGAGCGCCTGCAGCCCAAGCTGGACCGCGTCCAGCCTCCGGCCACCGACGCGGCGGCCACCGAGCCGCCTCCGGCCGCCGTCACCGCCGCCACCGCCGCCACCGCGGAGCCGCCGGCGGCCGCCAAGGCGCAGGAGGAGCCGGGCGAGGCGCGGCCGGAGCGGCGCCGGGAGCGCCGGGAGCGCCGGCTGGAGCGGCAGGAGTCCAGCGAGCCGGAGGCGCCGCGGCACGACGGCAAGGGCGGCGGGTGAGCGCGGGGACACCGAGGGGACACCGAGGGGACACGGCGGGGAGGGGACGGGGCTGAGGTGAGGCCACCCCGCTCTCCAGGGCGGCGGGTGAGCACAGGGACACGGAGGGGACGCGGCGGGGAGGGGACGGGGCTGAGGTGAGGCCACCCCGCTCTCCAGGGCGGCGGGTGAGCGTGGGGACGCGGCGGGGACACGGAGGGGACGCAGCGGGGAGGGGACGGGGCTGAGGTGAGGCCACCCCGCTCTCCAGGGCGGCGGGTGAGCGCGGGGACACGGAGGGGACACCGAGGGGAGGGGACGGGGCTGAGGTGAGGCCACCCCGCTCTCCAGGGCGGCGGGTGAGCGTGGGGACGCGGTGGGGACGCGGCGGGGAGGGGACGGGGCTGAGGTGAGGCCACCCCGCTCTCCAGGGCGGCGGGTGAGCGCGGGGACACGGCAGGGACACGGAGGGGACACGGAGGGGAGGGGACGGGGCTGAGGTGAGGCCACCCCGCTCTCCAGGGCGGCGGGTGAGCGCGGGGACACGGAGGGGACACTGAGGGGACACCGAGGGGAGGGGACGGGGCTGAGGTGAGGCCACCCCGCTCTCCAGGGCGGCGGGTGAGCGCGGGGACACCGAGGGGAGGGGACGGGGAGGGGACGGGGCTGAGGTGAGGCCACCCCGCTCTCCAAATGTCCTCCAGCAGCAAAGCCACCCTGGCCGACATCGTGGAGCAGCTGCAGGAGAAGGAGGCCGGTGGCCCCGTGCCGGCTTCGGTGAGTCCTTGGGGGTCACCCTGGTGACTCTTTGGTGGCCCCTCGGTGACCCTTTGGTGGCCCCAAGGGTTCCTCTTGGTGTCCCTTTGGATTCCCCTTGGTGCCCCCTCCATGTCCCCCTGGAGATGCCCCATTGTCCCCTCCATGTCCCCCTGGAGATGCCCCATTGTCCCCTCCATGTCCCCCTGGAGATGCCCCATTGTCCCCTCAGTGTCCCCTGGAGCTCCCTGAGTGCCCCCCCATTGTCCCCTCAGTGTCCCCTCCATGTCCAGCTCACTGTCCCCTGCTGTCCCCTGGAGATCCCCGCGTGTCCCCTCACTGGCCCCTGCAGCTCCCTGAATGTCCCCTCACCGTCCCTTCAATGTCCCCCTGGAGATCCCCTCACTGTCCCCTCACTGTCCCCTCACTGTCCCCTCACTGTCCCCTCACTGTCCCTGCTGTCCCCTCACTGTCCCCTCACTGTCCCCTCACTGTCCCCTCATTGTCCCCTCACTGTCCCCTCACTGTCCCCTCACTGTCCCTCACTGTCCCCTCACTGTCCCTCATTGTCCCCTCACTGTCCCCTCACTGTCCCCTCACTGTCCCTCACTGTCCCTCATTGTCCCCTCATTGTCCCCTCACTGTCCCTCATTGTCCCTCATTGTCCCTCATTGTCCCCTCACTGTCCCTCACTGTCCCTCACTGTCCCCTCACTGTCCCTCACTGTCCCTCACTGTCCCTGCTGTCCCTGCTGTCCCCTCGCTGTCCCCTCACTGTCCCCTCATTGTCCCCTCACTGTCCCTGCTGTCCCCTGGAGCTCTCTCATTGTCCCCTCACTGTCCCCTCGCTGTCCCCAGCCCCGTGACCGCGACTCCCCCGCCCGTCTCCCCGCGGGCCCCGAGTCTCTGCCGGAGCGGACGCCGCGCCCGGGACCGGCCGATGTCCCCCTGGAGCTCCCCGAGTGTCCCCTCCCTGTCCCTCACTGTCCCCTCACTGTCCCTCACTGTCCCCTCACTGTCCCTCACTGTCCCCTCACTGTCCCCAGCCCCGTGACCGCGACTCCCCCGCCCGCCTCCCCGCGGGCCCCGAGTCCCTGCCGGAGCGGACGCCGCGCCCGGATCGTCCCCATGTCCCTCACTGTCCCCTGGAGCTCTCTCATTGTCCCCTCACTGTCCCTGCTGTCCCCTGGAGCTCTCTCATTGTCCCTCGCTGTCCCCAGCCCCGTGACCGCGACTCCCCCGCCCGTCTCCCCGCGGGCCCCGAGTCCCTGCCGGAGCGGATGCCGCGCCCGGATCGTCCCCATGTCCCCTCACTGTCCCTCGCTGTCCCCTCACTGTCCCCTCACTGTCCCCAGCCCCGTGACCGCGACTCCCCCGCCCGTCTCCCCGCGGGCCCCGAGTCCCTGCCGGAGCGGACGCCGCGCCCGGATCGTCCCCGCGCCCGGGACCGGCCGAAGCCGCGGCGCCGCCCGCGCCCCCGGGACTCGGCGCAGGGCCCGGCGGAGCCGCGGCGCTCGCGCTCGGCGCCGGCCCAGGGCAGCGCGCCGCCGCCGCCGCCGCCGCCCGCGCACACCGTGGCGCACGAGGGGTTCCTGCTGCGCAAGCACGAGCTCGACGGCGCCGGCAAGAAGGCGTCCAACAGGTCTGCGGCGGGGACGGCGCCGGGAGCGGGGCCTTGGCCAAGGGGTGCGGGGCGGCAATGGAAGGGGGTCATCGAGAGTTGGGCGTTGGCCAAGGGGTGGGGGTCATCAGTAGTTGGGGTGCTTCAAGGGTTGGGGTTCATCAATGGAAGGGGTTCATCAAGAGTTGGGGTTCTCCAAGAGTTGGGGGTGCTCCAAGGGTTGGGGTTCAACAAGAGTTGAGGTTCATCAGTGGAAGGGGTTCATCAAGAGTTGGGGTGCTCCAAGGGTTGGGGTGCTGCAAGGGTTGAGGTTCATCAATGGAAGGGGTTCTCCAAGGGTTGGGGTGCTCCAAGGGTTGGGGTTCATCAATGGAAGGGGTTCTCCAAGAGTTGGGGTGCTCCAAGGGTTGGGGTTCATGAATGGAAGGGTTTCATCAAGGGTTGAGGTTCATCAATGGAAGGGGGTCATCGAGAGTTGGGGGTTCTCCAAGGGTTGGGGTTCATCAATAGAAGGCGTTCATCAAGGGTTGGGGTTCATCACTGGAAGGGGTTCATCAAGGGTTGGGGGTGCTCCAAGGGTTGGGGTTCATCAATGGAAGGGGTTCATCAGGAGTTGGGGTTCTCCAAGGGTTGAGGTCCATCAATGGAAGGGGTTCTCCAAGGGCTGGGGGTGCTCCAAGGGTTGGGGGGCACCAATGGAAGGGTTTCATCAAGGGTTGGGGTTCATCAAGAGTTGGGGTTCACCAAGGGTTGGGGTTCATCAATGGAAGGGTTTCATCAAGAGTTGGGGGTGCTCCAAGGGTTGAGGTTCATCAATGGAAGGGGTTCATCAAGAGTTGGGGTTCTCCAAGGATTGGGGTTCATCAATGGAAGGGGTTCTCCAAGGGTTGGGGGTTCTCCAAGGGTTGGGGTTCATCAATGGAAGGGTTTCATCAAGGGTTGGGGTTCATCACTGGAAGGGGTTCATCAAGGGTTGGGTTTCCTCAAGAGTTGGGGTGCTCCAAGGGTTGGGGATTCACCAAGGGTTGTGATTGATCCGTGGAAGGCGTTCACCAAGAGTTGGGGTTTCTCCAAGGGTTTGGTGTCCATCAGTGATGGGTTCCACCAAGGGCTGGGGCTTCTCCAAGGGTTCAGTGTCCATCCGTGATGAGGTTCACCAAGGGTTCAGTGTCCATCAATGGAGAGGTTCACCAAGGGCTGGGGTTTCTCCAAGCGTTTGGTGTCCATCAGTGATGGGTTCCACCAAGGGTTGGGGTTCCATCCATGATGGGGTCAACCAAGGGTTTGGGGTCCATCAATGGAGAGGTTCACCAAGGGTTGGGGGTCTCCAAGGGTTGGGGGGCCACAAGAGTTTGGGGTGCTCCAAGGGTTGGGGTTCTCCAAGGGTTGAGGTTCATCAATGGAAGGGGTTCACCAAGGTTTGGGCCTTCTCCAAGGGTTGGGGTTCCATCAATGATGGGTTCCACCAAGCGTTGGGGTTTCTCCAAGGGTTTGGTGTCCATCAATGGAGAGCACCCACCACAATTTGGGGTTCCACCACAATTTGGGGTTCCACCAAAACTCCTTTTTCCTCAAACCCTGGTGGTCACGCCGTGTCCCACCACGAGCAGGTCCTGGGTGAACCTCTACTGCGTGCTGGCCAAGGGTGACCTGGGCTTCTACAAGGAGGGATGGGGGTCCATCAATGATGGGGTTCACCAAGGGTTGGGGTTCATCAATGGAGATGTTCACCAAGGGTTTGGTGTCCATCAATGATGGATTCCACCAAGGGCTGGGGCTTCTCCAAGGGTTTGGTGTCCATCAGTGATGGGGTTCCACCAAGGGTTGGGGTTTCTCCAAGGGTTTGGTGTCCATCCATGATGGGGTTCCACCAAGGGTTTGGGGTTCATCCATGATGGGGTCAACCAAGGGTTTGGGGTCCATCAATGGAGAGGTTCACCAAGGGTTGGTGTTTCTCCAAGGGTTTGGTGTCCATCAGTGATGGGGTTCCACCAAGGGCTGGGGTTTCTCCAAGGGTTTGGTGTCCATCAATGATGGGGTTCCACCAAGGGTTTGGGGTTCATCAGTGGAGAGGTTCTCCAAGCGTTTGGTGTCCATCGGTGGAGAGCACCCACCACAACCTGGGCTCCCACCACGAGCAGGTCCTGGGTGAACCTCTACGGCGTGCTGGCCAAGGGTGACCTGGGCTTCTACAAGGAGGGTTGGGGGTCCATCAATGATGGGTTCCACCAAGGGCTGGGGTTTCTCCAAGCGTTTGGTGTCCATCAGTGATGGGGTCACCAAGGGTTTGGTGTCCATCTGTGATGGGTTCCACCAAGGGTTGGGGTTCCATCAGTGATGGGGTTCCACCAAGGGCTGGGGTTTCTCCAAGCATTTGGTGTCCATCAATGGAGAGGTTCACCAAGCGTTTGGTGTCCATCAGTGGAGAGCACCCACCACAACCTGGGCTCCCACCACGAGCAGGTCCTGGGTGAACCTCTACTGCGTGCTGGCCAAGGGTGACCTGGGCTTCTACAAGGACGCCAAGGGCCCGGCGTCGGGGGCCACGCACGCGGGGGAGCCCCTGCTGAGCCTGCACCGCGCCGCCAGCGAGGTGGCCAGCGACTACAAGAAGAAGAAGAACGTCTTCAAGCTCAAGTGGGTCCTGGCCTTGCTCGCTCTTGGGGTCCCTGGTGGCACTTTTGGGGTCACTGATGTCACTTTTGGGGTTCCTGATGACATTTTGGGGTCTCCGATGTCATTTTGGGGTCTCCAATGTCACTTTTGGGGTTTCTGATGGCACTTTTGGGATCTCCTGTTGATTTGGGTGGTTCTGATGTCATTTTGGGGTTCCTGGTGGCACTTTTGGGGTCTCCGATGTCACTTTTGGGGTCTCCGATGTCACTTTTGGGGTTCTTGGTGTCACTTTTGGGGTTCCTGATGTCATTTTGGGGTCTCCGATGTCACTTTTGGGGTTCTTGGTGTCACTTTTGGGGTTCCTGGTGGCACTTTTGGGGTCTCCTGTTGATTTGGGTGGTTCTGATGTCACTTTTGGAGTTCTTGGTGTCACTTTTGGGGTTCCTGGTAGCACTTTTGGGGTTCCTGATGTCATTTTGGGGTCTCCGATGTCACTTTTGGGGTTCCTGGTGGCACTTTTGGGGTCTCCGATGTCACTTTTGGGGTTCTTGGTGTCACTTTTGGGGTTCCTGGTGGCACTTTTGGGGTTCCTGATGTCATTTTGGGGTTTCTGATGTCATTTTGGGGTCTCTGATGGCACTTTTGGGGTTCCTGGTGGCACTTTTGGGGTTTCTGAGGTCACTTTTGGGGTCTCCGATGTCATTTTGGGGTCACTGATGTCACTTTTGGGGTTTCTGATGGCACTTTTGGGATCTCCTGTTGATTTGGGGTTTCTGGTGTCACTTTTGGTGGCCCTGATGTCATTTTGGGGTTTCTGATGTCACTTTTGGGGTCTCCAATGTCACTTTTGGGGTTTCTGATGGCACTTTTGGGATCTCCTGTTGATTTGGGTGGTTCTGATGTCACTTTTGGGGTTCCTGATGTCATTTTGGGGTCTCTGATGTCACTTTTGGGGTCTCCTGTTGATTTGGGTGGTTCTGATGTCACTTTTGGGGTTTCTGGTGGCACTTTTGGTGTCTCCGACGTCACTTTTGGGGTGTCGGGCACCATTTTTGGGGTCTCCTGGTGGCCTTGGTGGCGGTGACGCCCCGAGGTCCGGGGGGGACACGGTGACATTGTCCCCGTCCTGCAGGACCGGCGACGGGAGCGAGTTCCTGCTGCAGGCCAAGGACGAGGTGCGGCTTGGGGGGGGCTTTGGGGGTCTCATGGAGGTTTTGGGGGTCTCATGGTGGGTTTGGTGGATCTTGTGGTGGTTTTGGGGGGTCTCATGTTGGTTTTGGGGGGTCTCATGTTGGTTTTGGGGGTCTCATGGTGGGTTTGGTGGATCTTGTGGAGGTTTTGGGGGTCTCATGGAGGTTTTGGGGGGTCTCATGGAGGTTTTGAGGGGTCTCATGGAGGTTTTGGGGGTCTCATGGAGGTTTGGGGGTCTCATGTTGGTTTGGTGGATCTTGTGGAGGTTTTGGGGTGTCTCATGGAGGGTTTGGTGGATCTTTTGGAGGTTTTGGGGGGGTCTCATGTTGGTTTGGGGGGGTCTCATGGAGGTTTTGGGGGTCTCATGGTGGGTTTGGTGGATCTTGTGGAGGTTTTGGGGGGATCTCATGGTGGTTTTGGGGTCTCATGGAGGTTTTTGTGGTTGTGATCTCATGTTGGTTTTGATGGGTCCCCAACCCCATTTTTGGTGTCCCCGACCCCATTTTCATTGTCCCCAACCCCATTTTGGTGTCCCCAACCCCAATTTCGGTGTTTCTAACCCCATTTTTGGTGTCCCCAACCCCATTTTTGGTGTCCCCAACCCCATTTCTGTTGTCCCTAACCCCATTTTGGTGTCCCCAACCCCGTTTCCGAGGTCCCTGATCCCCTTTTTGGTGTCCCCAACCCCATTTTCATTGCCCCTGACCCCATTTTCGAGGTCCCTGACCCCATTTTGGTGTCCCCAACCCCGTTTCTGAGCTCCCTGACCCGGTTTCCGAGGTCCCCAACCCCATTTTGGTGTCCCCAACCCCATTTCCGAGGTCCCTGATCCCATTTTCGGTCTCCCCAACCCCATTTTCATTGCCCCTGACCCCATTTTCGAGGTCCCTGATCCCATTTTTGGTGTCCCCAACCCCATTTCCATTGTCCCTAACCCCATTTTTGCTGTCCCTAACCCCATTTCCGGGGTCCCTGACCCCATTCTTGGTGTCCCTGACCCCATTTTCAAGGTCCCTGACCCCATTTTGGTGTCCCCAACCCCATTTTCGATGTCCCTGGCCCCATTTTCATTGTCCCCAACCCCATTTTCATTGTCCCCAACCCCATTTTGGTGTCCCTGGCCCCATTTTCGGTGTCCCTAACCCCATTTTTGGTGCCCCTGACCCCGTTTCCATTGTCCCTAACCCCATTTTCATTGTCCCCAACCCCATTTTCGAGGTCCCTAACCCCTTTTCAGTGTCCCCAACCCCATTTTCGAGGTCCCCAACCCCATTTTTGGTGTCCCCAACCCCATTTCTGAGGTCCCTGACCCCGTTTCCGAGGTCCCTGACCCCATTTTCATTGTCCCCAACCCCATTTTGGTGTCCCCAACCCCATTTCTGAGGTCTCTGATCCCATTTTTGGTGTCCCCAACCCCATTTCCATTGTCCCTAACCCCATTTTGGTGTCCCCAACCCCGTTTCCGAGGTCCCTGATCCCCTTTTTGGTGTCCCCAACCCCATTTTCATTGCCCCTGACCCCATTTTCGAGGTCCCTGATCCCATTTTTGGTGTCCCCAACCCCATTTCCATTGTCCCTAACCCCATTTTTGCTGTCCCTAACCCCATTTCCGGGGTCCCTGCCCCCATTCTTGGTGTCCCTGACCCCATTTTCAAGGTCCCTGACCCCATTTTGGTGTCCCCAACCCCATTTTCGATGTCCCTGGCCCCATTTTCATTGTCCCCAACCCCATTTTCATTGTCCCCAACCCCATTTTTGGTGTCCCCAACCCCGTTTCCGAGGTCCCTGACCCCATTCTTGGTGTCCCCAACCCCATTTTCGAGGTCTCTGACCCCATTTCAGAGATCCCTGATGCCGTTTTCGGGGTCCCTGACCCCATTCTTGGTGTCCCCGACCCCATTTTCGGGGTCCCTGACGCCGTTTTCGGGGTCCCTGACCCGGTTTCCGAGGTCCCCAACCCCAGTTTTGTTGTCCCTGACGCCATTTTTGGTGTCCCTGACCCCGTTTTCGGGGTCCCTGACGCCGTTTCAGAGATCCCTGACCCCATTTTTGCTGTCCCCGACCCCATTTTTGGTGTCCCTGACCCCATTTTCGAGGTCCCCAACCCCATTTTCGGTGTCCCCAACCCCATTTTCGAGGTCCCTGACCCTATTTCAGAGATCCCTGACCCCATTTTTGGTGTCCCCGACCCCATTTTCGAGGTCCCTGACCCCGTTTCAGAGATCCCTGACCCCATTTCAGAGATCCCTGACCCCATTTTCGAGGTCCCTGACCCCATTTTCAGTGTCCCTGACCCCGTTTTCGGGGTCCCTGACGCCGTTTTCGGGGTGCCCCGGCCCCGTGTGTGCCCCGCAGGAGGACATGCAGGGCTGGCTGCGGGCGCTGGCCGCCAGCGCTCAGGAGCACGCCGAGCTGGCCCGCTGGCACCAGGGGCTCCTCACCACCTCCTCCACCGACGAGGGGCTCCCCCGGCGCGACCCCGAGCGGCCCCGGCGGAAATGAACCCCCCGAACCCCCGCTCCGGGCTCACAGACCCCCCCCAAACCCCCAAATTTTGGGGTCCCGGACCCGCCAAAAAAAAAAAAAAAAAAAATGGGGGTCCCACCCTCCCCACCACGAGCCCTGGGTTTGGTGTCCCGAGCCCCGATTTTGGGGTCCAGGTCGCCCCAAACTCGAATTTGGGGGTCCCAGCACCCCCTGAACCTTGGTTTTGTGGTCCTGGCCACCCCCGAAACCTTAATTTTGGGGTCCTGGTCTCCCCCCAGAATCCGAGTCTGGGGTTCTGGCCACCCCAAAATGTGAGTTTGGAGGCCTGGCCTGCCCAAAACCTCAATTTTGGGGTCCTGGCTCCCCCAAAACCCAAATTTTGGGGTCCCGGCCCCCCCTTTTCCCCCAGCACAAGCCATAGAAAGCCGGGGGGGCCCCAGCGCCGCCGTTGTACAAATGTAATAAAAGCACCCGCTGCACCCCAAAACTGGCCTGGCGGTTTTGGGGAGTCCTGGGGGAGGTTGTGAGGAGACCAGGGAAGGTTTGGGAAATCCTGGGAAGGGGTTTGGATGTCCTGGGAGGATTTTGGGGAGTCCTGGGGGAGTTTTGGGCATCCTGGAGGGGGTTTGGATGTCCTGGAGGGATTTTGGGGAGTCCTGGGGGGGCTTGGGGATGTCCTAAGTGGGTTTTGAGGTGTCCTGGGGGCATTTGGAGAGTCCTGGGGGAGTTTTGGGCACCATGTGGGGAGGGTGGAATGTCCTGGGGGAGTTTTGGGCACCATGTGGGGAGGGTGGAATGTCCTCGGGGAAATCTGGGGAAGTTCTTCGGGGTTTGGGGGAGTACTGGGGGAGTTTTTGGCTTTCCATCCCTTTCCGTGAGGAGGGATTGAAGAGGACGAGGGAGGGAAGAGAAGGAGGTGGGGAAAGAGAGGAGGAGGAGGAGGGAGGGAAAGGGGAGGGATGGGAGAGGAGGAGGAGGTGTGGTCGGGAAAAGGAGGAGGGGGGATGGAAGAGGCGGAGCGGGAGGAAGAGGAAGAGGAGGGACAAAGGCGGATCAAGGCGGAGCGGACGGATCCACGCGGTCGACCCCGTCTGGATTCGCAGCCCCCACCTGTGGGATCATCGCCCCCCGCATCGCGCCGGTGAGCAGGGAGGGGGAGCCCGGCCCTGATATCCCGGAGGGTCCCTGGGTTGGGTTTCTGGGGGGATGTTTGGAGAATGAAGAAGTCCAAGGCTGAGCGGAAAAGGCCCCTCGGGGGGACATCGGGGGGTGGCGGTGCCGTCCTGCCGGGGACGGCCTGGGGGGATCTCGTTGCCCTCGGCTGTGGCACGGAGGCAAATCCCATGGTGTCCTTGTCCTTCCTCCCCCAGAGCAGGAGCTGAGCATGGAGAGCAGGGAGGACAAATGCCCGCGGCAGGAGCTGGTGGCAGAGGCCGTTTTGAGCGGCTCCACGGCGCAGGAAGGCAACGGGGAGGAAAAGGCGCGGAGATGCCGCACGAGGAGGGGCTGCAAACGCAGCCGGCGGGGATGTGAGGGGGAAAGAGCCGGCCTGGGCCGGGAAGGCGGCCGGAGATGGAGCCAGAGCTCGGAGCTGGTCCTCCGTGAGCAGCTCCGTGATGGGGAGAAGCCCCACAGGTGCGGGGAGTGTGGGAAGAGCTTCAGGTGGAACAGCGAACTGATCAGGCACCAGAGGATTCACACTGGGGAGAGGCCCTACGAGTGTGGGGAGTGTGGGAAGAGCTTCAGCTGGAAGTCCAAACTGATCGAGCACCAGAGGACCCACACTGGGGAGAGGCCCTACGAGTGTGGGGAGTGTGGGAAGAGCTTCAGGCGCAGCTCCAATCTCATCAAGCACCAGAGGACCCACACTGGGGAGAAACCCTACGAGTGTGGGGAGTGTGGACAGAGCTTCACCCAGAGGTCCAGCCTGATTGTGCACCAGAGGATCCACACTGGGGAGAGGCCCTACGAGTGTTCCAAGTGTGGGAAGGCGTTTCAGGCCAGCTCTCATCTCCTCAAGCACTATCAGAGTCACAGAGAGGAGAGGCCCTTCCAATGCCCTGAGTGTGGGAAGGCATACAAGTACAACTCCACCCTCTTCATCCACCGGCGTATCCACACTGGGGAGAGGCCCTACGAGTGTGATAAATGCAGGAAGAGGTTTCGGACCAGCTCTGATCTCCTCCAGCACTATCGCATTCACTCAGAGGAGAGGCCCTTCCGCTGCCCCGACTGTGGGAAGGGATTCAAGTACACCTCCCACCTCGTCACCCACCGGCGCATCCACACAGGGGAGAGGCCCTACGAGTGTCCCCAGTGTGGGAAGAGCTTCCCCAGCAGCTCTAACTTGACCCAACACCAACAGAGGCAC
Source organism: Passerculus sandwichensis (assembly GCA_031885435.1). Taxonomy (NCBI): domain Eukaryota; kingdom Metazoa; phylum Chordata; class Aves; order Passeriformes; family Passerellidae; genus Passerculus; species Passerculus sandwichensis. The sequence goes on from CM063146.1 coordinate 11,491,580, forward strand.
CACTAAGGGAAGCCCTGCGAGTGCCCTGAGTGCGGGAAGAGCTTCGTGCGCTGCTCCGGCTCCATCCCCCACTGGAGGAGGCACTGTGGGCACAGCCCTGGTCGCTCACATTCCCTGTTATCCATGTTCGGAACACATCCCGCTGTTTCTCCTTTTAATTTCACCTTAATTTTTTTCTCTTCTCCATTTCTTTGCACACCAAAAGCCAAGGGAGATGGATCTGTCACCTCAGAACTACTCAAATCCCAGTGAATACAGCTCAGTCTTAGCCGAGAATGCTCAATCCCTCCCGAGAAAGACTGCATGCCATACTAAATTTACTCGATTCCACAGCCGCCAGGCTGAGATGGGGTTGGGAGGTGATTGACAGTACTGGGAACTCAATTAGAGTGCTGGGATGGGGATTGTGTGGGGCTGGGTGTGTGGGGTGTATTTGAGTGCAAATAAAACTTTCAGACTTACTGATTTCTGTCCCGTTTATGTTCAGTCCGTTGCAGTTCTGTTTGCACAGTGCCGCCTCCCAGACTGTCCCCTCACAGTTGCCGCCCTTGGCCTGAGCCCGCCCCTTTCCCCTCACGGTTCCCGCCCTTTCCCTGCCCCCTTTCCCCTCACGGTTCCCGCCCTTTTCCTGCCCCCTTTCCCCTCACGGTTCCACCCGGTTCGGGGAGAGGAGCAGGGCTAGCGGAGATGGAAGAGGAGGGATGAAGGCGGAGAGTGAGCAGCGATGGAAGGAGGAGAAGAAGTTGGGGTTAGGGAGCAAGAAGAAGAGAAGGAATGGAAGGGGCGGGATGGAAGAGGAGAAGGAATGGAAGGGGCGGGATGGAAGAGGAGAAGGAGGCGGAGATAACGGTGAGGAGCGGGAGGAGAGATGGACGAGGAGGAGCGGGAGGAAGAGGAAGAGGAGGGACAAAGGCGGACCAAGGCTGAGCGGACGGATCCACGCGGTCGACCCTGCCTGGATTCGCAGCCCCCACCTGTGGGATCATCGCCCCCCGCATCGCGCCGGTGAGCAGGGAGGGGGAGCCCGGCCCTGATATCCCGGGGGGTCCCTGGGTTGGGTTTCTGGGGGGATGTTTGGAGAATGAAGAAGTCCAAGGCTGAGCGGAAAAGGCCCCTCGGGGGGACATCGGGGGGTGGCGGTGCCGTCCTGCCGGGGACGGCCTGGGGGGATCTCGTTGCCCTCGGCTGTGGCACGGAGGCAAATCCCATGGTGTCCTTGTCCTTCCTCCCCCAGAGCAGGAGCTGAGCATGGAGAGCAGGGAGGACAAATGCCCGCGGCAGGAGCTGGTGGCAGAGGCCGTTTTGAGCGGCTCCACGGCGCAGGAAGGCAACGGGGAGGAAAAGGCGCGGAGATGCCGCACGAGGAGGGGCTGCAAACGCAGGCGGCGGGGATGTGAGGGGGAAAGAGCCGGCCTGGGCCGGGAAGGCGGCCGGAGATGGAGCCAGAGCTCGGAGCTGGTGCTCCGTGAGCAGCTCCGTGATGGGGAGAAGCCCCACACGTGCGGGGAGTGTGGGAAGAGCTTCAGCAGGAACTCCGAACTGATCGTTCACCAGAGGATCCACACTGGGGAGAAGCCCTATGAGTGTGGGGAGTGTGGGAAGAGCTTCAGGCAGCGCAACCATTTCATCATGCACCAGAGGACCCACACTGGGGAGAGGCCGTTCGAGTGTGGGCAGTGTGGGAAGAGCTTCAGCCAGCGCAGCCATCTGATTAGGCACCAGAGGATCCACACTGGGGAGAGGCCCTTCGAGTGTTCCAAATGTGGGAAGGGGTTTATGACCAGCTATGATCTCTTCCAGCACTATTGGTTTCACAGAGAGGAGAGGCCCTTCCAATGCCCTGAGTGTGGGAAGGGATTCAAGCACAACTCCCACCTCATCACCCACCAGCGCATCCACACAGGGGAGAGACCCTACGAGTGTTCCAAGTGTGGGAAGGGCTTTAGTCGCAGCTCCCATCTCCTCCAGCACTATCAGATTCACAGAGAGGAGAGACCCTTCCAATGCCCCGACTGTGGGAAGGGATTCAAGCAGAACTCCAGCCTCGTCAGGCACCGGCACATCCACACTGGGGAGAGGCGCTACGAGTGTCCCCAGTGTGGGAAGGGCTTTAATAGCAGCTCCAATCTGCTCCAGCACTGTCGGATTCACAGAGAGGATAGACCTTTCCAATGCCCCGACTGCGGGAAGGGTTTCAAGTACGACTCCAGCCTTGTCAGGCACCAGCGTATCCACACTGGGGAGAGGCCCTACGAGTGTCCGCAGTGTGGGAAGAGCTTCTCACAGAGCTCTACCTTGACCCGACACCAACATAGGCAGCACTAAGGGAAGCTCTGCGAGTTCCCCGAGTTCGGGAAGAGAGTCGTGCGCTGCTCCATCTCAGGGTTGTGGATTGGTATGGGATGGCTGAGCATGATGGATTTGACAGCAAATAAAACTCTGAGACTTACAACTTTCTTTCCCGTTCATGTTCAGTCCGTTGCAGTTCTGTTTGCACAGTGCCGCCTCCCAGAGCGTCCCCTCAGAGTTGCCGCCCTTGGCCTGAGCCCGCCCCTTTCCCCTCACGGTTCCCGCCCTTTCCCTGCCCCCTTTCCCCTCACGGTTCCCGCCCTTTCCCCGCCCCTTTCCCCTCACGGTTCCCGCCCTTTCCCCGCCCCTTTCCCCCTCACGGTTCCCGCTCTTTCCCCGCCCCCTTTCCCCTCACGGTTCCACCCGGTTCGGGGAGAGGAGCAGGGCTAGGGGAGATGGAAGAGGAGGGATGAAGGCGGAGAGAGAGCAGCGATGGGAGGAGAAGAAGAAGGTGGGGTTAGCGAGCAGGAGGAGGAGAAGGGATGGAAGGGGCGGGATGGAAGAGGAGAAGGAGGCGGAGATAAGGCTGTGGAGCGGGAGGGGGAAAGGAAGAGGAGAAGCGGGAGGAAGAGGAAGAGGAGGGACAAAGGCGGATCAAGGCTGAGCGGACGGATCCACGCGGTCGACCCTGCCTGGATTCGCAGCCCCCACCTGTGGGATCATCGCCCCCCGCATCGCGCCGGTGAGCAGGGAGGGGGAGCCCGGCCCTGATATCCCGGAGGGTCCCTGGGTTGGGTTTTTGGGGGGATGTTTGGAGAATGAAGAAGTCCAAGGCTGAGCGGAAAAGGCCCCTCGGGGGGACATCGGGGGGTGGCGGTGCCGTCCTGCCGGGGACGGCCTGGGGGGATCTCGTTGCCCTCGGCTGTGGCACGGAGGCAAATCCCATGGTGTCCTTGTCCTTCCTCCCCCAGAGCAGGAGCTGAGCATGGAGAGCAGGGAGGACAAATGCCCGCGGCAGGAGCTGGTGGCAGAGGCCGTTTTGAGCGGCTCCACGGCGCAGGAAGGCAACGGGGAGGAAAAGGCGCGGAGATGCCGCACGAGGAGAGGCTGCAAACGCAGGCGGCGGGGATGTGAGGGGGAAAGAGCCGGCCTAGGCCGGGAAGGCGGCCGGAGATGGAGCCAGAGCTCGGAGCTGGTGCTCCGTGAGCAGCTCCGTGATGGGGAGAAGCCCCACACGTGCGGGGAGTGTGGGAAGAGCTTCAGGTGGAACTGCGAACTGATCAGGCACCAGAGGATCCACAGTGGGGAAAAGCCGTACGAGTGTGGGGAGTGTGGGAAGAGCTTCAGGCGGAATAACGACCTGATCAGGCACCAGAGGACCCACACTGGGGAGAAACCCTACGAGTGTGGGGAGTGTGGGAAGAGCTTCAGTTGGAACTCCAAACTGATCGAGCACCAGAGGATCCACACTGGGGAGAAACCCTACGAGTGTGGGGAGTGTGGGCAGAGCTTCAGATGGAGGTCGGGCTTGATCATCCACCAAAGGATCCACACTGGGAAAAGGCCCTACGAATGTGGGCAATGTGGGAAGTGTTTCATTCGGAGCTCCGACCTGATACAGCACCAGAGGAGCCACACTGGGGAGAGGGCTTTCGAGTGTTCCAAGTGTGGGAAGAGTTATCTGACTAGCTCTAATCTCCTCCGCCACTACCAGAGTCACACAGAGGAGAGGCCCTTCCAATGCCCAGACTGTGGGAAGGGATTCCGGCAGAACTCCCACCTCATCATCCACCAGCGCAACCACACAGGGGAGAGGCCCTACGAATGTGATAAATGCAGAAAGAGGTTTCGGACCAGCTCTGATCTTCTCCTGCACTATCGAATTCACTCAGAGGAGAGGCCGTTCCGCTGCCCCGACTGCGGGAAGGGATTCAAGCAGAACTCCACCCTCGTCAGACACCGGCGCATCCACACAGGGGAGAGGCCCTACGAGTGTCCCCACTGTGGGAAGAGCTTCTCCAACAGCTCTAACTTGACTCGACACCAACATAGGCACCGGTAAGGGAAGCCCTGCGAGTACCCCGAGTTCGGGCCGAGATTCGTGTGCTGCTCCATCTCACGGATGTGGATTGTTATGGGCTGCCATAGTATGATGTATTTGACAGGAAATAAAACACTCAGACTTACAGATTTCTCTCCCTTTCATGTTCAGTCCGTTGCAGTTCTGTTCGCAGAGTGCCGCCTCCCAGATCGTCCCCTCACAGTTCCCGCCCTTGGCTTGAGCCCGCCCCTTTCCCCTCACGGTTCCCGCCCTTTCCCTGCCCCCTTTCCCCTCACGGTTCCGCCCTTTCCCCGCCCCCTTTCCCCTCACGGTTCCCGCCCTTTCCCCGCCCCTTTCCCCTCACGGTTCCCGCCCTTTCCCTGCCCCACTTCCCCTCACGGTTCCGCCCTTTCCCCGCCCCCTTTCCCCTCGCGGTTCCAGCCGGTTTGGAGAGAGGAGCAGGGCAAGCGGGGATGGAAGGGGAGGGATGAAGGCGGAGAGAGAGCAGCGATGGGAGGAGAAGAATAGGTGGGGTTAGGGAGCAGGAGGAGGAGAAGGGATGGAATGGGCGGCATGGAAGAGGAGAAGGAGGCGGAGATAAGGCTGAGGAGCGGGAGGGGGAAAGGAAGAGGAGGAGCGGGAAGAAGAGGAAGAGGAGGGACAAAGGCGGATCAAGGCTGAGCGGACGGATCCACGCGGTCGACCCTGCCTGGATTCGCAGCCCCCACCTGTGGGATCATCGCCCCCCGCATCGCGCCGGTGAGCAGGGAGGGGGAGCCCGGCCCTGATATCCCGGGGGGTCCCTGGGTTGGGTTTCTGGGGGGATGTTTGGAGAATGAAGAAGTCCAAGGCTGAGCGGAAAAGGCCCCTCGGGGGGACATCGGGGGGTGGCGGTGCCGTCCTGCCCGGGTCGGCGTGGGGGGATCTCGTTGCCCTCGGCTGTGGCACGGCGGCAAATCCCATGGTGTCCTTGTCCTTCCTCCCCCAGAGCAGGAGCTGAGCATGGAGAGCAGGGAGGACAAATGCCCGCGGCAGGAGCTGGTGGCAGAGGCCGTTTTGAGCGGCTCCACGGCGCAGGAAGGCAACGGGGAGGAAAAGGCGCGGAGATGCCGCACGAGGAGGGGCTGCAAAGGCAGCCGGCGGGGATGTGAGGGGGAAAGAGCCGGCCTGGGCCGGGAAGGCGGCCGGAGATGGAGCCAGAGCTCGGAGCTGGTGCTCCGTGAGCAGCTCCGTGATGGGGAGAAGCCCCACACGTGCGGGGAGTGTGGGAAGAGCTTCAGGTGGAACTGCCAACTGATCAGGCACCAGAGTACCCACACTGGGGAGAGGCCCTACGAGTGTGGGGAGTGTGGGAAGAGCTTCAGCCAGCACAACAAACTGATCGTGCACCAGAGGATCCACACTGGGGAGAAGCCCTACGAATGTGGGGAGTGTGGAAAGAGCTTCAGCCAGCGTAGCAATATGATCAGGCACCAGAGGACACATTGTGGAGATGGGCCTCTTGAGTCTGGGGAGTGTGGGAAGAGCTTCAGTAGGAAATGCAACCTGATCCAGCACCAGAGGTCCCACATTGGGGAGAAGCGCCACAAGTGTGGGGAGTGTGCCCAGAGCTTCCGATGGAGGTCGGACCTGATCAGCCACCAGAGGATCCACACTGGGGAATGGCCCTACGAGTGTGGGGAATGTGGGAAGAGCTGCAGGAGGAAATCCGATCTGATAAAGCACCAGAGGACCCACACTGGGGAACGGCCCTATGAGTGTGGCGAGTGTGGCAAGAGCTTCAGCTGTAGGTCGGGCCTTATCGTGCACCAGAGGATCCATACTGGGGAACGGCCCTATGTGTGTGGGGAGTGTGGGAAGAGCTTCAGGCAGCACTCCGGTCTCATCACACACCAGAGGACACACACTGGGGAGAAACCCTACGAGTGTGGGGAGTGTGGGAAGAGCTTCAGCCAGCACTCCACTCTCACTGTGCACCAGAGAACCCACACTGGGGACAGGGCCTACGAGTGTGACAAATGCAGGAAGAGGTTTCAGACCAGAGCGCGTCTTGTCAAGCACTATTGGAGTCACAGAGAAGACAGACCCTTCCAATGCCCCGACTGTGGGAAGGGATTTAAACAGAACTCCCACCTCATCACCCACCGGCGCATCCACACAGGGGAGAAGCCCTACAAGTGTGATAAATGCAGGAAGAGGTTTCAGGACAGCTTCTCTCTCCTCCGTCACTTTCATAGTCACACAGACGAGAGGCCATTCCAATGCCCTGAGTGCGGGAAGGAGTTCAAGCACAACTTCACCCTCATCAGACACCGGCGCATCCACAGAGGGGACAGGCCCTAAGAGTGTCCCTAGTGCGGGAAGAGCTTCCCCAGCAGATCTGACTTGTCCAAACACCAATATAGGCACCACTAAGGGAAGCCCTGCGAGTGCCTCGAGTGCGGGAAGAGCTTCGTGCGCTGCTCCAGGTCCATCCCCCACTGGAGGAGGCACTGTGGGCACAGCCCTGGTCGCTCACATTCCCTGTTATCCATGTTTGGAACACATCCTGCTGTTTCTCCTTTTAATTTCACCTTAATTTTTTTCTCTCCTCCAGCCCTTTGCGCTCCAAGAGCCAAGATAGATGTATTTGTCAACTCAAAACCGCTCAAATCCCCGTAAAAAAAGCTCAATCTTACGCCAAAAGGGCGCAAACCTTCGTCAAAAGAACTAAATCCCGCACCGGACTCACTCGATTCCACACCCATCAGAGTGAGATAGAAATAGAAGAAGATTCGGAGATGTACGATCCCAATTTGGAGAGTAGGATGGGGATTGTGTGGGGCTCGGTGTGTGAGATGTATTTAACAGCAAATAAAAGTTTCAGACTTACTGATTTCTCTCCCGTTCATGTTCAGTCCGTTGCAGTTCTGTTCGCAGAGTGCCGCCTCCCAGAGCGTCCCCTCACAGTTGCCGCCCTTGGCCTGAGCCCGCCCCTTTCCCCTCACGGTTCCCGCCCTTTCCCTGCCCCCTTTCCCCTCACGGTTACAGCAGGATTGGGGAGAGGAACAGCGCTAGGGGAGATGGAAGAGGAGGGATGAAGGCGGAGAGTGAGCAGCGATGGAAGGAGGACAAGAAGGTGGGGTTAGGGAGCAGGAGGAGGAGAAGGGATGGAAGAGGAGAAGGAGGCGGAGATAACGCCGAGGAGGGGGAGGGGTGATGGAAGAGGAGGAGCGGGAGGAAGAGGAAGAGGAGGGACAAAGGCGGATCAAGGCTGAGCGGACGGATCCACGCGGTCGACCCTGCCTGGATTCGCAGCCCCCACCTGTGGGATCATCGCCCCCCGCATCGCGCCGGTGAGCAGGGAGGGGGAGCCCGGCCCTGATATCCCGGGAGGTCCCTGGGTTGGGTTTCTGGGGGGATGTTTGGAGAATGAAGAAGTCCAAGGCTGAGCGGAAAAGGCCCCTCGGGGGGACATCGGGGGGTGGCGGTGCCGTCCTGCCGGGGACGGCCTGATGGGATCTCGTTGCCCTCGGCTGTGGCACGGAGGCAAATCCCATGGTGTCCTTGTCCTTCCTCCCCCAGAGCAGGAGCTGAGCATGGAGAGCAGGGAGGACAAATGCCCGCGGCAGGAGCTGGTGGCAGAGGCCGTTTTGAGCGGCTCCACGGCGCAGGAAGGCAACGGGGAGGAAAAGGCGCGGAGATGCCGCACGAGGAGGGGCTGCAAACGCAGGCGGCGGGGATGTGAGGGGGAAAGAGCCGGCCTGGGCCGGGAAGGCGGCCGGAGATGGAGCCAGAGCTCGGAGCTGGTGCTCCGTGAGCAGCTCCGTGATGGGGAGAAGCCCCACACGTGCGGGGAGTGTGGGAAGAGCTTCAGGAGCAGCTCCGACCTGATAAAGCACCAGAGGATTCACACTGGGGAGAGGCCCTACGAGTGTGGGGAGTGTGGGAAGAGCTTCAGGTGGAACTCCAAACTGATCGAGCACCAGAGGACCCACACTGGGGAGAAGCCCTACGAGTGTGGGGAGTGTGGGAAGAGCTTCATGTGGAACTCCAAACTGATCGAGCACCAGAGGATTCACACTGGGGAGAGGCCCTACCAGTGTGGGGAGTGTGGGAAGAGCTTCACAGCGAGCTCCAGCCTGATCGTGCACCAGAGGATCCACACTGGGGAGAAGCCCTACGAGTGTGGGGAGTGTGGCAAGAGCTTCAGCAAGCACAGCACACTGATCGAGCACCACAGGACCCACACTGGGGAGAAACCCTACGAGTGTGGGGAGTGTGGGATGAGCTTCAGCCGGAGCTTCAACCTGATCACGCACCAGAGGACCCACACTGGGGAGAAGCCCCACACGTGCGAGAAGTGTGGGAAGAGCTTTAGGAGGAACTCCGGCATGATCAGGCACCAGAGAACCCACACTGTGGAGAGGCCATTTGAGTGTGGGGAGTGTGGACAGAGCTTCACCCAGAGGTCCAGCCTGATCAGGCACCAGAGGATCCACACTGGGGAGAAGCCCTACGAGTGTTCCAAGTGTGGGAAGGCGTTTCAGACCAGCACCCATCTCCTCAAGCACTATTGGAGTCACAGAGAGGAGAGGCCCTTCCAATGCCCTGAGTGTGGGAAGGCATACAAGCACAACTCCAACCTCATCATCCACCGGCGCATCCACACAGGGGAGAGGCCCTACGAGTGTGATAAATGCAGGAAGAGGTTTCGGACCAGGACTGATCTCCTCCAGCACTATCGGATTCACTCAGAGGAGAGGCCCTTCCGCTGCCCCGATTGTGGGAAGGGATTCAAGCAGAACTCCACCCTCGTCACCCACCGGCGCATCCACACAGGGGAGAGGCCCTACAAGTGTCCCCAGTGTGGGAAGAGCTTCTCACAGAGCTCTACCTTGACCCGACACCAACAGAGGCACCACTAAGGGAAGCCCTGCGAGTGCCCTGAGTGCAGGAAGAGCTTCGTGCGCTGCTCCAGCTCCATCCCCCACTGGAGGAGGCACTGTGGGCACAGCCCTGGTCACTCACATTCCCTGTGATCCATGCTGGGAACACACCTGGCTGCTTCTACTTTTGGTTTCTCCTTAATTTCTGTCACTTGTCAATCTCTTTGCATTGCAAAAGCTTATTTCGTTACATCTGTCACATCAAAACCACTGAGATCCCAGTGAAAAAAGCTCAGTCTTACCCTTAAAGTGCGCCAACCCACCTCAAAAAACCTCAATCCCACACTGGACTCACATGATTCCACACCCACCAGAGTGAGATAGAGGTGGAAGAAGATTCGGAGAAGTGCGATCCCAATTTGGAGAGTGGGATGGGGAGTGTATCGGGCTGGCTGTGTGATATGTATGTGACAGCAAATAAAACTTTCAGACTTACTGATTTCTTTTCGTTCATGTTCAGTCCGTTGCAGTTCTGTTTGCACAGTGCCGCCTCCCAGAGCGTCCCCTCACAGTTGCCGCCCTTGGCCTGAGCCCGCCCCTTTCCCCTCACGGTTCCCGCCCTTTCCCTGCCCCCTTTCCCCTCTCGGTTCCCGCCCTTTCCCCGCCCCTTTCCCCTCACGGTTGCCGCCCTTTCCCTGCCCCCTTTCCCCTCACGGTTCCCGCCCTTTCCCTGCCCCCTTTCCCCTCACGGTTCCCGCCCCCTTTCCCCTCACGGTTCCAGCCGGTTCGGGGAGAGGAGCAGGGCTGGGGGAGATGGAAGGGGAGGGATGAAGGCGGAGAGAGAGCAGCGATGGAAGGAGGCGAAGGAGGTGGGGTTAGGGAGCAGGAGGAGGAGAAGGGATGGAAGTGGCGGGATGGAAGTGGAGAAGGAGGCGGAGATAACGCTGAGGAGCGGGAGGGGGGATGGAAAAGGAGGAGGGGGAGGAAGAGGAGGGAGACAGACGGATCAGTTCTGAGCTGATGGCGGCGAACGGCCGAGCCCTGCCTGAATTTGCAGCCCCCACCTGTCGGATCATCGCCCCCGCCCCATCGCGCCGCTCACCACGCAGGGGGACCCCGGGGGACCCCAGTATGATCGCAGTGTCCATGAGAGCGATCACAATCTGCCCTGGGAAGGCAGTGTGATCTCAGAATGATGTCGCTACAAACTCACTACAATCCCAGTGTCATCCCAGTGTCAGTACAGAACCAGTACAGCCCCAGTCACTCCCAGTGCGACCCCAGTATGATGTCAGTACAGAACCAGTACAGCCCCAGCCACTCCCAGTACGATCCCAGCGCAGCCCAGTCCCTGGCAGTGCTGCCACTGCTGGGATGCCCCAGCCCTGTGTGCGTTCCCCCCTGGCGGATGTGCCGAGAGGCGCCCCAAGGGCTGGCAGTGGCCAGGCAGGGTCCCCAGCAAGGCCCAGTTTGGATGGGCAGCCCCCAGTTTGCCCAGTTTGCCTCTCCTTTGGCCCGGGCCGGGTTCCCCCCTCCGGCAGCGGCTGGAGCAGCCGAGAGCCCCGCGCTGCCCATCCCGACCTGTCCCGGCTCCATTCGCGCTCCTGCCACGGGCTGCGAGGGCTGCGGGAACGGGGCACGGAGAGTGCGGCTGCTGCTGGGGGAGGAGGAGGAGGGAGGGAAGGGCAGGGATGAAAGGGGAGGAGAAGGCGGGGTCGGAGGAGGAGCAGAAAGGGGTTTGCAGGAAGAGGAGGAGCGGGAGGAAGAGGAAGAGGAGGGACAAAGGCGGATCAAGGCTGAGCGGACGGATCCACGCGGTCGACCCCGTCTGGATTCGCAGCCCCCACCTGTGGGATCATCGCCCCCCGCATCGCGCCGGTGAGCAGGGAGGGGGAGCCCGGCCCTGATATCCCGGGGGGTCCCTGGGTTGGGTTTTTGGGGGGATGTTTGGAGAATGAAGAAGTCCAAGGCTGAGCGGAAAAGGCCCCTCGGGGGGACATCGGGGGGTGGCGGTGCCGTCCTGCCCGGGACGGCCTGGGGGGATCTCGTTGCCCTCGGCTGTGGCACGGAGGCAAATCCCATGGTGTCCTTGTCCTTCGTTCCCCAGAGCAGGAGCTGAGCATGGAGAGCAGGGAGGACAAATGCCCGCGGCAGGAGCTGGTGGCAGAGGCCGTTTTGAGCGGCTCCACGGCGCAGGAAGGCAACGGGGAGGAAAAGGCGCGGAGATGCCGCACGAGGAGGGGCTGCAAAGGCAGCCGGCGGGGATGTGAGGGGGAAAGAGCCGGCCTGGGCCGGGAAGGCGGCCGGAGATGGAGCCAGAGCTCGGAGCTGGTGCTCCGTGAGCAGCTCCGTGATGGGGAGAAGCCCCACAGCTGCATGGAGTGTGGGAAGAGCTTCAGGTGGAACTCCAAACTGATCGAGCACCAGTGGACCCACACTGGGGAGAAGCCCTACGAGTGTGGGGAGTGTGGGGAGTGTGGGAAGAGCTTCAGGAAGAACTCCGACCTGATCAGGCACCAGAGGGTCCACACTGGGGAGAAGCCCTACGAGTGTGCGGAGTGTGGCAAGAGCTTCAGGCAGCACAGCAAACTGATCGAGCACCACAGGACCCACACTGGGGAGAAGCCCTACGAGTGTTCCAAGTGTGGGAAGGCGTTTCAGACCAGCACCTATCTCCTCAAGCACTATTGGAGTCACAGAGAGGAGAGGCCCTTCCAATGCCCTGAGTGTGGGAAGGGATTCAAGCAGAACTCCAACCTCATCACCCACCGGCGCATCCACACAGGGGAGAGGCCCTACGAGTGTGATAAATGCAGGAAGAGGTTTCAGGACAGCTCTCATCTCCTCCAGCACTATTGGATTCACAGAGAGGAGAGGCCCTTCCGCTGCCCCGATTGTGGGAAGGGATTCAAGCAGAACTCCACCCTCGTCACCCACCGGCGCATCCACACAGGGGAGAGGCCCTACGAGTGTCCCCAGTGTGGGAAGAGCTTCTCCAGATTCTCTACATTGACCCAACACCAACAGAGGCACCAGTAAGGGAAGCCCTGCGAGTGCCCTGAGTGCAGGAAGAGCTTCGTGCGCTGCTCCAGCTCCATCCCCCACTGGAGGAGGCACTGTGGGCACAGCCCTGGTCACTCACATTCCCTGTGATCCATGTTGGGAACACACCTGGCTGCTTCTACTTTTGGTTTCTCCTTAATTTCTGTCACTTGTCAATCTCTTTGCATTGCAAAAGCTAATTTCGTTACATCTGTCACATCAAAACCACTGAGATCCCAGTGAAAAAAGCTCAGTCTTACCCTAAATGTGCGCAAACTCGCCTCAAAAAACCTCAATCCCACACAGGACTCACATGATTCCACACCCACCAGAGTGAGATAGAGGTGGAAGAAGATTCGGAGAAGTGCGATCCCGGTTTGGAAAGTGGGAACGGGAGTGTGTCGGGCTGGCTGTCTGAGATGTATGTGACAGCAAATAAAACTTTCAGACTTACTGATTTCTTTTCGTTCATGTTCAGTCGGTTGTAGTTCTGTTCGCAGACTGCCGCCTCCCAGAGTGTCCCCTCACAGTTGCCGCCCTTGGCCTGAGCCCGCCCCTTTCCCCTCACGGTTCCCGCCCTTTCCCCGCCCCCTTTCCCCTCACGGTTCCCGCCCTTTCCCCGCCCCCTTTCCCCTCACGGTTCCAGCCGGTTTGGGGGGAGGAGCAGGGCTAGCGGGGATGGAAGAGGAGGGATGAAGGCGGAGAGCGAGCAGCGATGGAAGGAGGCGAAGGAGGTGGGGTTAGGGAGCAGGAGGAGGAGAAGGGATGGAAGGGGCAGGATGGAAGAGGAGAAGGAGGCGGAGATAACGCCGAGGAGCGGGAGGGGGGATGGGTGAGGAGGACGGGGAGGAAGAGGAGGCAGACAGACGGATCAATGCTGAGCTGATGGCGGCGAACGGCCGAGCCCTGCCTGAATTTGCAGCCCCCACCTATGGGATCATCACCCCCCGCCCCATCGAGCCCTTCACCACGCAGGGGAACCCCGGGGGACCCCAGTATGATCGCAGTGTCCATGAGAGCGATCACAATCTGCCCTGGGAAGGCAGTGTGATCTCAGAATGATGTCGCTACAAACTCACTACAATCCCAGTGTCATCCCAGTGTCAGTACAGAACCAGTACAGCCCCAGCCACTCCCAGTACGATCCCAGCGCAGCCCAGTCCCTGGCAGTGCTGCCACTGCTGGGATGCCCCAGCCCTGTGTGCGTTCCCCCCTGGCGGATGTGCCGAGAGGCGCCCCAAGGGCTGGCAGTGGCCAGGCAGGGTCCCCAGCAAGGCCCAGTTTGGATGGGCAGCCCCCAGTTTGCCCAGTTTGCCTCTCCTTTGGCCCGGGCCGGGTTCCCCCCTCCGGCAGCGGCTGGAGCAGCCGAGAGCCCCGCGCTGCCCATCCCGACCTGTCCCGGCTCCATCCGCGCTCCTGCCACGGGCTGCGAGGGCTGCGGGAACGGGGCACGGAGAGAGCGGCTGCTGCTGGGGGAGGAGGAGGAGGAGGACGGGAAGGGCAGGGATGAAAGGGGAGGAGAAGGCGGGGTCGGGGGAGGAGCAGAGGGGGGTTTGAAGGAAGAGGAGGAGCAGGAGGAAGAGGAAGAGGAGGGACAAAGGCGGATCAAGGCTGAGCGGACGGATCCACGCGGTCGACCCTGCCTGGATTCGCAGCCCCCACCTGTGGGATCATCGCCCCCCGCATCGCGCCGGTGAGCAGGGAGGGGGAGCCCGGCCCTGATATCCCGGAGGGTCCCTGGGTTGGGTTTCTGGGGGGATGTTTGGAGAATGAATTAGTCCAAGGCTGAGCGGAAAAGGCCCCTCGGGGGGACATCGGGGGGTGGCGGTGCCGTCCTGCCGGGGATGGCCTGGGGGGATCTCGTTGCCCTCGGCTGTGGCACGGAGGCAAATCGCATGGTGTCCTTGTCCTTCCTCCCCCAGAGCAGGAGCTGAGCATGGAGAGCAGGGAGGACAAATGCCCGCGGCAGGAGCTGGTGGCAGAGGCCGTTTTGAGCGGCTCCACGGCGCAGGAAGGCAACGGGGAGGAAAAGGCGCGGAGATGCCGCACGAGGAGGGGCTGCAAACGCAGGCGGCGGGGATGCGAGGGGGAAAGAGCCGGCCTGGGCCGGGAAGGCGGCCGGAGATGGAGCCAGAGCTCGGAGCTGGTGCTCCGTGAGCAGCTCCGTGATGGGGAGAAGCCGCACACGTGCGGGGAGTGTGGGAAGAGCTTCAGGTGGAACTCCCAACTGATCGAGCACCAGAGGATTCACACTGGGGAGAAGCCCTACGAGTGTGGGGAGTGTGGGAAGAGCTTCAGCAAGAGGTCAATCCTGATCAAGCACCAGAGGATCCACACTGGGGAGAAGCCCTATGTGTGTGGGGAGTGTGGGAAGAGCTTCAGCCAGCGCAACAATATGATCAGTCACCAGAGGACACATAGTGGAGATGGCACCCTTGAGTGTGGGGAGTGTGGGAAGAGCTTCAGTAGGAAATGCAACCTGATCCAGCACCAGAAGTCCCACATTCGCCACGAGTGTGGGGAGTGTGCCCAGAGCTTCCAATGGAGGTCGGAGCTGATCCGGCACCAGAGGACCCACACTGGGGAACGGCCCTACGAGTGTGGGGAATGTGGGAAGAGTTTCATGAAGAGCTCCCACCTGACCCTGCACCAGAGTATCCATACTGGGAAAAAGCCTTTTGAGTGTTCTGTGTGTGGGATGCGCTTCAGCCACAGCTCCTACCGGAACAAGCACCAGAAGAGCCACACAGGGGAGAGGCCCTACGAGTGTGACAAATGCAGGAAGAGGTTTCGGACCAGCACCCATCTCCTCAAGCACTATTGGATTCACAGAGAGGAGAGGCCCTTCCAATGCCCTGAGTGTGGGAAGGCATTCAGGCAGAAGTCCCACCTCATCAGCCACCAGTACATCCACACTGGGGAGAGGCCCTACGAGTGTGATAAATGCAGGAAGAGGTGTCGGACCAGCTCTGATCTCGTCTGGCACTATCGGATTCACTCAGAGGAGAGGCCCTTCCGCTGCCCCGACTGTGGGAAGGGATTCAAGTACAACTCCACCCTCGTCATCCACCGGCGCCTCCACACAGGGGAGAGGCCCTACGAGTGTCCCCAGTGTGAGAAGAGCTTCTCCAGCAGCTCTGCCTTGACCCGACACCAACGGAGCCACCACTAAGGGAAGCCCTGCGAGTGCCCCGAGTGCGGGCAGAGCTTCGTGTGCTGCTCCAGCTCCATCCCCCACTGGAGGAGGCACTGTGGGCACAGCCCTGGCCGCTCACATTCCCTGTGATCCATGCTGGGAACACAGCTGGAAGCTTCTGATTTTGGTTTGGCCTTAATGTTTCTCCCTTTTCCATCTCTTTGCTCTTCAAAATCCACGAGGGATGGATCTGTCACCTCAAAACCACTCAAATCCCACTGGAAACAGCTCAATCTTACCCCAAAACTGTGCCATCGTGCCTCAAAAAAAGTCCATGTCATAGAAAACTCACTCGATTCCTCAGCCACCTGAGTAAGATTGGGATGGAGGGAGACTGGGAGAAGCGTGATCTAAATTAGGGTGGTAAGATGGGGATGTTATGTTTGCCCTATTATCCCATCCTTAAAAAAAACCAAACAATATTTAAAGTAGTAACAATTTCAATGAAATAATCAAGATGAAAAATATAAAAAATGGTTGCAATATAATTAGGCTAAAATAAGGGACAATTTGGTTCCAATAATAACCAAAAACAACCGCGGGGTACGAAGTGCAGGGTTCAGTGACCCCTTGCCACATCACGTACAAGCTTGCCAGGTTAAAGTCACCCCTTACATGCCGTGTGTCAATGCCATCTCCTCCTATTTTCGGTTCATCACTTTTCTGTTTTCACCTTCATCACCACCTTTACCACGCATTCGCCACCACTGCGTTTGGTGGTCGCACAAGTCTTTGGGGGTCGTCGCTGATGAAGGCCCTGTAGTTTTCTTCACTGTCCTTTAATTCCCCTTTGGGTTACACGTGCGCACCAAGCCAGTACAATGTAAGCCAAGACTAACGTATCACTGCATCTGCATATCAAGGCAATAAATGCCTCATAATTAGCATTTTCTTGGACCCAACCGGGTTCTTGGTCATTTTTAGCAACTGTGTCTTCAGCTTCTTTCCTGTGTGGTCCTTGAGAACATCTGCTGAGAAGGGGTGGGTGGGTGGAGCCCCTCCTTTCCCTCTCTTCTTTGGCATTACAACTTTTAACTATGAACTGTTTTATTATTCTCAAATATTAATTACTGTATCAATATTGATTACTGTTTCAATTTCTATCAGCGCGAATCATACCTATTTCTCACAGGGGGGGAAAAGGGCGGGAATTGTGAGGGGAGAAGAAACGTGAGGGCGGAAAAGGGCAGGAAACATGAGGGGAAAATGGTGGAAAATGTGAGGGGAAAAGAGAGAGAAATGTGAGGGGAACAAAGGGAAATGTAAGTGGAAAAGCAGAGGGAAATGCGAGGGGAAAAACAGTAGGAATCATGAGGGGGAAAAGGGCAGGAAATGTGAGGGGAGAAAAGAGAGAAATGTGAGGGGGGGAAAAAAGGGCGGGAATCATGAGGGGAGAAATGTGAGGGGAAAAGGGGGGGAAACGTGAGGGGAAAAGAGAAAGAAATGTGAGAGGAACAAAGAAAGAAATGTAAGGGAAAAAAAAGAGGGAAATATGAGGGGAAAAAGGGCGGGAATTGTGAGGGGAGAAGAAACATGTGAGGGGGGAAAAGGGCAGGTAAACATGAGGGGAAAAGGGTGGAAAATGTGAGGGGAACAAAGAGGGAAATGTAAGTGGAAAAGCAGAGGGAAATGCTAGGGGAAAAACAGTAGGAATCATGAGGGGGGAAAAGGGCAGGAAATGTGAGGGGAGAAAAGATAGTAATGTGAGGGGGGGAAAAAAGGGCGGGAATCATGAGGGGAGAAATGTGAGGGGGAAAAGGGCAGGAAACGTGAGGGGAAAAGAGAAAGAAATGTGAGGGGAACAAAGGGAAATGTAAGTGGAAAAGCAGAGGGAAATGCGAGGGGAAAAACAGTAGGAATCATGAGGGTGGAAAAGGGCAGGAAATGTGAGGGGAGAAAAGATAGAAATGTGAGGGGGGGGAAAAAAGGGCGGGAATCATGAGGGGAGAAATGTGAGGGGGAAAAGGGCAGGAAACGTGAGGGGAAAAGAGAAAGAAATGTGAGAGGAACAAAGAAAGAAATGTAAGGAAAAAAAAAAGAGGTAAATATGAGGGGAAAAAGAGCGGGGATCATGAGGGGAAAAAGGGCAGGAAATGTGAGGGGGAAAGGGTGGAAAACATGAGGGGAAAAGAGAGAAATGTGAGGGGGAAAAGGGCAGGAAATGTGAGGGGAAAAGGGTGGAAAATGCAAGGGGAAAAGGGCAGGAATGTTCTCCCAGAAATATTCCACAGCATTATCCCCCAGAAATTATTTTACAGAATAATTCTCAGAATTATTCCAGGCCCAGGATGGCCCCCTGCTCGATTTGAGCTGCTTGTGAGCTGTGGTCAGGCCCTGGGGTGGGGCAGAGTTAATGAATACACAGAATTAATTCCACAGAATTGTTCCGCGGAACTCCTCAGAGTTCCACAGAATCATCGCTCAGAATTATTGCTCAGATTTTTTCCTCGGAATTATCACGCAGAGTTACTGCTGCGATTTATTGCTCAGAATTATCACGCAGAGTTGTTTGGCGGAATTGTTCAAAGAATTATTGCTCAGATTTATTCTTCAGATTTATTGCTTATAAGGATTTATTGCTTAGATTTATTCCTCAGATTTATTCTTCAGAATTATTGCTCAGGATTGTTCCTCATAATTAATTACAAATAATTAATTGTTCTGCCGAATTATTGCTCAGATTTATTCCTCAGAATTATTGCTCAGAATTAATTACACAGAATTGTTACATAGAATTGTTCCACAGATTTATTCTGTAGAATAATTCCACAGAATAATTCCAAAAAATAACTCCATAGAATTGTTCCACAGAATTATCCCACAAAATTGTTCCACAGAATTAATTTCACAGAATTAATTTCACAGATTTATTCCACAGAATTATTCCACTGATTTATTCCTCAGAATTATTGCTCAGAATTAATTCCTCAGATTTATTCCTCAGAATTAATTCCACAGAATAATAATTCCACAGAATATTTTCCTCAGAATTATTCCAGAGAATCAATTCCGCAGAATTAATTTCTCAGAATTAATTCCACAGATTCATTCCACAGAATTGTTCCTCGGATTTATTCCTCAGAATTAATTCCACAGATTTATTCCTCAGAATATTTTCTCAGAATTAATTCCACAGAATTATTCCAGAGAATTAATTCCACAGAATTATCCTACTGAATGAATTTCACAGATTTATTCCACAGAATATTTCCACAGGATTAATTAATTCCACTGAATAATTCCGCGGAATTAATTTCACAGAATAATTTCACAGATTTATTCCTCAGATTTATTCCACAGAATAATTCCACAGGATTCATTAATTCCACGGAATAATTCCGCAGAATTAATTTCACAGAATAATTTCACAGATTTATTCCTCAGATTTATTCCACAGAATAATTCCACAGGATTAAATAATTCCACAGAATAATTCCGCGGAATTAATTTCACGGAATTATTTCACGGAACAATTCCTCAGATTTATTCCACAGAATAATTCCACAGGATTCATTAATTCCACAGAATAATTCCGCGGAATTAATTTCACAGATTAATTTCACAGAATTATTCCACTGATCTATTCCTCAGAATTATTGCTCAGAATTAATTCCTCAGATTTATTCCTCAGAATCAATTCCACAGAATAATAATTCCACAGAATATTTTCCTCAGAATTGTTCCAGAGAATTAATTCCGCAGAATTAATTTCTCAGAATTAATTCCACAGATTCATTCCACAGAATATTTTCTCAGAATTAATTCCACAGAATTATTCCAGAGAATTAATTCCACAGAATTATCCTACTGAATGAATTTCACAGATTTATTCCACAGAATAATTCCACGGGATTAAATAATTCCACAGAATAATTCCGCGGAATTAATTTCATGGATTAATTTCACGGAACAATTCCTCAGATTTATTCCACAGAATAATTCCACAGGATTAATTAATTCCACGGAATAATTCCGCGGAATTAATTTCACAGAATAATTTCACAGATTTATTCCTCAGATTTATTCCACAGAATAATTCCACAGGATTCATTAATTCCACAGAATAATTCCGCGGAATTAATTTCACGGATTAATTTCACAGAACAATTCCTCAGATTTATTCCACAGAATAATTCCACAGTAATGCCACCGATGTCCCCCTTGCCAAGCTCTGATGTCCCCTCGGTGTCCCCAGTGTCCCCCGGTGTCACCTCAGTGTCCCCAAGGAGCTCCTTTGTGCCCAAATCTCCTTGGCTTGTCACTGAGTGTGCCCAAAGTGCCACCAAGGTGTCCCCAAGGTGCCACCACCCCCTCCACGTGTCACCAGGGCGTCCCTAAAGTGTCCCCAAAGTGCCACCACACATCCCCATGGTGCCACCACGTGTCCCCAGAGTGCACCCCAAAATCCATCCCAGACCCCCCAAAAACCAGCCAGGATCCCCCCAAAACCACCGAGGACCCCACAAAAACCACCCAAAACCCATCCATGACCTCCAAAACCACACAAACCCACCCAGGACCCCCCAAAAACCAGCCAGGGTCCCCCCAAAACCACCCAGGACACCCGAAACCCACCCAGGACCCCCCCAAAAACACCCCAAATCCATCCAGGACCCCCAAAACCACCCAAACCCACCCAGGACCCCCCCAAAAACCAGCCAGGATCCCCCCAAAAACACCAAGGACCCCACAAAACCCATCCAGGACCCCCAAAACTACCCAGGACTCCCCAAAAACCACCCAAAACCCATCCAGGACCCCCAAAACTACCCAGGACTCCCCAAAAACCACCCAAAACCACCCAGGACCCCCAAAACCACCCAAACCCATCCAGGACCCCCCAAAAACCACCCAAAACCCATCCAGGACCCCCAAAACTACCCAGGACTCCCCAAAAACCACCCAAAATCCATCCAGCTCCCCCCCCCCCCCCCAAAACCATCCAGCCCCCCTCCAAATCATCCAGGACCCCCCAAAAACGACTCAGGACCTCCCCCCCAAAAACACCCAGGACCCCCCAAAAACCACCCAAAATCCATCCAGGACCCCCAGAAAACCATCCAGGACCCCCCCCCACCCCCCAAATCCCCAACAACCACCCAGGACCCCCCAAAACCACCCCAAATCCATCCAGGACCCCCAAACCCACCCAGGACCCCCCAAAAACCGGCCAGGATCCCCCCAAAACCACTGAGGACCCCCCAAAAACCACCCCAAAATCCATCCAGGACCCCCAAAACCACCCAGGACTCCCCAAAATCCATCCAGGACCCCCAAAACCACCCAAACCCACCCAGGACTCCCCAAAATCCATCCAGGACCCCCAAAACCACCCAAACCCCTCCAGCCCCCCCCCCCAAAAAACCATCCAGCCCCCCTCCAAATCATCCAGGACCCCCCAAAAACGACTCAGGACCCCCCCAAAAACCACCCAGGACCTGCAAAAACCACCCAAAATCCATCCGGGACCCCCAGAAAACCATCCAGGACCCCCCCCCCCCAACCCAAATCCCCAACAACCACCCAGGACCCCCCAAAAACCACCCCAAATCCATCCAGGACCCCCAAACCCACCCAGGACCCCCCCAAAAACCGGCCAGGATCCCCCCAAAACCACTGAGGACCCCCCAAAAACCACCCCAAAATCCAACCAGGACCCCCAAAACCACCCAGGACTCCCCAAAATCCATCCAGGACCCCCAAAACCACCCAAACCCCTCCAGCCCCCCCCCCCCAAAAAACCATCCAGCCCCCCTCCAAATCATCCAGGACCCCCCAAAAACGACTCAGGACCCCCCCAAAAACCACCCAGGACCCCCAAAAACCACCCCAAAATCCATCCAGGACCCCCAGAAAACCATCCAGGACCCCCCCCCCCCAAATCCCCAACAACCACCCAGGACCCCCCAAACACCACCCCAAATCCATCCAGGACCCCCAAACCCACCCAGGACCCCCCAAAATCCATCCAGGACCCCCAAAACCACCCAAACCCACCCAGGACTCCCCAAAATCCATCCAGGACCCCCAAAACCACCCAAACTCCTCCAGCCCCCCCCCCAAAAAACCATCCAGCCCCCCTCCAAATCATCCAGGACCCCCCAAAAACGACTCAGGACCCCCCCAAAAACCACCCAGGACCCCCCAGAACCACCCCAAATCCATCCAGGACCCCCAAATCCCCAACAACCACCCAGGACCCCCCAAAAACAACTCAGGACCCCGAAGCTCCGCCCACGCCTTTATTGAGCCCCTCCCCCACATTTCGGGGTGGGGGTCTCGGGGGTGGCCCCGCCCCCCCCCCCCTCAGCCCTCGGAGGGACCCTCGGGGACCCCGCCCGGGGGGGGGCTCTGGGTGCCGGGGGGGGGCGGCTCCGACGAGGGGGGGCTGGGGGGCGGGGCCTCGCCGGGAGGGGGGAGGGGCTGGGGGGGCTCCGTGCCCGCGGGGGGGTCCTGGGAAAAGGGGGGGGGGGGGGGGGAGAGAGAGAAAAGAGAGGGGGGAGGGGTTAGGAATGAAACCGCCCCCTCCCCAAAATGGGGGTCAGAAATGCCCCTCCCCCTCCTTAAAATGAGATGCAGAGCCCCTCCCCAAAATGGGGGTCAGAAATGCCCCTCCCCCTCCCCAAAATGGGGGTCAGAAATTGCCCCTCCCCCCTCCCCAAAATGGGGGGTCCAAATTGCCCCTCCCCCTCCTTAAAATGAGATACAGAGCCCCTCCCCCCTCCCCAAAATGGGGGTCCGAAATGCCGCTCCCCCTCCCCAAAAGGGGGGGGTAATAAATGCCCCTCCCCCTCCCCAAATTAAGGTCGGAAATGCCCCTCCCCCTCCCCAAATTGGGGGGTAAGAAATGCCCCTCCCCCCTCCCCAAAATGAGGGTCAGAATTGCCCCTCCCCCAAACGGGGTTTGGAGCCCCTCCCCCTCCCCAAACTGCCCCTCCCCCACCTTGGGCGTGTCCAGGGCGGGGTCCGGGGGGGACGCGTCCCCTCCCCCCCCCGAGCTCTCCTCATCCTCGGCGGCGCTGATGAAGATCGGGGGGGGCTCCAGCAGCTCCGGGGGGGCTCCCTCGGGGGGGGGAGGGGAGGAGCCGGGACCCCCCCCCTTGGCCTTGGGGTCCTCCTCGGAGCCCGGGGGGCGCTTGGGGGGCTTCTCCTGCGGGCGGCCAGGGGGGCGCGGCGGTGGCACCGGGGGACACCTGGGGACACCTCCGTGCCCACCTGGGGACACCTCTGTGCCCACCTGTGCCCACCTGGGGACACCTGGGGACACCTCCGTGCCCACCTGGCCAGGTGTCCCCATGTCCCTGTGTCCCCATGTCCCTCTGTCCACACCTGGGGACACCTCCGTGCCCACCTGGGGACACCTGGGGACACCTCCGTGCCCACCTGTGCCCACCTGGGGACACCTCTGTGCCCACCTGTCCAGGTGTCCCCATGTCCCTCTGTGCCTACCTGGGGACACCCCTGTGCCCACCTCTCCAGGTGTCCCCATGTCCCTCCCGGTCCCTCTGTGCCCACCTGGGGACACCTCTGTGCCCACCTGTCCAGGTGTCCCCATGTCCCACTCCCGTTCCTTTGTGCCCACCTGTGCCCACCTGGGGACATCTCCATGCCCACCTGGGGACACCTGGGGACACCTCTGTGCCCACCTGTCCAGGTGTCCCCATGTCCCACTCCCGTTCCTTTGTGCCCACCTGGGGACACCTCCGTGCCCACCTGGGGACACCTGGGGACACCTCTGTGCTCACCTGTCCAGGTGTCCCCATATCCCTCCATGCCCACCTGGGGACACCTCTGTGCCCACCTGGGCAGGTGTCCCCATGTCCCTGCGTCCTCATGTCCCTCTATGCCCACCTCTCCGGGTGTCCCCATGTCCCTCTGTGCCCACCTGGGCAGGTATCCCCTGTCCCCACCTCTCCAGGTGTCCCCATGTCCCACTCCCGTTCCTTTGTGCCCACCTGTGCCCACCTGGAGACACCCCTGTACCCACCTTTCCAGCTGTCCCCATGTCCCCTTCCCTGTCCCTCTGTCCCTGTCCTCACCCCTCCAGGTGCCCCCATGTCCCCCTGTCCCCGTCCCCTCTGTCCCTGCCCTCACCCCTCCAGGTGTCCCCCAGGTGTCCCCATGTCCCCTCCAGGTGTCCCCATGTCCCCCCAGGTGTCCCCACCTCCCCAGGTGCCCCCATGTGTCCCCCAGGTGTCCCCACCTCCCCAGGTGTTCCCTGGCACCTCTGTGCCCACCTGTGCAGGTGGCACCATGTCGCTGTCCTCACCTCCCCAGGTGTTCCCACCCCTCCCCTGTCCCCACCTCTCCAGGTGTCCCTTGACCCCTCCCGTGTTCCCTTGTCCCCACGTCCCCCCCAGGTGTCCCCATGTGCCCCCCAGGTGTCCCCACCTCTCCAGGTGTCCCCACGTCCCCTCCAGGTGTCCCCATGTCCCCCCCAGGTATCCCCACCTCTCCAGGTGTCCCCACGTCCCCCCCAGGTGTCCCCACGTCCCCCCCAGGTGTCCCCACATCCCCCCCAGGTGTCCCCACCTCTCCAGGTGTCCCCTCGGGCTCGTGGCGCGTGGTGGCCTCCAGGATGGCCATGGTGGACAGGGGGATGTGCGCTTGCTGTCACCGGGAGGGGACAGGTGTGACATCCTGGGGGGGGCACCTGTCCCCCAGAGTGTCACCTGTCCCCAGGGGATGTCACCTGTCCCTGGGAGTGCCACCTGTCCCCAGGGGATGTCACCTGTCCCCAGAGTGCCACCTGTCCCCGGGAGTGCCACCTGTCCCCAGGGGATGTCACCTGTCCCCAAGACTGTCATCCATCCCCGAGGTTGCCACCTGTCCCCTGGGGGATGTCACCTGTCCCCAGAGTGCCACCTGTCCCCAGGGGTGTGGCATCCCTGGGAATGGCACCTGTCCCCAGGGGTTGTCACCTGTCCCCTGGGCATATCGCCTGTCCCCTGGGGGATGTCACCTGTCCCAGGTGATGTCCCCAGTGTCACCTGGTGCGGGGTGAGGGCGCGCACGTGGCTCAGCGGGGGCTCTGGGCACTGTCACCCCCATCCCCAGGGCTGTCCCCCATGTCCATGGGATGTCACCTGTCCCCAGGGATGTCACCTGTCCCCAGGGATGTCACCTGTCCCAGGTGTGTCACCTGTCCCTCACCTGGTGCGGGGTGAGGGCGCGCACGTGGCTCAGCAGGGGCTCCCGCAGCTCGGGGCATTTCTCGAAGACGGCGGCGAGCTGGGGCGGGGGCAGCTGCAGAACCACCTGGAAGGACTGCGGCTTGGTGCGCTGGCAGCACTTGATGAACCCTTCCCACACCTTGGGGTACTTCCACACCTGGGGAAACACACCTGGGAGTGAGCAGGGACACCTGAGAGTGAGCAGTGTCACCTGGGACACACCTGGGACACCTGAGAGTGAGCAGTGTCACCTGGGGGTCACCTGGGACCCCCCTGCGGCTTGGTGCGCTGGCAGCACTTGATGAACCCCTCCCACACCTTGGGGTACTTCCACACCTGCACAGACACACCTGGGAGTGAGCAGGGACACCTGGGACACACCTGGGGCACCTGAGAGTGAGCAGTGTCACCTGGGGGTCACCTGGGACACCCCCGGGGCTCGGTGCGCTGGCAGCACTTGATGAACCCCTCCCACACCTTGGGGTACTTCCACACCTGGGGAGACACACCTGGGAGTGAGCAGTGTCACCTGAGAGTGAACAGTGTCACCTGGGGGTCACCTGGGACACCCCCGGGGCTCGGTGCACTGGCAGCACTTGATGAACCCCTCCCACACCTTGGGGTACTTCCACACCTGGGGAAACACACCTGGGGTCACACCTGAGACACACCTGGGGTCAGCAGTGTCACCTGGGGCTCAGCAGTGTCACCTGGGACACACCTGAGACACCTGGGGGTCACCCGGGACACACCTGAGACACCTGGGGGTCATCTGAAACACCTAGGGGTCACCTGAGTCACCTGGGACACACCTGAGACACCTGGGACACACCTGAGACACCTGGGGGTCACCCGGGACACACCTGAGACACCTGGGGGTCATCTGAAACACCTGGGGGTCACCTGAGTCACCTGGGACACCCCTGAGACACCTGGGGGTCACCTGGGACACCTGGGGGTCACCTGAGACACCTGGGACACACCTGGGGCTCACCTGGGGCTCACCTGGAGTCAGCACTTGACGGACGCTTCCTACACCCTGGGGTACTGACACACCTGGGAGCGTGTCAGGAGTTTTTCAGGAATTTTGGGGTGATTTCAGTGGATTTTGGGTCAACTTCAGGGGGAATGTTTGCAGGAATTTTGGGGTGATTTCAGTGGATTTTGGGGTCCCCAGACCTGCTCCATGGTGAGCCTGGACAGGATGTTCATGACGAAGCCACCCAGGCCTGGATCACCGTGAGCATCGGGGGTTTTGGGGTGAATTTTGGGGTAATTTCAGGGGATTTTGGGTCAACTTCAGGGGGAATGTTTGCAGGAATTCTGAGGTGATTTCAGTGGATTTTGGGGTCCCCAGAGCTGTTTCATGGTGAGCCTGGACAGGATATTCATGGCAGAGCCTGGATCACCGTGAGCATCGGGGATTTTGGGGTGAATTTTGGGGTAATTTCAGCGGATTTTTGGGGTAATTTTTGCAGGAATTTTGGGTCAATTTCGGGTGATTTTTTTTTTTGCAGGATTTTTGGGGTAATTTCAGGGGGATTTTTGGGATAATTTTTGCAGAAATTTTGGGGTGATTTCAGTGGATTTTGGGGTCCCCAGAACTGTCTCATGATGAGCCTGGACAGGATGTTCATGGTGGAGCCTGGATCACCGTGAGCATCGGGGATTTTGGGGTGAATTTTGGGGTAATTTCAGGGGATTTTTGGGTCAACTTCAGGGGGAATGTTTGCAGGAATTTTGGGGTGATTTCAGGGGATTTTGGGGTCCCCAGAGCTGTTTCATGATGAGCCTGGACAGGATGCTCACGATGGGGGTACATGGTCAGGGCCTGGATCACCGTGCGCACCGGGGATTTTGGGGCCATTTTTGGGGTGAATTTTGCGGGATTTTTGGGGTAATTTCAGTGAATTTTGGGGTCCCCAGACCTGTTTCATGATGAGCCGGGACAGGATGTTCATGACGAAGCCGCCCAGGCGGGGGTACATGGTCAGGGCCTGGATCACCGTGCGCATCAGCAGCATGGGCAGCGGGCTCTGCTCCATCAGCTGCTGCATCACCACCGCCAGCACCTCCGAGGTGTAAACGTTGCGCTCCGCAAAGCACAGGTTGGTGGCTGTGGGGACACCGGGGATGGTGGGAGGCACTGGGAGGGACTGGGAGGGACTGGGGGGCATTAAAAGGGCACTGGGAGGGCAAACGTTGCGCTCCGCAAAGCACAGGTTGGTGGCTGTGGGGACACCGGGGATGGTGGGGGGGACTGGGAGGGACTGGGAGGGACTGGGGGGCATTAAAAGGGCACTGGGAGGGACTGGGATGGACTGGGAGGCGATAAAAGGGCACTGGGAGGGACTGGGAGGGCAATGGGAGGGACTGGGGGGCATTAAAAGGGCACTGGGAGGGACTGGGAGGGCAATGGGAGGGACTGGGGGGCATTAAAAGGGCACTGGGAGGGACTGGGAGGGACTGGGGGGCATTAAAAGGGCACTGGGAGGGACTGGGGGGGACTGGGGGGCATTAAAAGGGCACTGGGAGGGCAAACGTTGCGCTCCGCAAAGCACAGGTTGGTGGCTGTGGGGACACCGGGGGGATGGTGGGAGGGACTGGGAGGGACTGGGGGGCATTAAAAGGGCACTGGGAGGGACTGGGAGGGACTGGGGGGCATTAAAAGGGCACTGGGAGGGACTGGGAAGGCAATGGGGGGGGACTGGGGGGCATTAAAAGGGCACTGGGAGGGACTGGGAGGGACTGGGGGGGCATTAAAAGGGCACTGGGAGGGACTGGGGGGAACTGGGAGGGCAATGGGGGAGGACTGGGAGAGACTGGGAGGGACTGGGGGGCATTAAAAGGGCACTGGGAGGGGCTGGGAGGGACTGGGAGGGCAATGGGGGGGACTGGGGGGCATTAAAAGGGCACTGGGAGGGACTGGGGGGAACTGGGAGGGCAATGGGGGGGAGTGGGAGGCATTAAAAGGGCACTGAGAGCGACTGGAGGGCACTGGGAGAGCAATGGGAAGGCACTGGGAGGGACTGGGAGGCATTAAAAGGGCACTGGGGGGAACTGAGAGGGCACTGGGAGGGACTGGTGGGCATTAAAAGGGCACTGGGAGGGACTGGGAGGGCAATGGGAGGGCACTGGGAGGGACGGGGGGAACTGGGAAGGACTGGGGGGGCATTAAAAGGGCACTGGGAGGGACTGGGAGGGCACTGGGAGGGACTGGGGGGCATTAAAAGGGCACTGGGAGGGACTGGGGGGCATTAAAAGGGCACTGGGAGGGACTGGGGGGCATTAAAAGGGCACTGGGAGGGACTGGGAGGGCAATGGGGGGGACTGGGAGGCATTGAAAGGGCACTGGGAGAGACTGGGGGGAACTGGGAGGGCAATGGGGGAGGACTGGGAGGGACTGGGGAACATTAAAAGGGCACTGGGAGGGACTGGGAGGGCAATGGGAGGGCACTGGGAGGGACTGGTGGGCATTAAAAGGGCACTGGGAGAGACTGGGAGGGCAATGGGGGGGACTGGGGGGCATTAAAAGGGCACTGGGAGGCACTGGGAGGGACTGGGAGGAGAGTGGGAGAGCAATGGGAGGGAGTGAGAGGGAATGGGGGGCACTGGGGGACATTAAAAGGGCACTGGGAGGAACTGGGAGCAGAGCGTGAGGGACTGGGAGGCACTGGGAAGGCACTGGGAGGCACAGGGGAACATTAAAAAGGCACTGGGAAGGACTGGGAGCAGAGTGGGGGGCACTGGGAGGGCACTGGGAGGGACTGGGAGGTTGGGTAGGGTGAAGCACAGGTTGGTGGCTGTGGGGGACACGGGGGATGCTGGGAGGCACTGGGACGGACTGGGAGAGCACTGGGAGGGACTGGGATGGACTGGGATGGACTGAGAGGGCACTGGGAGGGACTGGGGGACATGAAAAGGGAACTGGGAGTAACTGGGAGCAGAGTTGGAGGCACTGGGAGGGGAGTGGGAGCGGCTGGGGAACGTTAAAAAGGCACTGGGAGGGACTGGGAGGGACTGGGAAGGAACTGGAGTCCATGGACAGGGGTCCCATGTCCCTGTCAGCCCAGGGATGTCCCTGTGTCCCCCTGGGTGTCCCTGTCACACCCTGGATGTCCCCAGGGATGTCCCCATGTCCCCAGGGATGTCCCCCTGGGTGTCCCCACGTCCCCAGGGATGTCCCCATGTCCCCCTGGGTGTCCCCGTGTCCCCAGGGGTGTCCCCTCTGTCCCCTCTGTCCCCACCTTTGATGATGGATTTCATGTCGCACTTGGAGGAGTCGATGTTGTGCAGGGCGATCAGGAGCTCCCCGGGGTTCAGGGGGGACACGGCCGAGGTGCCGTCACCTGTGGGGACATCGGGGGGACAGGGACAGGGGACAGGGATAAGGACACGGGCAGGGACAGGGGACAGGGGACAGGGGCTGTGTCCCATTCCGAGCCTGTCCCCAAGGCTGCCCCATGTCCCCTGACTGTCCCCAAACTGTCCCCAGCTGTCCCCACTGTCCCCTCACTGTGCTGTGTCCCCAGCAGATGTGTCCCCAGTCCCACCCCAGCTGTCCCCAGGCTGTCCCATGTCCCCAAGGCTGTCCCCAAACTGTCCCCAAACTGTCCCCAAGGCTGTCCCAAACTGTCCCCTCACCGTGCTGCGTCCCCAGCAGGCCTGTCCCCATCCCACCCCAGCTGTCCCCAGGCTGTACCATGTCCCAGCCCAGCTGTCCCATGTCCCCAAACTGTCCCCAGCTGTCCCCAGGCTGTCCCCAGCTGTCCCCAAACTGTCCCCAGCTGTCCCCAAACTGTCCCCAGCTGTCCCCAGCTGTCCCCAAACTGTCCCCAAACTGTCCCCAGGACTGTCCCCAGACTGTCCCCAGCTGTCCCCGCTGTCCCTCACCGTGCTGTGTCCCCAGCAGGCGGTTGAACACCTCCTTGACCACGATGGGGTTGAGTTTGATGAGTTTGGGCAGCGCCTGGATCACCTCTTTCTGCACCAAAACCGCCGGGTCAGCCCGGGTGGCACCCAGGTGACGGCCAGGTGACAGCCAGGTGACACCCGGGTGACAGCCAGGTGACACCGGGTGACACCCGGTGACACCGGGGCAGGGGACAAAGGCCACCAAAGGCACCCCACCTTCTCCAGGCCGTTGAGGACGGGGATGAGGAAGCGCACGTCCGGCAGCCGCTTGTGGTAGAGATCGCGCACGCGCTTGACCAGCTCGGGCGAGGGCGGCACTGCGGGAGGGGACGGCGGTGTCACCTGTGGTGCCACCTGGGACACCTGTGGTGACACCTGTGCCACCTGTCTGTGCCACCTGTGCCACCTGTCTGTGTCACCTGTGTCACCTGTGCCACCTGTCTGTGCCACCTGTCTGTGCCACCTGTCTGTGTCACCTGTGCCACCTCTGTGTGTCACCTGTGCCACTTGTCTGTGACACCTGTCTGTGTCACCTGTGGTGTCACCTGTGCCACCTGTGTGTGCCACCTGTGTCACCTGTGCCACTTGTCTGTGCCACCTGTCTGTGTCACCTGTGTCACCTGTGGTGTCACCTGTGCCACCTGTCTGTGTCACCTGTGGTGCCACCTGTGCCACCTGTCTGTGTCACCTGTGCCACCTGTGCCATCTGTGGTGTCACCTGTGCCACCTGTCTGTGCCACCTGTGTCACCTGTGGTGCCACCTGTGCCACCTGTCTGTGCCACCTGTGGTGCCACCTGTGCCACCTGTCTGTGTCACCTGTGTCACCTGTGCCACCTGTCTGTGCCACCTGTGCCACCTGTGGTGTCACCTGTGCCACCTGTCTGTGTCACCTGTGCCACCTGTGGTGCCACCTGTGTCACCTGTGTATGTCACCTGTGTCACCTGTGTGTGCCACCTGTGTCACCTGTCTGTGTCACCTGTGTCACCTGTGGTGTCACCTGTGCCACCTGTCTGTGCCACCTGTGCCACCTGTGGTGCCACCTGTCTGTGCCACCTGTGTCACCTGTGGTGCCACCTGTGCCACCTGCTCCTTCTCGTACATGCGCTTGATGAACTGCAGCGCCTGCTGCCGCACCTGGGGCACACCTGTGTCACCTGTGTGTGTCACCTGTGCCACCTGTCTGTGCCACCTGGGTACCTCCGTGTGCCACCTGTGTCACCTGTGTCACCCCTGTGTGCCACCTGCTCCTTCTCGTACATGTGCCTGATGAACTGCCACACCTGGGACACACCTGTGTCACCTGTCTGTGCCACCTGTGCCACCTGTGCCACCTGTCTGTGCCACCTGCTCCTTCTCGTACATGCGCCTGATGAACTGCCGCACCTGGGACACACCTGTGTCACCTGTCTGTGCCACCTGTGCCACCTGTGTGTGCCACCTGTGTGTGCCACCTGTGCCACCTGCTCCTTCTCGTACATGCGCCTGATGAACTGCCACACCTGGGACACACCTGTGTCACCTGTCTGTGCCACCTGTGCCACCCCTGTGTGCCACCTGTGCCACCTGCTCCTTCTCGTACATGTGCCTGATGAACTGCCGCACCTGGGACACACCTGTGCCACCCCTGGTGCCACCTGTGTCACCTGTGTCACCCCTGTGTGCCACCTGCTCCTTCTCGTACATGCGCCTGATGAACTGCCGCACCTGGGACACACCTGTGCCGCCCCTGGTGCCACCTGTGTGTGCCACCTGTGCCACCTGTGTGCCACCTGCTCCTTCTCGTACATGCGCTTGATGAACTGCCGCACCTGGGACACACCTGTGTCACCTGTCTGTGCCACCTGTGCCACCTGTGTCACCCCTGTGTGCCACCTGCTCCTTCTCGTACATGCGCCTGATGAACTGCCGCACCTGGGACACACCTGTGCCGCCCCCGGTGCCACCCGTGCCCCCAGGTGTGCCCAGGCACCTTTGTCGGTCAGGCTGTGCAGGCAGCGCGTCACCAGCGTCTCGGCGCCCTTGGGGCAGTTCTCCACCAGCAGCAGCAGCTCCGGCGAGTTCATCCCCATCCCGCGGATCTGCCCACAAAAAAATAAAAATTCACATTTTTGGTCACAAAAATCAGGTTTTTTTTAAAGCACAAATTATTTAGGCGATTTTAAATAATGTTGTTGAGCATAAATTGTTTAATTTTTAATTTGAGTAAAGTTGTTCTAATTATTGAGTATAAGTCGTTCAATGAAAGCGAATAATTTTATTTAATAGTTTAGGCTCAGTAACTGGAATAATTTTATTTTTCATATTCTATCGAAATAATTTTATTTAAATAATTTAATTAAATAATTTATACCAAATAATTTTAATCATTTTATTGAAATAAATTAATTGAATCATTTATAGCCAATAATTGAAATAATTTTATTTAAATAATTCTATTGAATAATTTATACCAAACAATTTAAATAATTTTTATTGAAATAATTTTATTTAAATATTGTTTGAATAATTTATAGCCAATAATTGAAATAATTTTATTTAAATAATTTTACTGAAGTAAGTTTATTGAATAATTTATAGCCAATTATTGAAATAATTTTATTTAAATAATTTTATTGAATAACTTATACCAAACAATTTAAATAATTTTTATTGAAATAATTTTATTTAAATAATTTTTTGAATAATTTATAGCCAATTATTGAAATAATTTTATTTAAATAATTTTTTGAATAATTTAGAGCCAATAATTGAAATAATTTTATTTAAATAATTTTACTGAAGTAAGTTTATTGAATAATTTATAGCCAACAATTGAAATAATTTCATTTAAATAATGTAATGGAATAATTTATGCCCAAAAATTTAAATAATTTTATTGAAATAATCTTATTATGTTATATAGGTATTGTTTATATGCACTATAGCATAATATAATTATATATAACATATTTATAAATAATTATTTAGATTATATAAATACATATATATACGCATATACATACATCCTATATATATATATATATACACACATTCTACACATATATATATATAAATTAACTTATATAAATATGGGCTTTCCCACAGTGCCAATGGATGTCCCCAATGTCCCCAAATGTCCCCAAATGTCCCCAATGTCCCCAAATGTCCCCAGTGTCCCCCACCGGCTGCTCGATGACCCCACAATGGTGACACCCAACTGCCCCAATTAACTGATGCCATTAATTGATAACAGGGACAGGGAAGGCGATTTCCAATGGTGCCAGTGGATGTCCCCACGATGCCAATGGATGTCCCCAGTGTCCCCAAATGTCCCCAAATGTCCCCAATGTCCCCAGTGTCCCTCAGCAGCTGCTGGATGATCCCCATGTCACCTCCATGATGGTGACACCCAACTGCCCCAATTAACTGATGCCATTAATTGATAACAGGGACAGGGAAGGCGATTTCCAATGGTGCCAATGGATGTCCCCAATGTCCCCAAGAGTTCCCAAATGTCCCCAATGTCCCCAAGTGTCCCTCACTGGCTGCTCGATGACCTCCATGATGGTGACACCCAATTAACTGATGCCATTAATTGATAACAGGGACAGGGAAGGCGATTTCCAATGGTGCCAATGGATGTACCCACGATGCCAATGGATGTCCCCAATGTCCCCAATGTCCCCAGATGTCCCCCAATGTCCCTCACCAGCTGCTCGATGACCCCCACGTCACCTCCATGATGGTGACACCCAACTGTCTCAATTAACTGATGCCATTAATTGATAACAGGGACAGGAAAGGTGATTTCCAATGGTGCCAATGGATGTCCCCAATGTCCCCGAATGTCCCTAAATGTCCCCAATGTCCCCAAATGTCCCTCACCGGCTGCTCGATGACCCCCACGTCACCTCCATGATGGTGACACCCAACTGCCCCAATTAACTGATGCCATTAATTGATAACAGGGACAGGAAAGGCGATTTCCAATGGTACCAATGGACGTCCCCACGATGCCAATGGATGTCCCCAATGTCCCAAGAGTTCCCCAATGTCCCAAATGTCCCCAAACGTCCCTCACCGGCTGCTCGATGACCTCCACAATGGTGACACCCAATTAACTGATGCCATTAATTGATAACAGGGACAGGGAAGGCGATTTCCAATGGTGCCAATGGATGTCCCCAATGTCCCCAAATGTCCCCAAATGTCCCCAAATGTCCCCAGTGTCCCCAGTGTCCCTCACCGGCTGCTCGATGACGCGCAGCACCGTGCGCTTGATGTCGGCGATGGCCTCGGTGTAGACGGAGGCGAGCTCGTGGATCAGCTTGTGGTTGTGGGGCAGCAGAGCCAGGTACAGGTACAGGCACTGCTTGATGGTCTCCTCAGTCCAGGGCGCCGCCACCTCTGGGGACACCAAAACGGGGTTAGAATGAGCAAAAACGGGGGTTTTGTGAGAAAAAATGGGATTAATGTGAGCGAAAATGAGGTTTTTGTGAGTAAAAATGGGCCAGGTACAGGTACAGGTACAGGCACTGCTTGATGGTCTCCTCGGTCCAGGGCGCCGCCACCTCTGGGGACACAGAGTGACACCAAAATGGGGTGAAAATGAGAAAAAACGGGGTTTTTGTGAGCAAAAATGGAGTTAGAGTGAGGGAAAACGGGATTATAGTGAGGGAAAATGGGATTTATGACCCAAAATGGGGCAGGTCCAGGTACAGGCACTGCTTGATGGTCTCCTCGGTCCAGGGCGCCGCCACCTCTGGGGACACCAAAATGGGACACAAAAATGGGGTGAAAGTGAGCAAAAACGGGGTTTTTGTGAGAAAAAATGGGATTAATGTGAGCGAAAATGAGGTTTTTGTGAGTAAAAATGGGCCAGGTACAGGTACAGGTACAGGTACAGGTACAGGTACAGGTACAGGCACTGCTCGATGGTCTCCTCGGTCCAGGGCGCCGCCACCTCTGGGGACACCAAAATGGGACACCAAAGTGGGGTGAAAGTGAGCAAAAACGGGGGTTTTGTGAGAAAAAATGAGGTTTTTGTGGGTAAAAATGGGCCAGGTACAGGTACAGGTACAGGTACAGGGCCAGGTGCAGGTACAGGTACAGGGCCAGGTACAGGTACAGGTACAGGCACTGCCTGATGGTGTCCTTGGTCCAGGGCGCCGCCACCTCTGGGGACACAAAAATGGGGTGAGAGTGACAAAAAATGGTGTTTTAAGAAAAAAAAAATGGGGTTATTGTCACAAAAAACGGGGTTAGAGCGAGGAAAAACGGCGAAAGAGTGACCAAAAATGGGGTGAAAACGACAAAAAAACAAGTTGGGATTGACCAAATTTACGTTAGTGATGTTTCCAATAAAATATTTGGGATTTCCTGTAAAATATCAGATATTTCCCATAAAACATTCGGGGTTTCCATGGAATGTTTCCCATTTCCCATGGAGTATTTCCCATTTCCCACGGAATATTTGATATTTCCATGGAATATTTCCCATTTCCCATGGAACATTTGGAATTTCCCATGGAATATTTCCCATTGAATATTTCCCATGGAATATTTCCTGTTTCCCTTTGAATATTTCCCATGGAATATTTCCCATTTCCCATGGAACACGTGGGATTCCCACAGAATATTCGATATTTCCATGGAATATTTGATATTTCCCATGGAACATTCGAAATTTCCCATGGAACATTTGGGATTCCCACGGAATATTTGATATTTCCATGGAATATTTGGAATTTCCCATGGAATATTTCCCATGGAATGTTTCCCATTTCCCTTTGAATATTTCCCATGGAATATTTCCCATTTCCCATGGAATATTTCCCATTTCCCATGGAACATTTGCGAATCCCACAGAATATTTGATATTTCCATGGAATATTTGGAATTTCCCATGGAACATTTGGAATTTCCCATGGAATATTTCCCATTTCCCATGGAACATTTGGGATTCCCACGGAATATTTGATATTTCCATGGAATATTCCATATTTCCCATGGAACATTTGGGATTTCCCATGGAATATTTCCCGTTTCCCATTGAATATTTGACGCATCCACGGAATATTTGGAATTTCCCACAGAACATTTGGGATTTCCATGGGAAAATCTGGGATTTCCCATGGAATATTTCCCGCTCCCACGGAACATTTTGAATTTCCCATGGAATATTTTGGGATTTCCCACGGAACAAGTGGGATCTCCACGGAACGTTCTGGATTTCCCACGGAAATCCGGGAATCCCGGGCGCTCACCTGTGTCCTTGTCGGCGCCGAAGAGCACGGAGGGGGGGTTGGGGTGCACCAGGAGCTGCAGGTAATTGAGGGCGAACTTCTCCACGTACTCGCGGAGCTGCTCCTTCTCGTACATGCGCTTGATGAACTGCAGCGCCTGCTGCCGCACCTGTGCGACACCTGTGTCACCCCTGTGTGCCACCTGTGCCACCTGTGTCACCTGTCTGTGCCACCTGTGTCACCTGGGTACCTGTGTGTGCCACCCCTGTGTGCCACCTGTGCCACCTGTGCCACCCCTGTGTGCCACCTGTGTGTCACCTGCTCCTTCTCGTACATGCGCTTGATGAACTGCAGCGCCTGCTGCCACACCTGGGACACACCTGTGTCACCTGTCTGTGCCACCTGTGCCACCTGTCTGTGCCATCTGGGCACCTCTGTGTGCCACCTGGGACACCCCTGTGTGCCACGTCTGTGTGCTACCTGTGCCACCTCTGTGTGTCACCCGAGTCACCCAAACCCTCCAAAATCCCCTGGGCACCTCCAAAAAAATCCCTTGGAACCCCCAAACCTCCCCAAAATCCCCCCAAAACCCCCTCCAGGTGTCCCCAAAACCCCCCAGGTGTCCCCGATGTCCCCAGGTGTCCCCAGGTGTGCCCACCTTGTCCTTCTCGTGCGAGCTGAGGTCCAGCAGCACGTGCAGGTACTGGAACTGCCCCAATGTCCCCAGGTGTCCCCAATGTCCCCAGGTGTCCCCAATGTCCCCAGGTGTCCCCAAACCCCCCCAGGTGTGCCCAGGTGTGCCCACCTTGTCCTTCTTGTGCAAGCTGAGGTCCAGCAGCACGTGCAGGTACTGGAACTGCCCCAATGTCCCCAGGTGTCCCCGATGTCCCCAGGTGTCCCCGATGTCCCCAGGTGTCCCCAGGTGTGCCCAGGTGTGCCCACCTTGTCCTTCTCGTGCGAGCTGAGGTCCAGCAGCACGTGCAGGTACTGGAACTGCCCCAATGTCCCCAGGTGTCCCCGATGTCCCCAGGTGTCCCCAGGTGTGCCCAGGTGTCCCCAGGTGTGCCCACCTTGTCCTTCTCGTGCGAGCTGAGGTCCAGCAGCACGTGCAGGTACTGGAACTGCCGCGACGGCCGTTTGAAGATCAGGTCCCTCAGGGTGGACATGCCCAGGTAGGTGCGGCTCTGCGGGGACACAGGTGGCACCTCTGGGTGGCGCCTCGGGGTGGCACCTGCCCCGTGTCACCTCCAGGTGCTTCCCTCTTGTCATCTCCATGTGTCATCTCCAGGTGTCACCTCCAGGTGTCGCCTCCCTGTGTCCCCCCTGGTGTCCCTCCCCATATCCCCCTCAATGTCCCCCGATGTCCCCACCGATGTCCCCGCAAATGTCCCACGATGTCCCCACCGATGTCCCCTCCATGTCCCCTCCAATGTCCCCTCCAATGTCCTCTCCAATGTCCCCCTGGTGTCCTCCCGCCAATGTCCCTCCCAATGTCCTCCCCCAGTGTCCCCCCCGATGTCCCCCCCGATGTCCGATGTCCCCTCCAGCATCCCCATCTGGTGTCCCCCCCGATGTCCCCGGGTGACTCCTCCCAGTGACCCCTCCCCGTGTCCCTTCCCCAGGTGTCCCCCAGGTGTCCCCTCCCAACGTCCCCTCCAAGGTGTCCCCTCCAGTGTCCCCGCCTCTGATGTCCCCCTGATGTCCCCTCCAGTGTCCCCTTCCCATGTCCCCCTGATGTCCTCAGGTGTCCCCCCAATGTCCCCCCAGGTGTCCCCCGATGTCCCCTCAGGTGTCATCCCCAGGTGTCCCCTCCCAATGTCCCCTCCAATGTCCCCAGGTGTCCCTTCCTGGTGTCCCCGCCTCTGATGTCCCCCTGATGTCCCCTCCAAACGTCCCCTCCAGTGTCCCCTTCCCATGTCCCCCTGATGTCCCCAGGTGTCGTCCCCAATGTCCCCCCAATGTCCCCCGATGTCCCCTCAGGTGTCGTCCCCAGGTGTCCCCAGGTGTCCCCACCTCGTCCTCGCAGTATTTCCGGATCACCTCCAGGGCGCTCTCGGTGATGAGCGGCGCCTCCAGCACCACCTTGGTGAAGATCCTGGGTGGGGACGGGGACGGCGCCGGTGTCACCGCGCTGGGGACACGGACACGCCACGGGGGTGGTGGCCCTGGGGCTGGCCTGGGCCTGGTGGCTCTGCTCTGTCCCCGGAGGTGGCACCAGCTCGGCCATAAGGGGTCTGTGCCACCCCTGGGGACACCGACCTGGTGGCACTGTCCTAGATGTGGTGGCACTGCCCTGGTGGCACTATCCTACACCTGGTGGCCCTGTCCCACACGTGGTGGCAATTGTCCTAGACATGGTGGCATCAACCTGGTCCTGGTGGTACCAACCCAGCCCTGGTGTCCCCGTCCCAATCTGGTGATCCCGTCCCAATCTGGTGTCCCCAGCCCCATCCCAATGTCACCAACCCAACCGTGGTGTCCCCAGCCCAACCGTGGTGTCCATACCCATCCTTCTGGTCGGGTTTCTCCTGCAGCCCAGCCAGCAGCCCCATCAGGCACTCGTTATAGCGCTCCAGGCCACCAACCCTGGTGTCCCCAATCCAACCCAACCGTGATGTCCCCAGCCCAACCGTGGTGTCCCCAACCCAACCCTGGTGTCCCCAACCCAACTGTGGTGTCCCCACAGTGTCCCCAGTGTCCATACCCATCTTTCTGGTCGGGTTTCTCCTGCAGCCCGGCCAGCAGCCCGATCAAGCACTCGTCGTAGCGCTCCAGGCCGCCGCCGCGCGCCAGGTGCGCGTTGTACTCCTGGAAGAGCCAGGCGAAGGCCAGGTCCAGGCGGCCCCGCACGTCGTCCAGGATGAAGGAGAGCACCTCGCCCTTGAGGGGCACCTCGAACTGCGTCACCAGCGAGGCCAGGATCTTCACTCGGGCCTGCGGGGACACTCGGGGGTCATTCCGTGGTCATTTGAATGGTCACTCAATGGTCATTCAATGGTCACTCAATGGTCACTCAAGGGTTTAGTCAATGGTCACTCAAGGGTCACTCAATGGTCACTGGAACTGCGTCACCAGCGACACCAGGATCTTCACTCGGGCCTGGGGGGGCACACGGGGGTCACTCAGTGGTCATCCCGTGGTTAATCAAGGGTTAATTAAGGGTTTAGTCAATGGTCACTCAAGGGATACTCGATAGTTACTCAAGGGTTTGGTCAATGGTCACTCAAGCGATACTCAATAGTTACTCAAGGGTTTAGTCAATGGTCACTCAAGGGTCACTCAATGCCCACTGGAATTGCATCACCAGCAAGGCCAGGATCTTCACTCGGGCCTGGGGGGGCACTCGATGGTCACTCCATGGTCATTCCATGGTCACGCAATGGTCACTCAAGGATTGGTCAATGGCCACTCAATGGTCACTCAATGGTCACTCAGTGGTTACTCAGTGGTCACTCCTTGGTCATTCCATGGTCACGCAATGGTCACTCAGGGATTGGTCAATGGTCACTCAGTGGTCACTCAGTGGTCACTCCATGGTCATCCGATGGTCACGCAATGGTCACTCAGGGATTGGTCAAGCATCACTCAATGGTCACTCAGTGGTCACTCTATGGTCATTCCATGGTCACGCAATGGTCACTCAGGGATTGGTCAATGGTCACTCAATGGTCACTCAGTGGTCACTCTATGGTCACTCCATGGTCACGCAATGGTCACTCAGGGATTGGTCAATGGTCACTCAATGGTCACTCAGTGGTCACTCCATGGTCATCCCGTGGTCACGCAATGGTCACTCAGGGATTGGTCAATGGTCACTCAATGGTCACTCCAAGGGCACTCAAGGGTTCCTTGGGGGTATTTCCAGGGGAATTCTGGGGCTATTCCAGGTGTGCCCAGGTGTGCCCAGGTGAGTTCTGGGTGTGTCCAGGTGTGTTCCAGGTGTGCCCAGGTATGTCCCAAATGTGCCCAGGTGTGCCCAGGTGTCCCCAGCTTTGCCCAGCTGTCCCCAGCTGTACAGAGGTGTGCCCAGCTGTATCCCAGGTGTATCCCAGGTGTATTCCAGGTGTGCCCAGGTGTATCCCTGGGTTATCCCAGCTGTGCCCAGGGGTGCCCAGGGTTATCCCAGCTATACCCAGCTGTACCCAGGTGTATCCCACTGTGTCCCGGGTGTACCCAGGTGTGCCCAGCTGTACCCAGGTGTATCCCAGGGTTATCCCAGGGTTATCCCAGGTGTATCCCAGGTGTATTCCAGGTGTGCCCAGGTGCATCCCTGAGTTATCCCAGCTGTGCCCAGCTGTGCCCAGGGTTATCCCAGCTATACCCAGCTGTACCCAGGTGTATCCCACTGTGTCCCGGGTGTACCCAGGTGCACCCCAGCTGTGCCCAGCTGTACCCAGGTGTATCCCAGGGTTATCCCAGGGTTATCCCAGGTGTATCCCAGGTGTATTCCAGGTGTGCCCAGGTGCATCCCTGGGTTATCCCAGCTGTGCCCAGGGTTATTCCAGGTGCACTCAGCTGTATCTCAGGTGTGCCCAGCTGTACCCAGGTGTGCTCAGGGTTATCCCAGCTGTATCTCAGGTGTGCCCAGCTGTATCCCAGGTGTGCCCAGGTGCACCTAGCTGTGCCCAAGTGTGCCCAGGGTTATCCCAGGTGTGCCCAGGGTCATCCCAGCTGTGCCCAGCTGTACCCAGGTGTACCCCAGGTGTGCCCAGGTGTGCGGCACCCACCTGTGCGGCGCCGCTGGCGGCCACGGCCCTCTCGGAGCGCAGGATGCGGCGCACGGCGCCGAGCTTCAGCTTCTCCACCTGCACCTCGCTGAGCGGCTTCAGCACGTCGCTGAGGCGGAACACCTTCTTACGGCCCCCGGCGCCCGCCAGCCTGGGCGGGACAGCACCGCGGTCAGCCAGGGGTCAGCGGGGTCATCCAGGGGAATGGGGTCAGTGGGGTCATCAGGGGGAATGGGGTCAGTGGGGTCATGCAGGGGAATGAGGTCATCGGGGTCATTGAGGTCATACAGGGGAATGGGGTCATTGGGGTCAGTGAGGTCATCTGGAGGAATGGGGTCAGTGGGGTCGTCCAGGGGAATGGGGTCAGCAGGGTCATGCAGGGGAATGGGGTCACTGGGGTCATCCAGGGGAATGGGGTCATTGGGGTCACCCAGGGGAATGGGGTCATCGGGGTCATCCAGGGGAATGAGGTCATCGGGGTCATGCAGGGGAATGGGGTCATCGGGGTCATCCAGGGGAATGGGGTCAGTGGGGTCATGCAGGGGGAATGGGGTCAGTGGGGTCATGCAGGGGAATGGGGTCATCGGGGTCATCCAGGGGAATGGGGTCATCGGGGTCATCGAGGTCATACAGGGGAATGGGGTCATTGGGGTCAGTGGGGTCATCAGGGGGAATGGGGTCATTGGGGTCGTCCAGGGGAATGGGGTCATTGGGGTCATCAGGGTCATCTGGGGGAATGGGGTCATTGGGGCTGTCCAGGGGAATGGGGCCATTGGGGTCAGCAGGGTCATCCAGGGGAATGAGATCACTGGGGTCACCCAGGGGAATGGGGTCAGTGGGGGTCATCAGGGTCATCCAGGGGAATGGGGCCATCAGGATCACCGGGGTCATTGGGGTCATCCGGGGGAATGGGGTCATCGGGATCGGGGTCATCCAGGGGAACGGGGTCATTGGGATCATCCAAGGGATTGGGGTCATCCAGGGGAACACTGGAGGTCACTGGGGTCATCTGGGGGAATGTTGGGGTCATCGGGATTGGGATCATCTGGGGGAGCATTGGGATCATCCATGGGAATGGGATTGGGATCATCCAAGGGAATGGGACCATCCAGGGGAATGGGATCCTCGGGGTCATCGGGATGGGGACCATCCAGGGGAATGGGATCATGAACGGGAATGGGATCATCCAGGGGATTGGGATCCTCGGGGTCGTCCAGGGGAATGGGATCATCCAAGGGATTGGGATCATCCAGGGGAACATTGGGATCATCCAGGGAAACATTGGGATCACCCAGGAGAACATTGGGATCACCCAGGGGAATGGGATCATCCAAGGGATTGGGATCATCCAGGGGAACATTGGGGTCATCCAGGGGAACACTGGGGTCATCCAGGGGATCATTGGGGTCATCCAGGGGATCACTGGGATCATCCAGGGGAACACTGGGATCATCCAGGGGATTGGGATCATCCAGGGGAACACTGGGATCATCCAGGGGAACACTGGGGTCATCCAGGGGAACATTGGGATCATCCAGGGGAACACTGGGGTCATCCAGGAGAATGGGATCATCCAAGGGATTGGGATCATCCAGGGGAACAGGATCATTGGGATCATCCAGGGGATCATTGGGATCATCCAGGGGAACACTGGGATCATCCAGGGGATCATTGGGATCATCCAGGGGAACATTGGGATCATCCAGGGGAACATTGGGATCATCCAGGGGAACATTGGGGTCATCCAGGGGAACATTGGGGTCATCCAGGGGAACATTGGGATCATCCAAGGGATTGGGATCATCCAGGGGAACATTGGGATCATCCAGGGGATCATTGGGATCATCCAGGGGAACATTGGGATCATCCAGGGGAATGGGATCATCCAAGGGATTGGGATCATCCAGGGGAACATTGGGATCATCCAGGGGATCATTGGGGTCACCCAGGGGAACATTGGGGTCACCCAGGGGAATGGGATCATCCAAGGGATTGGGATCATCCAGGGGAACATTGGGATCATTGGGATCATCCAGGGGAACATTGGGGTCACCCAGGAGAACATTGGGATCACCCAGGAGAATGGGATCATCCAGGGGAACACTGGGGTCACCCGGGGGAACACCGGGGGTCACTGTGGTCATCTGGGGCAATGGGGCCACGGGGATCGGGGTCACCCGGGGTAAGAACGCCGGTGCCGCGGTGGTCGCGGCGGTGGCACTGACCGCGGCTGCGTGGCCGGCATGATGGGCTCGGGCCGGCGCTTGGCCTGGGGCGCCTCGTCGGGCAGGCCGGGCGCGGAGCCGTGCGCGCCCAGCACGGCGATGGCCTGGCCCTGGCCCAGCGCCGACAGGCGCCGCTTGATCACCACCGCGTCCGGCTTGGCCACCTTCTCCTCCTTGGGCTCCTCCCGCAGCAGCTTCGTCTGCTCCACGCCTGGAACACGGTGGGGACGGTCAGGACCGGGGTGGGGACGGGGAAACTGGGGTGGGAAATGGGGAAATTGGGGTGGGAAATGGGGAAATTGGGGTGGGGATGGGGAAATAGGGGTGGGGATGGGGAAATAGGGGTGGGGATGGGGAAATTGGGGTGGGAATGGGGTGGCAATGATCAGAATGGGGTGGGAAATGGGGAAATTGGGGTGGGGATGGGGAAAGTGGGGTGGGGATGGGGAAACTGGGGTGGGGATGGGGAAATTGGGGTGGGGAAATGGGCAAAATGGGGTGGGAATAGGGAAATTGGGGTGGGGATGGGGAAATTGGGGTGGGAAATGGGGAAATTGGGGTGGGAATGGGGAAATTGGGGTGGGAAATGGGGAAATTGGGGTGGGGATGGGGAAATTGGGGTGGGAATGGGGAAATTGGGGTGGGAAATGGGGAAATTGGGGTGGGGATGGGGAAATTGGGGTGGGAATGGGGAAATTGGGGTGGGGATGGGGAAATTGGGGTGGGGATGGTCAGAATCGGGGTGGGGACGGGGAAATTGGGGTGGGGATGGGCAAAATGGGGTGGGAAATGGGGAAATTGGGGTGGGGATGGGAAAAATGGGGTGGGAATGGGGAAATTGGGGTGGGGGTGGTGAAATCGGGGTGGGGGTGGTGAAATCGGGGTGGGGATGGGGAAATTGGGGTGGGGATGGGGAAAACGGGGTGGGGATGGTCAGAATGGGATGGGAAGGGTGAAAATTGGGCGGGGATGGGCAAATTGGGGTGGGGATGGTCAGAACGGGGTGGAGATGGTCAAAATGGGGTAGGAATGGTCAAACTGGGGTGGGAACAGGTTGGGAGTCCAGGGACTGTGGGTGGCCACCAGGTCAATTCTTTGGCCACCCACAAACTCATGAGGGGCAGGTGAAACCCGAGGAGACTTCCCCAACTTGAGTTGGAATTCCACCCAAATCTCCCCAAATCCACGTTCCAACCTTGGGTTCCATCCAAAACCTCAGAAATCCTCATTCCCACCACCATTTCTGCCCCTCCATGGAGCCAAAACCCCAAATTCCCCCAATCAGGCCAACCCCAAAACCCAACTGACGTTACCCAACCTTCCATTAATCCCACCTCAATCCCAATTTTCTCCAAATCCACCCCAATTTCTGCCCCTCCTTGGAGCCAAAACCCCAAATTCCCCCAATCAGGAGAACCCCAAAACCCA
Source organism: Passerculus sandwichensis (assembly GCA_031885435.1). Classification (NCBI taxonomy): domain Eukaryota; kingdom Metazoa; phylum Chordata; class Aves; order Passeriformes; family Passerellidae; genus Passerculus; species Passerculus sandwichensis. The sequence continues at coordinate 11,535,709 of CM063146.1, forward strand.
ACCGACCTCACCCAACCTTCCACGAATCCCACCCCAATCCCAATTTCCCCCAAATCCACCCCAATTTCTGCCCCTCCATGGAGCCAAAACCCCAAATTCCCCCAATCAGGAGAACCCCAAACCTCACCCAACTTTCCACGAATCCCACCCCGATCCCAATTTCCCCCAAATCCACCCCAATTTCTGCCCCTCCTCTGAACCAAAACCCTAAAATCCACCCAACCTCCACAAATCCCACCCTGATCCAAATTTTCTCCAAATCCACCCCAATTTCTGCCCCTCCTTGGAGCCAAAACCCCAAATTCCCCCAATCAGGAGAACCCCAAAACCCAACTGACCTCACCCAACCTTCCATTAATCCCACCTCAATCCCGATTTCCCCCAAATCCACCCCAATTTCTGCCCCTCTTCGGAACCAACACCCTAAAATCCACCCAACCTTCCACGAATCCCACCCCAATCCCAATTTCCCCCAAATCCACCCCAATTTCTGCCCCTCCTTGGAGCCAAAACCCCAAATTCCCCCAATCAGGAGAACCCCAAAACCCAACCAAGCTCACCCAACCTCCACGAATCCCACCTCGATCCCGATTTCCCCCAAATCCACCCCAATTTCTGCCCCTCCTTGGAACCAACACCCTAAAATCCACCCAACCTCCACAAATCCCACCCTGATCCCAATTTCCTCCAAATCCACCCCAATTTCTGCCCGTCCTTGGAGCCAAAACCCCAAATTCCCCCAATCAGGAGAACCCCAAAACCCACCCGACCTCACCCAACCTCCACAAATCCCACCCCAATCCCAATTATCTCCAAATCCACGCCAATTTCTGCCCCTCCTCGGAGCCAAAACCCCAATTTCTCCCCAATCAGACGAACCCCAAAATCCACCCAACCACACCCAACCTCCACAAATCCCACCCCAATCCAAATTTCTCCAAATCCACCCCAATTTCTGCCCCTCCTTGGAACCAACAGCCTAAAATCCACCCAACCTTCCACGAATCCCACCTCAATCCCAATTTCCCCCAAATCCACCCCAATTTCTGCCCCTCCTTGGAGCCAAAACCCCAAATTCCCCCAATCAGGAGAACCCCAAATCCCACCCAACCACACCCAACCTCCACGAATCCCACCCCAATCCCAATTTCCCCCAAATCCACCCCAATTCCGGTGCCCCCTGACCTGGCCCCAGGCCGGCGGCCGTCATCTGCGTGGCCATGAGCCGCGCCAGGTGCTTGATCTGCGCCTCGGTGCCCGCCGACTCCACGGGCGTGTAGGTGGCCTGGAAGGAGGCGGGCATGGCCTCGGGCAGGTACACCATGCTGATCAGCACCTGCGGGGAGACGGGACCCAAAAACACCTCAGGGAGCCGGAAACCTCCTCGGGGAACCCAAAATCACCTCGGGGAACCCCAAAAACACCTCAGGGAGCCTGAAATCTCCTCAGGGAACCAAAAATCACCTCGGGGAACCCAAAATCACCTCGGGGAACCCCAAAATCACCTCAGGGAACCCCAAAATCACCTCGGGGAACCCAAAACTACCTTGGAGAACCCCAAAAACACCTCAGGGAGACTGAAATCTCCTCAGGGAACCCAAAATCACCTCGGGGAACCCAAAACCACCTCAGGGAACCCAAAATCACCTCGGGGAACCCCAAAATCACCTCAGGGATCCCAAAACTACCTTGGAGAACCTCAAAATCACCTCAGGGAGCCTGAAATCTCCTCAGGGAACCCAAAATCACCTCAGGGAACCCAAAACTGCCTTGGAGAACCCCAAAATCACCTCAGGGACCCCAAAACCACCTCAGGGAGCCTGAAATCTCCTCAGGGAACCCAAAATCACCTCAGGTCCCCCCAAGTGTCCCCAACACCCCTTAAAGCCCCCCCAAAGTGTCCCCAAGGCCACTGTCCCCTCCTGACCAGGTTGGGGACATTCCTGAGGGCCAGCAGGACAGGTGACACCCCCCAAAGATGTCCCCAAAGTGTCCCCAAGGCCACTGTCCCCTCCTGACCAGGTTGGCCACGTTCTCGGGGGCCAGCAGGACAGGTGACACAGGTGACACCCCCCAGAGATGTCCCCAAAGATGTCCCCAAGGCCGAAGTCCCCCCCTGACCAGGTTGGCCACGTTCTCGGGTGTCAGCAGGACAGGTGACACCCCCCAAAGATGTCCCCAAAGATGTCCCCAAGGCCGCTGTCCCCTCCTGACCAGGTTGGCCACGTTCTCGGGGGTCAGCAGGACAGGTGACACCCCCCAAAGTGTCCCCAAAGTGTCCCCAAGGCCGCTGTCCCCTCCTGACCAGGTTGGCCACGTTCCTGAGGGCCAGCAGGACAGGTGACACAGGTGACACCCCCCCAAAGATGTCCCCAGGGCCGCTGTCCCCTCCTGACCAGGTTGGCCACGTTCTCGGGGCTCAGCAGGACAGGTGACACCCCCCAAAGTGTCCCCAAAGATGTCCCCAAGGCCACTGTCCCCTCCTGACCAGGTTGGCCACGTTCTCGGGGGTCAGCAGCGGCTGCAGGAACTCGGCCGTGATGTCGGTGTCCGAGGGCACGGCCACCGCTCCGGCCACCTTGGCCACGGCCACCGCCGGCGCCTCCAGGTCCTTGTCCTCGTCATCCTCGCCCAGCGGTGGCTCTGAGGGGACACCAGAGGGTCACTGAGTGTCCCCAAGGGCCACCAGCAGGGCTGGGGACACCACAGGGTCCCTGAGTGTCCCCAAGGGCCACCAGAAGGTCACTGAGTGTCCCCAAGGGCCACCAGCAGGGTTGGGGACACCACAGGGTCCCTGAGTGTCCCCAAGGGCCACCAGCAGGGTTGGGGACACCACAGGGTCCCTGAGTGTCCCCAAGGGCCACCAGAATGTCCCTGAGTGTCCCCAAGGGCCACCAGCAGGGCTGGGGACACCACAGGGTCACTGAGTGTCCCCAAGGGCCACCAGCAGGGTTGGGGACACCACAGGGTCCCTGAGTGTCCCCAAGGGCCACCAGAATGTCCCTGAGTGTCCCCAAGGGCCACCAGCAGGGCTGGGGACACCACAGGGTCCCTGAGTGTCCCCAAGGGCCACCAGCAGGGCTGGGGACACCAGAAGGTCACTGAGTGTCCCCAAGGGCCACCAGCAGGCGTTGGGGACACCACAGGGTCCCTGAGTGTCCCCAAGGGCCACCAGCAGGGTTGGGGACACCAGAGGGTCCCTGAGTGTCCCCAAGGGCCACCAGCAGTGCTGGGGACACCACAGGGTCCCTGAGTGTCCCCAAGGGCCACCAGCAGGGTTGGGGACACCACAGGGTCACTGAGTGTCCCCAAGGGCCACCAGCAGGGTTGGGGACACCACAGGGTCACTGAGTGTCCCCAAGGGCCACCAGCAGAGCTGGGGACACCAGAAGGTCCCTGAGTGTCCCCAAGGGCCACCAGCAGTGCTGGGGACACCACAGGGTCCCTGAGTGTACCCAAGGGCCACCAGCAGGGTTGGGGACACCGGAAGGTCACTGAGTGTCCCCAAGGGCCACCAGAGGGTCACTGAGTGTCCCCAAAGGCCACCAGCAGGGTTGGGGACACCACAGGGTCACTGAGTGTCCCCAAGGGCCACCAGAGGGTCACTGAGTGTCCCCAGGGGCCACCAGCAGGGCTGGGGACACCAGAATGTCCCTGAGTGTCCCCAGGGGCCACCAGCAGGGTTGGGGACACCAGAATGTCCCTGAGTGTCCCCAGGGGCCACCAGCAGGGTTGGGGACACCAGAAGGTGACTGAGTGTCCCCAAGGGCCACCAGCAGGGTTGGGGACACCACAGGGTCACTGAGTGTCCCCAAGGGCCACCAGAAGGTCCCTGAGTGTCCCCAGGGGCCACCAGCAGGGTTGGGGACACCAGAATGTCCCTGAGTGTCCCCAAGGGCCACCAGCAGCGTTGGGGACACCACAGGGTCCCTGAGTGTCCCCAAGGGCCACCAGCAGGGCTGGGGACATCAGAAGGTCCCTGAGTGTCCCCAAGGGCCACCAGCAGGGTTGGGGACACCAGAGGGTCACTGAGTGTCCCCAAGGGCCACCAGCAGGGTTGGGGACACCACAGGGTCACTGAGTGTCCCCAAGGGCCACCAGCACTGTTGGGGACACCACAGGGTCACTGAGTGTCCCCAAGGGCCACCAGCAGGGTTGGGGACACCAGAAGGTCACCGGTGGTGGCTCCTGGAGGACTTGAGGGACATTTAATGTCACCTCCCCTCAGGTGTCACCAGGTGGGACTCAGGGGACCTGGGGGGGTTTAATGCCACCACCTGTCCCCAGAAGGGACTGGGATGACACTGGGTGACACTGGGAGGACATTGCGGGGGTTTAATGCCACCACCTGTCCCCAGCGTCCCCATGAGGCCACCAGAACCTTCTGATGGCCACCACCACCATGGGGAGGTGACAATGATGCCACCTCAGATTGAGAGTGGCACTGGGCTCGTCCTGGGGCCATTTCTGATGGCCACCGCCACCCACCCCTGAACCCTGATGGCCACCATGGCCACTGCCACCCACCTCTGAACCCTGATGGCCACCATGGCCATCCTGAACCCTCATGGCCATGGCTGAACCCTGATGGCCACCACCACCCAACCCTGAACCCTGATGGCCACCACCACCACAGGGAAGGTGACCCTGATGCCACCAGGGGTTCTCACCGATCGTCATCTTCTTGAGCGCGGCGTCGGGCTCATCCTGGATCATCTCCACAATCCCCTGATGGCCACCACGGCCACCACCACCCACCCTGAACCCACCACCACAGGGATGTGACCCTGACGCCACCAGGGGTTCTCACCGATCTTCATCTTCTTGAGGGCGGCGTCGGGCTCGTCCCATGGCCACCACCCAACCCTGAACCCTCATGGCCACCATGGCCACCACCCAACCGTGAACCCTGATGGCCACCATGGCCACCACCACCCATCCCTCATGGAAAACCACCACAACAGGGAAGGTGACCCTGATGCCACCAGGGGCTCTCACCAATCTTCATCTTCTTGAGGGCGGCGTCGGGCTCGTCCTGGGGCCATTTGTGATGGCCACCACCCAACCCTGAACCCTGATGGCCACCACCACCCAACCCTGAACCCACCACCACAGGGAAGGTGACCCTGATGCCACCAGGGGCTCTCACCGATCTTCATCTTCTTGAGCGCGGCGTCGGGCTCGTCGCGGGGCCGCTTGCGCGCCTCGCGCGGGCTGGGCATGCTGCGGGCGATCTCGGCCTGCGGCGTGCCCAGGTCCACCAGCAGCGTGGTGATCTGCGGCTGGAAGTCGCCCGAGGACGGGTGGCGCAGCACGCTCAGCAGGTGCAGCTTCAGGTTCTTGCGCACACTGCTCACCTGAGACTTGGCCAGCGTGGGCGGCAGGTTGGCTGCGGGGGGACGGGGACAGGTTGGGGACAGGTTGGGGACATTTGGGAACGGGTTAGGGACAGGCTAGGGACATTCGGGGACACCTGCGACTTGGCCAGCGTGGGCGGCAGGTTAGCTACGAGGGGACGGGGACACGTTGGGGACAGCTGGGGACACCTGGGGACACCTGGGGACAGCTGGGGACAGCTGGGACTTGGCCAGTGTGGGCGGCAGGTTGGCTGGGAGGGGACAGGGACAGGCTGGGGACAGGTTGGGGACATTTGGGAACGGGTTAGGGACAGGTTAGGGACATTTGGGGACACCTGCGACTTGGCCAGCGTGGGCTGCAGGTTGGCTGGGAGGGGACAGGGACAGGTTAGGGACATTTGGGGACAGCTGGGGACACCTGGGGACAGCTGGGGACACCTGGGGACAGCTGGGGACACCTGGGGACACCTGCGACTTGGCCAGCGTGGGCAGCAGGTTGGCTGGGAGGGGACAGGGACAGGTTAGGGACACCTGGGGACACCTGGGGACAGCTGGGACATGGCCAGCGTGGGCAGCAGGTTGGCTACGAGGGGACAGGGACAGGTTGGGGACATTGGGGACACTGGGGGACACAAAGGGACACCAGGGGACGTTACCGTGGAGGGTCTCATAGGCCTGGATGACCTCGGCCATGAACATGGGGACATTGGGGACACTGGGGGACACCAGGGGACACTGGGGACACTGGGGGACACTGGGGGACATTGGGGACGTTACCATGGAGGGTCTCGTAGGTCTGGATGACCTCGGCCATGAACATGGGGACACTGGGGACACTGGGGGACATTGGGGACACTGGGGGACACAAAGGGACACCAAGGGACGTTACCATGGAGGGTCTCGTAGGCCTGGATGACCTCGGCCATGAACATGGGGACACTGAGGGACACCAGGGGACATTGGGGACACCAGGGGACACTGAGGACACTGGGGGACACCAGGGGATATTGGGGACACTGGGGACGTTACCATGGAGGGTCTCGTAGGCCTGGATGACCTCGGCCATGAACATGGGGACACTGAGGGACACCAGGGGACATTGGGGACACCAGGGGACACTGAGGACACTGGGGGACACCAGGGGATATTGGGGACACTGGGGACGTTACCATGGAGGGTCTCGTAGGCCTGGATGACCTCGGCCATGAACATGGGGACACTGAGGGACACCAGGGGACACTGGGGACGTTACCATGGAGGTCTGGATGATCTCAGCCATGTACATGGGGACACTGGGGGACATTGGGGACATTGGGGACACTGGGGACGTTACCATGGAGGGTCTCGTAGGCCTGGATGACCTCGGCCATGAACATGGGGACACCAGGGGACATTGGGGACACTGGGGGACATTGGAGACACTGGGGACGTTACCGTGGAGGGTCTCGTAGGCCTGGATGACCTCGGCCATGAACATGGGGACACTGGGGGACACTGGGGACACTGGGGGACACCAAGGGACACCAAGGGGACACCAAGGGGACATTACCATGGAGGTCTGGATGATCTCGGCCATGAACACGGGGACACCAGGGAACACCAGGGGACACCAGGGGACACCAAGGGACGGCAGATGACACCATGGGACACCAGGGGACATTACCATGGAGGGTCTCGTAGGCCTGGATGACCTCGGCCATGAACATGGGGACACTGGGGGACACTGAGGGACACCAGGGGACACTGGGGACGTTACCATGGAGGTCTGGATGATCTCGGCCATGAACATGGGGACACTGGGGGACACTGGGGACACTGGGGACACCAGGGGACACCAGGGGACACCAGGAGGACATTGGGGACACTGGGGACGTTACCATGGAGGTCTGGATGATCTCAGCCATGTACATGGGGACATTGGGGACACTGGGGGACATTGGGGACATTGGGGACGTTACCGTGGAGGGTCTCGTAGGCCTGGATGACCTCGGCCATGAACATGGGGACATTGGGGACACTGGGGGACACTGGGGGACATTGGGGACACTGGGGACGTTACCGTGGAGGGTCTCGTAGGCCTGGATGACCTCGGCCATGAACATGGGCCGCTGGCGGGCGATGGTGGCCAGCGAGCCCAGCGCCGCCGTCAGGTTGATGCTGGAGATGGCCGGGTGCACCATGAACTTGAGCAGCTGCTCCAGCGCCGCCTTGCCCTCCTCCCACAGCGCGTCTGGGGACACCGGGGCACGTCACCCACCCACGCGGAGGGAGGTCACCCCAACTCCAGGGGTCAGTGGGGTCACCCCACCCCAAATCCCCCTCGCTCGCTGTACTTGTGACGGGGTGACTCCAATCCCAAACTCCAAACCCCAAATCCCAAACTCCAATCCCCAAACCCCAAATCCCAAATCTCCAATTCTAAACCCCAAATCCCCAATTCCAAACTCCAAATCCCCAATTCCAAACCCCAAATCCCCAATTCCAAACCCCAAATCCCCAATTCCAAACCCCAAATCCCCAATTCTAAACCCCAAATCCCCAATTCCAAACCCCAAACCCAATCCTCAAATCCCAAACCCCAAATCCCAAATCCCAAACCCCAATCCCCCCTCACTCGCTGTACTTGTGACGGGGTGACTCCAATCCCAAACTCCAAACTCCAAACCCCAAATCTCCAATTCCAAACCCCAAATCCCCAATTCCAAACCCCAAATCTCCAATTCTAAACCCCAAATCCCCAATTCCAAACCCCAAACCCAATCCTCAAATCCCAAACCCCAAATCCCAAACCCCACTCCCCCAGACTCACTGTACTTGATGACGGGGTGGTCCCAGTCCCATTCCTGACCCCAAACCCCAAACCCCTCACTCACTGTACTTGATGATGGAGTGGTCCCAATCCCAAACCCCAAACCCCAAATTCCAACCCCAAACCCCAATCCCCCTCACTCACTGTACTTGACGACGGGGTCGTCCCAAACCACAAACCCCAATCCCCAAACCCCAAACCTAAACTCCACTCACTGTACTGGATGACCGGGTGGTCCCAATCCCATTCCTGACCCCAAACCCCAAACCCAAAACTCCCCTCACTCTCTGTACTTGATGACGGGGTGGTTCCAGTCCCATTTCTGACCCCAAACCCTAAACTCCACTCACTGTACCTGATGACCGGGTGGTCCCAATCCCAAATCTCCCCTCACTCACTGTACTTGATGACGGGGTGGTCCCAAACCCCAAACCCCAAACCCCCCCACTCACTGTACTTGATGACGGGGTGATCCCAACCCCAAACCCCAAATTCCAACCCCAAACCCCAATCCCCCTCACTCACTGTATTTGATGATGGGGTGGTCCCAAACCCCAAACCCCAAACCCCAAACCCCTCACTCACTGTACTTGAAGATGGGGTGATCCCAACCCCAAACCCCAAACCCAAATTCCAACCCCAAACTCCAATCCCCCTCACTCACTGTATTTGATGACGGGGTGGTCCCAAACCCCAAACCCCAAATCCCAAACCCCAAACCCCAAATCCCAAACCCCAAACTCCAAACCCCAATCCCCCTCACTCACTGTACTTGATGACGGGGTGATCCCACACCCCAAACCCCAAAACCCAATCTCCAATCCCCCTCACTCACTGTACTTGATGACGGGGTGGTCCCAGTCCCATTCCTGACCCCAAACCCCAAATTCCAACCCAAACCCCAATCTCCCCTCACTCACTGTACTTGATGACGGGGTGGTCCCAATCTCAATCCCCCTCACTCACTGTACTTGATGACGGGGTGGTCCCAACCCCAAACCCCAAATTCCAACCCCAATCCCCAAACCCCAATCCCCAAACCCCACTCACTGTACTTGATGACTAGGTGGTCCCAGTCCCATTCCTGACCCCAAACCCCAATCCCCAATCCCCAAACCCCAATCTCCCCTCACTCACTGTACTTGATGACGGGGTGGTCCCAACCCCAAACCCCAACCTCCCTACACTCACTGTACTTGATGACGGGGTGGTCCCAGTCCCATTCCTGACCCCAAACCCCAAACCCAAATCCGACTCACTCACTGTACTTGATGAACGGGTGGTCCCAAACCCCAAACCCCTCACTCACTGTACTTGATGACGGAGTGATCCCAATCCTGAACCCCAAACCCCAATCCCCCTCACTCACTGTACTTGATGACGGGGTGGTCCCAGTCCCAAACCCCAAATTCCAACCCCAAACCCCTTCTCCCCTCACTCACTGTACTTGATGACGGGGTGGTCCCAAACCCCAAACCCCAAACCCCAATCTCAATCCCCCTCACTCACTGTACTTGATGACAGGGTGGTCCCAGTCCCATTCCTGACCCCAAACCCCAAACCCTAATCTCCCCTCACTCACTGTACTTGATGACGGGGTGGTCCCAGTCCCATTCCCGACCCCAATCCCCAATCCCCAAACCCCCTCACTCACTGTACTTGATGACGGGGTGGTCGCGCGGGATGCGCTCCAGGCTGACGTCGTTCTCGTGCCGCTTGGGCACGTCGGAGTCGGCCGTGCGCGGCGACAGCGTCACGATCAGCCCCTCCACGAACTTGATGGCGTGCGTGCGGACGCCGTCGTTGTCCGAGTCCAGCAGCAGGATGATGTCGCTGGCCATGGAGGACATCATCTCCCAGCAGGCCTCCTGCAGCTCGCCGATCACCTTGGACTTCACCATCCACTGGGAAATGCCGAAAAAACCCCGCAAAAAACCCCAAAAAAACAAACCCAGGAATTATAAAAAGTTACCAATTTTTATAGGTTATTACGGTAATCGTGCTGGAAATTTTAAGGGGGTTTTATGGGTAATTACGGTAATTGTATTGGGTGCAAAAAATTCTTTTTATGTGTAATTAGGGCAATTGGTACCAAATATTAAGACTATTTTTATATGTAATTATGGTAAGTGGTATGAAATACTAAGGCCACTTTTACGTGCAATTACAGTAATTATATTGGATATTAAAGGCTTTTTTACGTGCAATTATGGTAATTGGTATTGAATATTAAGGCCACTTTTATGTGGAATTATGGTGATTAGTATCAAATATTTAAGCAATTTTTATTTGTAATTACAATAATTATGGAATTATGGAATTATATGGAATTATGGTAATTGAATTGGCTATTAAAGCCTTTTTAAATATGTAATTATGGAAATTGATACTGAACGTTAAGAACACTTTTATGCGGAATTATGGTGATTAGTATCAACTATTTAAGCAATTTTTATTTGTAATTACAGTAATTAGTATCAACCATTGTATTACGGTAATTGCCTTGGACGTCGTGGAAATTTTAAGAGGGTTTTATGGGTAATTACGGTAATTGTATTGGGTATTAAAGATTCTTTTTATGTGTAATTAGGGCAATTGGTACCAAATATTAAGACTATTTTTATATGTAATTACGGTAAGGGGTATGAAATATTAAGGCCGCTTTTACGTGCAATTACAGTAATTATATTGGATATTAAAGGCTTTTTAATGTTTAATTATGGTAATTGGTATTGAATATTAAGGCCGCTTTTATGTGGAATTATGGTAATCGAATTGGCGATTAAAGCCTTTTTAAATATGTAATTATGGAAATTGATATTGAACATTAAGGGCACTTTTATGTGGAATTATGGTGATTAGTATCAAATATTCAAGCAATTTTTATTTGTAATTACAGTAATTAGTATCAACTATTGTATTACAGTAATCGCCTTGGGCGTCGTGGAAATTTTAAGGGGGTTTTACGGGTAATTACGGTAATTGTATTGGGTGTTAAAGATTCTTTTTATGTGTAATTACGGCAATTGGTACCAAATATTAAGACTATTTTTATATGTAATTATGGTAAGCAATATGAAATATTAAGGCCACTTTTACGTGCAATTACAGTAATTATATTGGATATTAAAGGCTTTTTTACGTGCAATTATGGTAATTGGTATTGAATATTAAGGCCACTTTTATGTGGAATTATGGTAATCGAATTGGCGATTAAAGCCTTTTTAAATATGCAATTACGGAAATTGATATTGAACATTAAGGACACTTTTATGTGGAATTATGGTGATTAGTATCAAATATTCAAGCAATTTTTATTTGTAATTACAGTAATTAGTATCAACTACTGTATTACGGTAATCGCCTTGGGCGTCGTGGAAATTTTAAGGGGGTTTTATGGGTAATTACGGTAATTGTACTGGATGTTAAAGATTCTTTTTATGTGTAATTACGGCAATTGGTACCAAATATTAAGACTATTTTTATATGTAATTATGGTAAGTGGTATGAAATATTAAGGCCATTTTTACGTGCAATTACAGTAATTATATTAGATATTAAAGGCTTTTTTACGTGCAATTATGGTAATTGGTATTGAATATTAAGGCCACTTTTATGTGGAATTATGGTGATTAGTATCAAATATTTAAGCAATTTTTATTTGTAATTACAGTAATTATGGAATTATGGAATTATGTGGAATTATGGTAATTGAATTGGCTATTAAAGCCTTTTTAAATATGTAATTATGGAAATTGATATTGAACATTAAGGACACTTTTATGTGGAATTATGGTGATTAGTATCAAATATTTAAGCAATTTTTATTTGTAATTACAGTAATTAGTATCAACTATTGCCATAAAAATTGAAGGTGGTTTTTACTAGTAATTACGGTAACTGTGTTGGCTATTAAAGGCTTTCTTATGTGCAATTAAACAAATTTTAATTAAATTGATCAAATATTAAGACACATAAGTTTTATGTGCAATTATGATAATTGGGATCAAATATTAAGACTATTTTTACGTGCAACTGAGATAACTGCTATTAAATATCAAACCAGATTTTAACTGTAATTACAGTAATTGGTACAAATTATTGTCATGGTAATTGTAAGGTAATTTTTATGGATAATTATGGTAATTGTATTGGGTATTAAAGACTTCTTTTAATGAGCAATTATGGTAATTGGGATCAAATATTAAACCTGCTTTTATGTGAATTACGGTAATTGGTAAAGAATAAAAGGCCATTTTTATGTGTAATTACGGTAATTAGTATTAAATATTATAGATATTAAAGACACTTTTAATGTGTAATTGGCATCAAATATTAAAGCAATTTTAATCTGTAATTACAGTAATTGGTACCAACTATTGTAATGGAAATTGTAAGGGGATTCTTACAGCTAATTACGGTAATTGTATGGGATATTAAAGACTTTTTAATGTTTAATTATGGTAATTGGTATCAAATATCAAGGCCAGTTCTATCTCCAATTACAGTAATTGGTATTGAATATTAAGGCAAATTTTATGTACAATTCTGGTAATTTTTATCAAATATTACAGCTGGTTTTTGTGCAATTATGGCACTAATACTTAATACCCAATTGTTAATATATAAAACAATTTAATATACTCAAAATCATAGCCTACCAAATAATTATTTTTAATTTATAACATAAAATCATAATTCCATATAACTTAATAATAATACACACATAAATAAATCAACTTAACACTAACTAAACGCAATGAAACGTTAATATTTAACGTCAGCGCCACCAATAAGCAATTAACAAACAAACATTAATTAAGCTCAGCATCCCCCTTCCCCAAAGCCACCCGATTTAACAGAAAAAAAAAATCCGAATTTTCCCTCTGGTTTTGAGTAGAAACTCGCGGTTTTTTGCGCCGTGGCCCCGCCCGAGCCCCCCGTGGTGTCCCCAGGTGTCCCCAGGTGTCCCCCGAGGTGGCCTCACCTGCAGGGCCACCTTGTAGAGCTGGGTCATGGTCAGGATGGCCTTCTTGACCACGTTGACGTTCTCGTCCTTGAGCAGCATGTTCAGGTTGGCCACCAGCTTCAGCAGCAGCTCGATGTCCCTCTTGCTGGGCGCGGCAAAAAGGGAATTTTGGTATTTTTATATATCTGGGTGGCCCCAAAGACACAGAAAGGGCCTGAAATTCCCATGGAAACGGGTCAAAAATTCCCACCAAAACGGCCCAAAACTGCCACCAAAACAGCCAAAAAAATTCCCATCAAAATGACAAAAAAATTCCCACCAAGATGGTCCAAAATTCCCAACAAAACAGCCCAAAGTTCTCACTAAAACAGCCCAAAAAATTCCCACTGAAACTGGTCAAAATTCCCAACAAAATGGCCCAAAAAATTCCCACCAAGACAGCCCAAAAATTCCCACCAAAACAGCCAAAAAATTCCAGGGAAAACTGCCCAAAATTCCCATGGAAATGGCCCAAAAAATTCCCAACAAAATGGCTCAAAATTCCCAACGAAACAGCCCAAAAATTCCCCACAAAATGGTCCAAAATTCCCACAGAAACGGCCCAAAAATTCCCACCGAAATGGTCCAAAAATTGCCACAGAAACTGCTAAAATGGCCTCAGAATAGCCCAAAAATTCTCACCAAAATAACCCAAAATTGACAGCAAAATGGTCAAATAAGTTCCTACCAAAATGGGCGCAGCAAAAAGTGAATTTTATTATTTTTATATTTGGGTCGCCCCAAAGACACAGAAACGGCCCGAAATTCCCATGGAAACGGGGCAAAAATTCCCAACAAAACGGTGCAAAAATTCCCACCAAAACAGCCAAAAAAATTCCCATCAAAATGACAAAAAATTTCCCACCAAGATGGTCCAAAATTCCCAACAAAACAGCCCAAAGTTCTCACTAAAACAGCCCAAAAAATTCCCACTGAAACTGGTCAAAATTCCCACCAAAATGGCCCAAAAAATTCCCACCAAGACAGCCCAAAAATTCCCACCATAACAGCCAAAAAATTCCAGGGAAAACTGCCCAAAATTCCCATGGAAATGGCCCAAAAAATTCCCAACAAAATGGCTCAAAATTCCCAACGAAACAGCCCAAAAATTCCCCACAAAATGGTCCAAAATTCCCACAGAAACGGCCCAAAAATTCCCACCGAAATGGTCCAAAAATTGCCACAGAAACTCCTAAAATGGCCTCAAAATAGCCCAAAAATTCTCACCAAAATAACCCAAAATTGCCAGCAAAATGGTCAAATAAATTCCTACCAAAATGGGCGCAGCAAAAAGTGAATTTTCTTATTTTTATATCTGGGTCGCCCCACAGACACAGAAACGGCCCGAAATTCCCATGGAAATGGGTCAAAAATTCCCACCAAAACGGCCCAAAATTGCCACCAAAACAGCCAAAAAAATTCCCATCAAAATGACAAAAAAATTCCCACCAAGATGGTCCAAAATTCCCAACAAAACAGCCCAAAGTTCTCACTAAAACAGCCCAAAAAATTCCCACTGAAACTGGTCAAAATTCCCACCAAAATGGCCCAAAAAATTCCCACCAAAGCAGCCAAAAAATTCCATGGAAAACTGCCCAAAATTCCCACCAAAACGGCCCAAAAATTCCCATGGAAATGGCCCAAAAAATTCCCAACAAAATGGCTCAAAATTCCCAACGAAACAGCCCAAAAATTCCCCACAAAATGGTCCAAAATTCCCACAGAAACGGCCCAAAAATTCCCACCGAAATGGTCCAAAAATTGCCACAGAAACTGCTAAAATGGCCTCAAAATAGCCCAAAAATTCTCACCAAAATAACCCAAAATTGCCAGCAAAATGGTCAAATAAATTCCTACCAAAATGGGTGCGGCAAAAAGTGAACTTTATTATTTTTATATTTGGGTCGCTCCAAAGACACAGAAAGGGCCCGAAATTCCCATGGAAACGGGGCAAAAATTCCCACCAAAATGGCCCCAAAATGCCCCCAAACAGCCAAAAAAACCACACCAAAATGGCCCCAAAATAGCCCAAAATTCCCACTAAAATGGTCTCAAAAATGGCCCCAAAATAGCCCAAAAATTCCTCTAAAGCAGCACCAAAAAAGCCCCAAAATTCCCACCAAAATGGCCCCCAAATGGCCCCAAAAAAGCCAAAAACCCCACACCAAAATGGCCCCAAAATCCCCGGTTTTTGCCCCAAATCTCACCAGGCCTCCTCGATGAACCCCACCACGAATTTCCGCACCTCGATGGATTTGTCGGCCTGGAAGGCGATGATTTCCTGGGGGGGAAATGGGGGGTCAGAGAGGGCTGGGGGCGCCCCAAATTCCCCCAAATCTGCCCCAAATTCACCCAAATCCAGCCCCAAATCCAGCCCCAAATTCACCCAAATTCACCCAAAATCCAGCCCCAAATTCACCCCAAACCCATCCCAAATTCCCCCTAAATCTGCTCCAAATTCACCCAAATCCATCCCCAAATTCACCCCAAACCTGCCCCAAATTCACCCAAATCCAGCCCCAAATTCACCCAAATTCACCCAAAATCCATCCCCAAATTCACCCCAAACCTGCCCCAAATTCACCCAAATCCAGCCCCAAATTCACCCCAAACCCATCCCAAATTCCCCCCAAACCTGCCCCAAATTCACCCAAATCCATCCCCAAATCCATCCCCAAATTCCCCTCAAACCTGCCAGAAATTCCCCCAAATTCACCCCAAATCTGCCCCAAATTCATCCAAATCCATCCCCAAATCCAGCCCCAAATTCCCCCCAAACCCATCCCAAATTCCCCTAAATTCACCCCAAATCTGCTCCAAATTCACCCAATTCCATCCCCAAATCCAGCCCCAAATTCACCCAAATTCACCCCAAACCTGCCCCAAATTCACCTCAAACCTGCCTGAAATTCACCCAAATCCATCCCCAAACCTGCCCCAAATTCACCCAAATCCATCCCCAAATCCATCCCCAAATTCCCCCCAAACCTGCCTGAAATTCCCCAAATTCACCCCAAACCTGCCTGAAATTCCCCCAAATTCACCCCAAACCTGCCCCAAATTCACCCAAATCCAGCCCCAAATCCAGCCCCAAATCCAGTCCCAAATTCACCCCAAACCTGCCTGAAATTCCCCCAAAACCTGCCCCAAATTCACCCAAATCCAGCCCCAAATCCAGCCCCAAATCCAGCCTCAAATTCACCCCAAACCTACCCCAAATTCACCCAAATTCCCCTCAAACCTGCCCCAAATTCACCCAAATCCATCCCCAAATCCATCCCCAAATTCCCCCCAAACCTGCCTGAAATTCCCCCAAATTCACCCCAAACCTGCCCCAAATTCACCCCAAGCCTGCCACAAACTCACCCAAATCCATCCCCAAATCCAGCCCCAAATTCCCCTCAAACCTGCCCCAAATTCCCCCAAATTCCTCCCAAACCTGCCCCAAATTCACCCAAATTCCCCCAAAACCTGTCCCAAATTCCCCCAAATTCACCCCAAACCTGCCCCAAATTCCCCGAAATTCACCCCAAACCCATCCCAAATCCCCCAAATCCCCCCAGCCCTCGCTCACATCCAGGAAGTTGTCCAGCAGCGTGGGGTCCTTGTTGATGATCAGCTCCTGCACCTGGGGACACGCGGGGACATCGTGGGGACAGAGCCACCCCCTCCAAAATCCCAGATTTCCCACCCCAAATCCCAAATTTCTCACCCCAAATCCCAAATTTCCCACCCCAAATCCTCATTTTTTCCATCCAAATCCTGAATTTCCTACCCCAAATCCCAAATTTCCCCCCCAACCCCAAATCCCAATTTTCTCACCCCAAATCCCAAATTTCCCACCCCAAATCCCAAATTTCCCCCCGAAAATCCCAATTTCCCCCCCAAAATCCCAAATTTCCCACCCCAAATCCCTTTTTTTTCCCCCAAAATCCCAATTTCCCCTCCCAAAATCCCAATTTCCCCTCCCAAAATCCCAATTTCCCTTCCCCAAATCCCTTTTTTTTCCCCCAAAATCCCCTTTTTTTCCCCTCAAAATCCCAATTTCCTCCCCCCAAAATCCCATTTATTCCCCCCAAAATCCCATTTTTCCCCAAAAATCCCATTTTTCCCCATTTTCCCCACTCTCACCTGTCTCAGGATGGTGATTTTCCCCTCGTTCCCGATCAGCGCCGCCTGGTTCAGCAGATCCACCACCTACAAATCCAATTTTTCACGATTTTTCTATTTTTTCCCCATTTTTTTACCATTTCCCACCCCCATTTTTTCCAAGTTTTTCCTGTTTTTTTTTTTTTTTTTCAGTTTTTCCCCCATTTTTTCCCAGTTTTTACCTCATTTTTATCCCATTTTTCCCATTTTTTACCCCTTTTTTTTCCATTTTTTTACCCATTCCAAGGTGCTCCTCCCATCCCCACTTTTCCCATTTTTTCTGGGTTTTGTTTTGGTTTTTTCCCCATTTTTTCCCCCATTTTTCTCCATTTTTAACCCATTCCAAGCTGCTCCTCCCAACCCTCCCAACCCCATTTTCTACCCATTTTCCCATTTTTTCCTCATTTTTCCCGTTGCTTTTTCAGGATTTTTCCCCATTTTTCCTCTGCTTTTTTTTTCCCCATTTTTTACCCATTTTTACCTCATTTTTACCCCATTTTTCCCATTTTTTTACCCATTTTTACCTCATTTTTTACCCCATTTTTCCCATTTTTTTACCCATTTTTACCTAATTTTTACCCCATTTTTCCCATTTATTACCCCATTTTTTTTCCATTTTTTTACCCATTCCAAGGTGCTCCTCCCAACCCTCCCAACCCCATTTTTCCCCATTTCTTTTTCAGGATTTTTCCCCATTTTTCTTCTGCTTTTTTCCCATTTTTTTATCCCATTTTTCCCATTTTTCTCCATTTTTAACCCATTCCAAGGTGCTCCTCCCAACCCTCCCATCCCCATTTTTTCCAGGTTTTTTCCTGGGTTTTTCCTGGATTTTTTTCAGTTTTTTCCCCCATTTTTTCCAGTTTTTACCTCATTTTTACCTAATTTTTCACTCCATTTTTTTTCCATTTTTTTACCCGTTCCAAGGTGCTCCTCCCATCCCCACTTTTCCCATTTTTTCTGTTTTTTGTTTTGGTTTTTTCCCCATTTCTTCCATTTTTTTACCCATTCCAAGGTGCTCCTCCCAACCCTCCCAACCCCATTTTTCCCATTTTTTCCCCACTTTTCCCATTTTTTCCTCATTTTTCCCATTTTTTCACCATTTTTCCCGTTGCTTTTTCAGGATTTTTCCCCATTTTTCCTCTGCTTTTTTCTCCCCATTTTTTACCCAATTTTTCCCATTTTTTTATCCATTTTTACCTCATTTTTCCCATTTTTTACCCCATTTTTTCCCATTTTTCCCATTTTCCCCCATTTCTCACCCGTTCCAAGGTGCTCTGGCCGTCGCTCCCATCCCCATTTTTCCCATTTTTTCTTGGTTTTTTTCCCATTTTCTTGGATTTTTTCCCATTGTTTTTCCCCATTGTTTTTCCCATTGTTTTTCCCTGATTTTTCCCCTTTTTTTTTCCAATTTTCCCCATTTTCCCCTTTTTTTCCTCAATTTTCCCCATTTTTCCCCCATTTTTCCCCATTTTTTACCCCGTTTTTTCCCATTTTCCCCATTTCTCACCCGTTCCGAGGTGCTCCTCCCGTCGCTCCCATCCCCATTTTTCCCATTTTTTCTTGGGTTTTTTTCCCATTTTTTCTTGGGTTTTTTCCCATTTTTTCCTATTTTTTTCCTGATTTTTCCCCATTTTTCCCCGTTTTCCCCATTTTCCTCAATTTTCCCTCATTTTTCCCATTTTCCCCATTTTCCCTCACCGGTTCCGAGGTGCTCCGGCCGTCACTCCCATCCCCATTTTTCCCATTTTTTCTTGGTTTTTTTCCCATTTTCTTGAGTTTTTTCCCATTTTTTCCTGGTTTTTTTCAGTTTTTCCCCCATTTTTCCCTGTTTTTCCCCATTTTTCCCATTTTTCCCGTTTTCCCCGTGTTTTTACCCGTTCCGAGGTGCTCCGGCCGTCACTCCCATCCCCATTTTTTCTTGTTTTTTTTTTACCATTTTCTTGGGTTTTTTCCCATTTTTTTACATTTTTTTCTGATTTTTCCCCATTTTTTTTTCCAATTTTTCTCATTTTTCCCATTTTTTCCCTCAATTTCCCCCATTTTCCCCCCATTTTTTCCCATTTTCCCCCATTTCTCACCCGTTCCGAGGTGCTCCTCCCGTCGCTCCCGGGCTCCTCCTGGCTGGGCCGGGGGCTCGGCCCCTCCTGAGCCGCGGCCATGGCCCCGCCCGGACCCCAGACCCAAACGGGAACCTGGGAGAGACCCCAGACCCAAATGGGAACCTGGGAGAGACCCCAGACCCAAAATGGAACCTGGGAGAGACCCCAGACCCAAAATAAACCCACAGAGATCCTACAGAGACCCCAGACCCAAAATAAACCCACAGAGATCCTACAGAGACCCCATGGAGACCCCAGACCCAACAGAGATCCTACAGGGACCCCATGGAGACCCCAGACCCAAAAGGGACGCTATAGAGACGCCACAGGGAGAGACCCCAGACCCTACAGATATCCCACAGATCCCTTATCGATCCCCGATAGCCCCTTATCGATCCCTTATCGGTTCCCATCCCCCCTCACCGCTCCTGCGGGCCCCGAGCCCCCTCCTCACCCGCTATAGCCCCTTATCGATCCCTGATAGCCTCCTTATCGATCCCTTATCGGTTCCCATCCCCCCCTCACCGCTCCCGCGCTCTCCGCGTCTCCCCCGGTTCCCACAGAGCCCCGAGCCCCCTCCCCACCCCCTTATCGATCCCCCATTTCCCCGTTATCGATCACTATCGATCATTATCGGTTCCCATCCCCCCTCACCGCTCCCGCGCTCTCCGCGTCTCCCCCCGGTTCCCACAGAGCCCCGAGCCCCCTCCTCACCCCCTTATCGATCCCCCATTTCCCCCTTATCGATCACTATCGATCCCTTATCGGTTCCCATCCCCCCCTCACCGCTCCCGCGCTCTCCGCGTCTCCCCCGGTTCCCACAGAGCCCCGAGCCCCCTCCCCACCCCCTTATCGATCCCCCATTTCCCCGTTATCGATCACTATCGATCCCTTATCGGTTCCCATCCCCCCCTCACCGCTCCCGCGCTCTCCGCGTCTCCCCCGGTTCCCACACAGCCCCGAGCCCCCTCCCCACCCCCTTATCGATCCCCCACTTCCCCGTTATCGATCACTATCGATCATTATCGGTTCCCATCCCCCCTCACCGCTCCCGCGCTCTCCGCGTCTCCCCCCGCGCCGCTCCCGCGCGCCGCTGACGTCACCGGCGCGCGACGCGAGGAGGGGGCGTGGTTTCATCGCTTGGCCCCGCCCCTCCCGTTACGTCACGGGGAGGGAGGGAAGGCGAGATCGACGTGGGGAGGGGGAGCGCCCGAAATTTGGGGAACAATCCCCCCCCAAAAAATCCTTCCTGTATCCACCAGACCCCCCCCATCAAAATTAGCGGGACCCCTCCTCAAAATACCGAGATCCCCAAAAGTATCGGGACCACCCCCAAAAATCTCCCCAGAGACCCTGAGACCCCCCCCCCAAAAACACTCCCATATCCCCTGAGACCCCCCCCCCAAAAAATACCGGGACCCTCCCAAAAACCCTCTCATAGACCCTGAGACCCCCCCCCCTCCAAATGTCGGGACCACCCCCCTAAAAAACTCCACATAGACGCTGAGACCTCCCAAAACACCGGGACCACCCCCCTAAAAAACAACCATATTCCCTGAGACCCCCCCCCCCAAAACACCGGGACCACCCCCCCCAAAAACCTCCCCATATCTCTGAGAACCCCCCCCAACAATGAGACCCCCCCAAAATGCCGAGATCCCCCAAAAGTATCGGGACCACCCCCCAAACCCCTCCCCATAGACCCCGAGACCCCCCCCACAAAATACCGAGATCCTCTCAATCCCATCCCCCCCCGCTCTCCCCGAACATGGTACGGCCCAAGCCACGCCCCGTTTGAAGCCTCGTCCAATCAGCGCAGCCTCTCCCGCTGGCCACGCCCCCCCGCGCGAGCCGCAGGCAGCGAGGTGCGAAGGGGGGGGGGGGAAATCCGGGACCCCCCAAAATTGAGACCCCTCCCCAAAATTTGGGACCCTCACCGCAAAATTGGGACCCCCACCCTAAATGGGGTGCGCACCCCAAAATTGGGACCCCCGCCCCAAAATCTGCACCCCCAAAATGCCCCCAAGGCCTGGGATTGCCCCAATTCCAGGGCCTGGGAATGGTTCCAAAATGGGGACCCCTCCCCAAAATGGGGACCCCTCCCCAAAATGGGGACCCCACCCCAAAATGGGGACCCGACCCGAGACCCCTCCCCAAAATGGGACCCCTCCCCAAAATGGGGACCCCTCCCCAATATTGGACCCTGTCCCTAAACTGGGACCCCTCCCCTAAACTGGGACCCCACCCCAAAATTGGGACCCCCCGCTAATATTGGGACCCCACCCCAAAATTGGGACTCCATCCCCAAACTGGGACCCCTCCCAAATATTGGACCCCACCCCAAAATTTGGGACCCCCACCCAAAATTGGGACCCCCTCCCCATACATGGGACCCCTCCCCAAAACTGGGGTTGGGATCTGCGGGGTCTCGGATCTCGTTGCAGGTTCGGGACCCCTCCCCAAAAAGGGGTCGGGACCCCCAGAAAGGGTCGGGACCCCCCAAAAGGGGTCGGGACCCCCCCCGGGATGGAGCCCCCGACCTGCGGCAGCCCCGGAGAGTGGCACCGGTGAGGGGGGGGCACCCTGGGACACCCCGATGTCACCGGGGACCCCCAATGTCCCCAGTGTCACCCCGATGTCACCGGGGACCCCGGTGTCACCCCGATGGCCCCACTGTCCCCAGTGTCCCCACTGTCCCCAATGCCCCCCCAATGTCCCCAACACCCCCAATGTCCCCAATGTCCCCAGTGCCCCTAATCCTCCCACTGTCCCTGCTGTCCCCCCAATGTCCCCCCAATGTCCCCCCAATGTCCCAAATGTGCCCCCAATGTCCCCAATGTCCCCAGTGTCCCCAGTGTCCCCATAACCCCCAATGTCCCCAATCCCCACAATGTCCCCAGTGTCCCCAATGTCCCCAATACCCCTGACGTCCCTGTCACCCCCTGATGTCCCCAATGTCCGCAGTGTCCCCCCAATGTCCCCAATGTCCCCAGTGTCCCCAACATCCCCCCAATGACCCCAGTGTCCCCAATGTCCCCAATCCCCCCAATCCCCCCAATGTCCCCAATGTCCCCCCAGTGTCCCCAATGTCCCCAATGTCCCCAATGTCCCCCCAGTGTCCCCAATATCCCCAACACCCCCAGTGTCCCCCCAATGTCCCCCCAATCCCCCCAATGTCCCCAATGTCCCCAATCCCCACAATGTCCCCACTGTCCCCAATATCCCTGACGTCCCTATCACCCCCTGATGTCCCCACTGTCCCCAATGTCCCCCCAATGTCCCCAATGTCCCCAATCCCCCCAATGTCCCCAGTGTCCCCACTGTCCCAAATGTCCCCAATGTCCCAAATCCCCTCAGTGTCCCCACTGTCCCCAATACCCCTGACGTCCCTATCACCCCCCAATGTCCCCAACGTCCCCAATGTTCCCCCAGTGTCCCCAATGTCCGCAGTGTCCCCCCAATGTCCCCAATGTCCCCAGGGTCCCCAGTGTCCCCAACATCCCCCCAATGTCCCCAGTGTCCCCAATCCCCTTAATGTCCCCAATGTCCCCCCAGTGTCCCCTCAATGTCCCCAAAGTCCCCAACACTCCGCAATGTCCCCAATGTCCCCCAATGTCCCCAATCCCCACAATGTCCCCAATGTCCCCAATGCCTCCTCAGTGTCCCCAATCCCCCCAGTGTCCCCAGTGTCCCCAATGTCCCCAATGTCCCCAATGTCCCCACTGTCCCCAATGTCCCCAATGTCCCCCAATGCCCCCAGTGTCCCCAATGTCCCCCCAGTGTCCCCAGTGTCCACAATGTCCCCAATGTCCCAAATTCCCTCAGTGTCCCCAATGCCCCCAGTGTCCCCAATGTCCCCCCAGTGTCCCCAGTGTCCCCACTGTCCCCTCAGTGTCCCCACTGTCCCCAGGTCCCCCCGGGACTGGCGCTCGCTGCTCCCCGAGTTGGCCCAGATGGTGCCCTGGCCCCGCGGCGGGGGAGGGGCGCGCTCCGAGGTACGGGGGGGACACTTGGGGCATTGGGGACATCGAGGGGACAGCGGGGACAGCGAAGACATCGAGGGGACACTGGGGACACTGGGGAGACCAGGGATATTGGGGGATTGGGGACAGTGGGGACACTGGGGACAGTGGGGACATTGGGGACACTGGGGAGGGGCACACTCCAAGGTACAGGGGGACATTGAGGGGACATTGAGGGGACATGGGGGGGACACACCTGGGGGGGCATTGAGGGGACATCCAGGGGACACCTTGGGGACGGTGGGGGACATTGAGGAGACATCGAGGGGACATCAAGGGGACACTGAAGGGACATTGAGAGGACATCGAGGGGACATGGGGGACACACCTGGGGGCAGCATTGAGGGGACATTGAAGGGACATTGAGGGGACATTGAGGGGACATTGAGGGGACATTGAGGGGACATCGAGGGGACACACCTGGGGGGAACATTGAGGGGACACCAGGGGGACATTGAGGGGACATCAAGGGGGACAATGAGGGGACATTGAGGGGACACACCTGGGGGGGACATTGAGGTGTCATCGCAAGGACACCTTGGGGATGCCTGGGGACATGGGGACACCAGGAGGGTGACACTGGGACAGGTGACACCGGGGACAGGTGACACTGGCACAGGTGACACGGGGACAGGTGACACTGTGAGGTGACACTGTGAGGTGACACTGTGAGGTGACACTGGCACAGGTGACACTGGCACAGGTGGCACTGGGGACAGGTGACACCAGCACAGGTGACACTGGCACAGGTGACACGGGCACAGGTGACACTGGCACAGGTGACACTGTGAGGTGACACTGGGCACAGGTGGCCCTGGCACAGGTGACACGGGCACAGGTGACACTGTGAGGTGACACAGACAGGTGACCCTGGCACAGGTGACACTGTGAGGTGACACGGGCACAGGTGGCACAGGTGACCCTGGGTGCCCTCCCCGCCCCGCAGGTTCAGGTGCTGCAGAACGTTCTGGGCTACCTGGAGTTCCTGCAGGAGCGCGTGCGGGCGGCGCGGGCGGCAGCGGGTGACGGACGGAGGGACCCCCACCCAAATTGGGGACCCCAACCCAAATCGGGACCCCCACCCAAATCGGGGACCCCCACCCAAATGGGGACCCCCACCCAAATTGGGACCCCAACCCAAACCGGGGACAGCGGGACCCCAACCCAAACTGGGGACCCCAACCCAAACTGGGACCCCAACCCAAACTGGGACCCCAACCCAAATTGGGGACCCCAACCCAAACTGGGGACCCCAACCCAAACTGGGGACAGCAGGACCCCCGCCCAAACTGGGGACCCCAACCCAAACTGGGACCCCAACCCAAACTGGGGACCCCAACCCAAATCGGGGACCCCCACCCAAATGGGGACCCCCACCCAAATTGGGACCCCAACCCAAATTGGGACCCCCACCCAAATTGGGACCCCAACCCAAATCGGGGACAGCGGGACCCCAACCCAGATTGGAGACCCCTCCTCAAATGAGGGACCCCAACCCAAATCGGGGACCCCCACCCAAATCAGGGACCCCCACCCAAACTGGGGACCCCCACCCAAATTGGGGACAGCGGGACCCCCACCCAAATTGGGACCCCCGCCCAAATGGGGACCCCAACCCAAACCAGGGACCCCCACCCAAACTGGGGACCCCCACCCAAACTGGGGACTCCAACCCAAATTAGAGACCCCCACCCAAACCAGGGACCCCAACCCAAACCGGGGACCCCAACCCAAATTGGGAACCCCAACCCAAATTGGGGACCCCCACCCAAATCGGGGACCCCAACCCAAACCGGGGACCCCCACCCAAATTAGAGAACCCAACCCAAACTGGGGACCCCCACCCAAACTGGGACCCCCACCCAAATGGGGACCCCCACCCAAATTGGAGACCTCTCCTCAAATTGGGGACCCCAACCCAAATTGGAGACCCCCACCCACATCGGGGACCCCAACCCAAATCGGGGACCCCCACCCAAATTGGGACCCCCACCCAAATTGGGGACCCCAAACCAAATCGGGGACCCCCACCCAAACTGGGACCCAAACCCAAACTGGGGACCCCTCCCCAAATTGGGACCCCCACCCAAATCGGGGACAGCGGGACCCCCATCCAAATTGGGACCCCCACCCAAACCAGGGACCCCCACCCAAACTGGGGACCCCAAACCAAATCGGGGACAGCGGGACCCCAACCCAAACTGGGACCCCCACCCAAACTGGGGACTCCAACCCAAATTAGAGACCCCCACTCAAACCAGGGACCCCAACCCAAACCAGGGACCCCAACCCAAATCGGGGACCCCCACCCAAATCAGAGACCGAGACCCAAACCCAAATCGGGGACCCCTCCCCAAATCAGGGACCCCAACCCAAATCGGGGACCCCAACCCAAATGAGAGACCCCAACCCAAATTAGAGACCCCTCCCCAAATTAGGGACCCCTCCTCAAATCGGGGACCCCTCCCCAATTTAGAGACCCCTCCCCCAAAAAAACCAAAAAAATCCCCTTTAAACCCCCCAAAATCCCCCTCAAATCCCCTTTGGACCCCCCCAGACCCCTCCCCAAATAATCCCGACCCCCCAAAAACCCCCAAATCCCCTAAAATCCCCCCAAAAATCCCCCCCAGGCCTCTCCCCCTGCGGGGACCCCTCGGAGCCGCCCCCCCCCAGCCTTGGGGAAACCGAGCCCAGGTGGGGACACTTGGGGACATTTGGGGACATTTTGGGACTTTTTGGGAATTTTTTTGTGGGGGGATTTGGGGGAAATTTGGGGATTTAGGGGTTAAATTTTTGAGGGGAAATTTTGGGGTTTTTGGGGCTGAAATTTGGGGGGTTCTGGGGAAAGATTTTGGGGTTTTGGGGGGAAATTTGGGGAGGTTTTGGGGGGAAATTTTGGGGGAAATATGGGGATTTAGGGGTTAAATTTTAAAGGGGAAATTTTGGGGGTTTTTGGGGCTGAAATTTGGGGGGGTCTGGGGAAAGATTTTGGGGTTTTGGGGGGAAATTTGGGGAGGTTTTGGGGCGAAATTTTGAGGGGTTTTGGGGTGAAATGTGGGGATTTAGGGGTTAAATTTTTGAGGGGAAATTTTGGGGTTTTTGGGGCTGAAATTTGGGGGGTCCTGGGGAAAGATTTTGGGGGTTTTGGGGGGAAATTTGGGGAGGTTTTGGGGGGAAATTTTTGGGGGGGTTTGGGGTGAAATGTGGGGGTTTTGAGAGGGTTTAATGGGAAAATTTGGGGGCAAAATTTGGGTGGATTTTCGGTGGAAAATTTTGCGGGGAAATTTTGGGGGGTTTTGATGGGGGATTTTGTGGAGAATTTGGGGAGAAATTTTAAAGTTATTTTTTGGGGATTTTTGTGAAATTTGAGGGAAAATTTTGGGGGGTTTTGAGGGGAAATTTGGAGGGGTTTTGGGGAAAATGTTGGGGGTTCTGAGGGGAAATTTGGGGGGGGTTTGGGAGGATTTTGCGGAGGATTTGGGCAAAAATTTTCAAATTATTTTTGGGTTCTCTTTTTGCAAAATTTTGGGATTTTTTTTAATAT
The DNA here is from genome assembly GCA_031885435.1 of Passerculus sandwichensis. Classification (NCBI taxonomy): domain Eukaryota; kingdom Metazoa; phylum Chordata; class Aves; order Passeriformes; family Passerellidae; genus Passerculus; species Passerculus sandwichensis. The sequence goes on from CM063146.1 coordinate 11,562,697, forward strand.
TTAGAAGGTGAAATTTTGGGGGGTTTTGGGAGGATTTTCCGGCGGTTTTGGGGGAGATATTTTGAAGTTTGTTTTTGGGCTCTTTTTTTTTTTTTTGTGCAAAATTTTAGGGTTTTTTTGGTGTTTTGAGGAGGGATTTTGGGCGGAATTTTCGTATTTATTTTTTAGCTTGTTTTTGCAGAATTTTGATTTATTTTTTTGCGGTTTTGAGTTGCAATTCCGGAATTTTTTTTGCTTTTCGATGCAAAATTTTGGGGTATTCCCCCCCCCCCCCAGGGAGGAAGAAGAGGAGGAGGAGGAGGAGGAGGAAGAGGAGGGGGAGGGGGACACCAGTCCCTGGCTCTGCCAAACTGGGCCGGACTGGGAGCCCCCCCTGAGCCCCCCCCAGCCCCGGGGGGGGGTCCTGGGGCTCAGCCCCTCCCTCTTCACCCCCCCCGAGCCCCCCGAGCCCCCCGAGGGCGTCGTCAGAGGTGGGCCAGGGAAAATTTGCCTTTTTTGGGATTTTTTGGGATTTTTTGGGCGTTTTTGGGGAGGAATATTTGGGGAATTTTTGATTTTTTTACGTTTTTTTTTGTGGTTTTTTTTTTTTTTTTTTTTGGGGGGGGGGGTTGATGGGATTTGGGGGTTTGGGGCCTTTTTCCTTTTTTGTCTTTTTTTTTGAGTTATTTGGGGTTTTGGGGTTATTTTTGTGGTTTTTGGGGGGAGGCTCGGTGAAATGTTGATGTTTTTAGGGTATTTTTTGGTGGGATTTTGGGGATGTTGGGGAAATTTGGTTTTTTATATTTTTCATGGGTTTTTTATGAAGTTTGGGGGCAAATTTTTGTGAAATTTTGGGTTTTGTGGGGGGATTTGGGGTTATTTTCTATTTTTTTTAGGAATTTTGGTGGGGATTGGGAGAAATTTGGGGTTTTTAATGTTTTTGTGGCTTTTTTTGTATTTTTTGGGAGATTTTTAGGTGGAAAACTTGAGATTTTTTTTTGGGGGGGGAATTGGGGAGGTTTTTGAGATTTTTTGGGTTATTTTTGTCGGGTTTTTTTGGGGGGGTTTTGGGGGATTTGGGGTTGTCCCCTCCCCCCCCCCCCCCCAGTGTCACTTTGTGTCCCCTCCCCCCCTCCCAGAGCTGTTCCCGGACGCGCAGCTCAGCCCCCAGGTGGGTGCTGCCCCTCCCCCATCGGTGTCACCTCCCCCCCATTGTCACCTCCCCCATTGTCACCTCCCCCCCATTGTCACCCCCATTGTCACCTCCCCCATTGTCACCTCCCCCCCATTGTCACCCCCATTGTCACCTCCCCATTGTCACCACCCCCATTGTCACCTCTCTATTGCCACCCCCATTGTCACCTCCCCCATTGTCACCTCCCCATTGTCACCCCCAGTGTCACCCCCATTGTCACCTCCCCCCCATTGTCACCCCCCCATTGTCACCTCCCCGTGTCCATCCCCGGTGTCACCTTCATTGTCACCTCCCTAGTGTCACCTCCCCCATTGTCACCTCCCCATTGTCACCTCCCCATTGTCACCTCCTCCATTGTCACCTCCCCATTGCCATCCCCGGTGTCACCCCCATTGTCACCTCCCCATTGTCACCTCCCCCATTGTCACCACCTATTGCCATCCCCAGTGTCACCCCCATTGTCACCACCCCCATTGTCGCCTCCCTATTGCCACCCCCAGTGTCACCCTCATTGTCACCTCCCCATTGTCACCTCTCTTATTGTCACCTCCCTGTTGCCATCCCCGTGCCACCCCCATTGTCACCACCCCCATTGTCACCTCCCTATTGCCATCCCTGGTGTCACCTTCATTGTCACCTCCCTGGTGTCACCTCCCTATTGCCACCCCCAGTGTCACCTCTCCATTGTCACCTCCCCCACTGTCACCTCCCCTGTGTCACCTCCCTCATTGTCACCTTCCTATTGCCACCCCCATTGTCACCTCCCCATTGTCACCTCCCCATTGTCATCTCTCTCATTGTCACCTCCCTGGTGCCACCCTCATTGTCACCTCCCCATTGTCACCACCCCCATTGTCACCCCGCTATTGCCATCCCCAGTGTCACTCTCATTGTCACCTCCCCCATTGTCACATCCCCATTGTCACCTCCTTGGTGTCACCTTCCTATTGCCACCCCCATTGTCACCTCCCCCATTGTCACTTCCCCATTGTCACCTCTCTCATTGTCACCTCCCCATTGCCATCCCCGGTGCCACCCCCATTGTCACCTCCTCCATTGTCACCTCCCCATTGTCACCTTCCCCATTGTCACCTCCCCCATTGTCACCTCCCCATTGTCACCACCTATTGCCATCCCCAGTGTCACCCCCATTGTCACCACCCCCATTGTCACCTCCTCCATTGTCACCTCCCCATTGCCATCCCTGGTACCACCCTCATTGTCACCTCCCTGGTGTCACCTCCCTATTGCCACCCCCAGTGTCACCTCCCCATTGTCACCACCCCCATTGTCACCTCCCCATTGCCATCCCCGGTGTCACCCTCATTGTCACCTCCCTGGTGTCACCTCCCTATTGCCACCCCCAGTGTCACCTCCCCATTGTCACCTCCCCCGCTGTCACCTCCCCTGTGTCACCTCCCTCATTGTCACCTGGATGTCACCCCCAGTGTCACCTCCCTGCCCTCAGTGTCACCCTCAATGTCACCCCAGTGCCACCTCTCCGCCCTTAATGCCACCCTCAGTGTCACCCTCATTGTCACCCTCCTCCTCTCTCCAATGCCACCCCGGTGCCACCTCTCTGACCTCAGTGTCACCCTCAGTGTCACCCTCAGTGTCACCCTTGCTGTCACCCTCAATGCCACCCTCGCTGTCACCCTTGTCTCTCCAGTGCCACCCCGGTGCCACCTCTCTGACCTCAGTGTCACCCTCAGTGTCACCCTCAGTGTCACCCTTGCTGTCACCCTCGCTGTCACCCTTGTCTCTCCAGTGCCACCCCGGTGCCACCTCTCTGTCTCCTGTCCCCACAGGACCCGGTGGCCTCCGGTGGCCCTGAGGGGACCCGCGGCCGGGGACAGGGACACAGACAGGGACAGGGACAGGGACAGGGACAAGGACAGAGACAGGGACAGGGACAGGGCAAAGGACAAGGACAGGGACAGGGACAAGGACAGGGACAGGGACAGGGACAGGGACGTCCCCGCAAGCGCAAGTGCGTCAACGGCTTCATCATGTTCTGCCGCGTGAACCGGCGCGAGTACATGAGGTGACACCTGGGGACATTGGGGACATTGGGGACATCGGGGGTGTTGGGGATGTTGGGGGCATGTGGGGACATTGGGGACATCGGGGACATTGGGGTCACCTGGGGGACACTGGGGAAATGGCGGTTATGGGGACATTGGGGACATTGGGGACACTGGGGACATTGGGCGCATTGGGGACATCAGGGGGATGTGGGGACATTGGGGACATTGGGGACATTGGGGGGATGTGGGGATATTGGGGGTTATTGGGACATTGGGGACATTGGGGGACGCTGGGGACTTGGGGGACATTGGAGGCGTTGGGGACATTGGGGATGTTGGGGACATTGGGGACACAGGGGAGTGGCTTCATCATGTTCTGCCGCGTGAACCGGCGCGAGTACATGAGGTGACACCTGGGGACATCGGGGACACTGGGGACATCGGGGGTGTTGGGGATGTTGGGGGCATGTGGGGACATTGGGGACATCGGGGACATTGGGGTCACCTGGGGGACACTGGGGAAATGGCGGTTATGGGGACATTGGGGACATTGGGGACACTGGGGACATTGGGCGCATTGGGGACATCAGGGGGATGTGGGGACATTGGGGACATTGGGGACATTGGGGGGATGTGGGGATATTGGGGGTTATTGGGACATTGGGGACATTGGGGGACGCTGGGGACTTGGGGGACATTGGAGGCGTTGGGGACATTGGGGATGTTGGGGACATTGGGGACACAGGGGAGTGGCTTCATCATGTTCTGCCGCGTGAACCGGCGCGAGTACATGAGGTGACACCTGGGGACATCGGGGACACTGGGGACATCGGGGGTGTTGGGGATGTTGGGGGGATGTGGGGACATTGGGGACATTGGGGTCACCTGGGGGACACTGGGGAAATGGGGGTTATGGGGACATTGGGGACATCGGGGACATTGGGGACATTGGGGGGATGTGGGGATATTGGGGGTTATTGGGACATTGGGGGACACTGGGGACTTGGGGGACATTGGGGACATTGGGTACTTTGGGGACATTGGGGACACGGGGGAGTGGCTTCATCATGTTCTGCCGCGTGAACTGGTGCGAGTACATGAGGTGACACGTGGGGACATCGGGGACACGGGGGACATTGAGGACACGTGGGGACACTGGGGACATTGAGGGCATTGGGGACATTGGGGGCACAATTGGGATACGGGGTGTTGGGGACATTGGGGACAATGGGGACATTGGGGACGCTGGGGACAATTGGGGGCAGTTGGGGGCATTGGGGGTATGGAGTTATTTGGGATGTTGGGGACATTGGGGGACATTGGGGACATTGGGGACATTGGGGACATGGGGGACAATTGGGGTGATGTGGGGACATTGGGGACATTTAGACATTGGGACATTGGGGACAGTTGGGGACTTTGGGGTTATGGGGACATTGGGGATAATTGGGGGATATGGGGACACTGGGGACACTGGGGACATTGGGGACATTGGGGACATGGAGGGGACATTGGGGGGATGTGGGGACATTGGGGACATTGGGGACATTGCTGTACGGGGGACAATGGGGACATTGGGGACACAGGGGAGTGGCTTCATCACGTTCTGCCGCGTGTACATGAGGAGACACCTGGGGACACTGGGGACACCTGGGGACATTTGGCACATTGGGGACATTGGGGACCCTGGGGACATTGGGGACATTGGGGACTTAGGGGACATTGTGGGGACATTGGAGGACATTGGGGACATTGGGTACTTTGGGGACATTGGGGGGACAATTGGGGGCAGTTGGGGGCATTGGGGGTGTGGAGTTATTTGGGATGTTGGGGACATTGGGGACACGGGGGACAATTGGGGTGATGTGGGGACATTGGGGACATTTAGACATTGGGACATTGGGGACAGTTGGGGACTTTGGGGTTATGGGGACATTGGGGATAATTGGGGGATATGGGGATATGGGGACACTGGGGACACTGGGGACATTGGGGACATGGAGGGGACATTGGGGACATTGGTGTATGGGGGACAATGGGGACATTGGGGATAATTGGGGGATATGGGGACACTGGGGACATTGGGGACATTGGGGACACGGGAGTGGCTTCATCACGTTCTGCCGCGTGTACATGAGGAGACACCTGGGGACATTGGGGATGCCTGGGGACATTGGGGACGCCTGGGGACATTTGGCACATTGGGGACATTGGGGACCCTGGGGATATGGGGACTTAGGGGACATTGTGGGGACATTGGGGACATTGGAGGACATTGGGGACTTTGGGGACATTGGGGACAGTTGGGGGATGTGGGGGTATGGGGACATTGGGGACATTGGGGACATTGGGGACATTGGAGGACATTGGGGATGCTTGGGGGTTACAGGAACATCGGGGTTATGGGGACACCTGGGGACACCTGGGGACATTTGGGGACACAGGGGGACACTGAGGTCATTGGGGGACATTGGGGACAGTGGGGACATTGGGAGGCATTGGGGACATTGGGGACACTGGGGGGATGTGGAGATTTTGGGGACAATTGGGGGATATGGGGACACAGGGGGACACTGAGGTCATTGGGGACACTGGGGACAATGGGGACACTGGGGACGCTGGGGACATTGGGGACATTGGGGACCTTGGGGACAGCGAGGTGCACAGGGAGGGGACACTGAGGGGGACACGGGGAGGACGGCGATGGGGGGGGGGAACCTTGGGGACACCCGAGGACCCTGGGGAGGTGACACGGGGTGGGGGGGTTGGTGGCACTTTGGTGGCACTTTGGTGACACTGAGGTGACACTGAGGTGACACGGGGGGGGTTGGTGACACTTTGGTGACACTGAGGTGGCACTGAGGTGACACTGAGGTGACATGGGGGGGGTTGGTGACACTTTGGTGGCACTGAGGTGACACTGAGGTGACACGGGGGGGGTTGGTGACACTTTGGTGGCACTGAGGTGGCACTGAGGTGACACTGAGGTGACACGGGGGGGTTTGGTGGCACTGAGGTGGCACTGAGGTGACACGGGGGGGGTTGGTGGCACTTTGGTGGCACTGAGGTGGCACTTTGGTGGCACTTTGGTGGCACTGAGGTGACACTGAGGTGACAGCGCCATCCCCGGCCTCACCTCCACGGCGGCCACGCGGGACCTGGCCCAGCTCTGGCGCAGCCTCAGCCCCGAGGAGCGCCGCCCCTACTGGTTCGTACTGGTTTGGACTGGTTTGTGCTGGTTCGTACTGGTTTGGACTGGTTTATACTGGTATGTGCTAGTTTGGACTAGTTTATACTGGTTCGTACTGGTTTGTGCTGGTTTGGAGTGGTTCATACTGGTTTGGGCTAGTTTATACTGGTTCGTACTGGTTTGTGCTGGTTTGGAGTGGTTCATACTGGTTTGGGCTGGTTTATACTGGTATGTGCTGGTTTGGACTGGTTTATACTGGTTCGTACTGGTTTGAGCTGGTTTGGAGGGGTTCATACTGGTGTGGACTGGTTTATACTGGTATGTGCTGGTTTGGACTGGTTCGTACTGGTTTGGAGGGGTTCGTACTGGTTTGAGCTGGTTTGGACTGGTTCGTACTGGTTTATTCTGCTTTGGATGGGTTTGGACTGGTTGGGGCTGGTTTATACTGGTATGTGCTAGTTTGAACTGGTTTATACTGGTTTGTGCTGGTTTGAGCTGGTTTGGACTGGTTCGTACTGGTTTATTCTGCTTTGGACTGCTTTGGACTGGTTTGGGCTGGTTTATGCTGGTTTAGAATGGTTCATACTGGTTCGGAGGGGTTTGGCTTGTTTTTTACTGGTTTGGACTGGTTTATACTGGTTTGGACTGGCTTGTAATGGTTCGTACTGGTTTGGACCGGTTTGGGTTGGTTTGTGCTGGTTTGTACCGGTTTGTACTGGTCTGTACCGGTCCATACCGGTTTATCCCGGTCCGTACCGGTCCCGCAGCCGGCGCGCGCCGTTTCAGCCTGCAGCACGACCGGATGTACTGGTTTATACTGGTTTATACCGGTTCATACTGGTTTATACTGGTTTATATCAGTCCATATTGGTCTGTACCGGTCCATACTGGTTTATACTGGTTTATACTGGTCTGTACTGGTTTATATCGGTCCATACCAGTCCGTACTGGTCCCGCAGCCGGCGCGCGCGCTGTTTCAGCCTGCAGCACGACCGGATGTACTGGTTTATACTGGTCCATACTGGTTTATACCGGTCCATACTGGTTTATACTGGTCCATACTGGTTTATACCGGTCCATACTGGTTTATACTGGTCCATACTGGTTTATACCGGTCCATACTGGTTTATACTGGTCCATACTGGTTTATACCGGTCCATACTGGTTCATACTGGTCCGCAGCCGCCGCGCGCGCCGTTTCAGCCTGGAGCACGACCGGATGTACTGGTTTATACCGGTCCATACTGGTTTATATCAGTCCATACCGGTCTGTACCGGTCCATACTGGTTTATACCGGTCCATACTGGTTTATACTGGTTTATACCGGTCCATACTGGTTTATATCAGTCCATACTGGTTTATACTGGTCCATACCGGTCCATACTGGTTTATACTGGTCCGCAGCCGCCGCGCGCGCCGTTTCAGCCTGCAGCACGACCGGATGTACTGGTTTATACCGGTCCATACTGGTTTATACTGGTTTATCCCGGTCCATACTGGTTTATATCAGTCCATACCGGTCTGTACCGGTCCGTACTGGTCCATACTGGTTTATACTGGTCCGCAGCCGCCGCGCGCGCCGTTTCAGCCTGCAGCACGACCGGATGGTGCGGCCGGACCGGGGCAGCGACAGCGACGGCGACAGCGACAGCGCGGCCACGCCCCTGCGGCTGCTGCTGGCTGCGCATGCGCGGCCCGCGGCCGGCGTGTGACACCCCGGGGACAGCGGGGACAGCGTGGGGACAGCGTGGGGACAGTGCGGGGACAGCGTGGGGACAGCGTGGGGACAGCGTGGGGACAGCGTGGGGACAGTGCGGGGACAGCCTGGGGATACCTTGGGGACAGTGCGGGGACACCTTGGGACAGCTTGGGGACAACGGGGACACCTTGGGGACAGCTTGGGACAGCTTGGGGACAGCCTGGGGATACCTTGGGGACAGCCTGGGGACAGTGCGGGGACAGCCTGGGGACAGCTTGGGACAGCGGGGACACCTTGGGGACACCTTGGGGACACCTGGGAACAGTGTGGGGACAGTTGGGGACAGGATGGGGACAGCCTGGTGTCCCCTCCACGGTGTTGTCCCCATCCTGGTTCTTGTCCCCCATGGTGTCCCCATGGTGTCCCCGTGCCAGTTTGTGTCCCCAGTCCCTGTCCCCATCCTGGTTTTTGTCCCTGTCCCGGTTCTTGTCCCTGTCCCAGTTTGTGTCCCCATCATGTCCCCATCCCAGTTTGTGTCCCCATCGTGTCCCCATCCCAGTTTGTGTCCCCAATCCTGGTTTAGGTCCTTGTGCCCATCGAATTCTGTGTCCCCATCGTGTCCCTGTCCCAGTTCTTGTCCCCATTGCATTTCTTGTCCCCATCGTGTCCCCATCCCAGTCCCTGTCCCAGTCCAGTTCTGTCCCCATTTTAGTTCCTGTCCCCATCCTGGTCTTTGTCCCTGTCCCAGTTTGTGTCCCCATTGTGTCCCCATCGTGTCCCAGTTCCTGTCCCTGTCCCAGTTGGTGTCCCCATCGTGTCCCCATCGTGTCCCAGTTCCTGTCCCTGTCCCAGTTTGTGTCCCCATCGTGTCCCCATCGTGTCCCAGTTCCTGTCCCTGTCCCAGTTTGTGTCCCCAGTCCCAATTCAGGTCCCCATCCCAGTCCGTGTCCCCACCACGTCCCTGTCTCGGTTCTTGTCCCCATCCCAGTTCGTGTCCCTGTCCCAGTTCGTGTCCCCACTGAAGTCGGTGTCCCCATCGTGTCCCTGTCCCAGTTTGTGTCCCTGTTCCCATCGTGTCCCTGTCCCAGTTCCTGTCCCTGTCCCCATCGTGTCCCTGTCCTCATCGTGGTTCTTGTCCCCACTGAAATCGGTGTCCCCATTCTGGTTCCTGTCCCTGTCCCGTGTCCCTGTCCCTGTCCCCATCCTGGTTCGTGTCCCCACTGAGGTCCCCATCCATGTCCCCAACGTGTCCCTGTCCCTGTCCCCATCCTGGTTCTTGTCCCAGTTCCTGTCCCCATCCCCTGTTCTTTGTCCCCGTCACGTCCCTGTCCCAGTTCCTGTCCCTGTCCCAGTTCCTGTCCCTGTCCCAGTTGGTGTCCCCACGGTGTCCCCATCCCAGTTCCTGTCCCCATCCCGTGTCCTTTGTCCCCATCATGTCCCTGTCCCCACCATGTCCCCATTGGTGTCCCTGTCCCAGTTGGTGTCCCCATCCCAGTCCCTGTCCCCACAGTGTCCCTGTCCCCATTGGTGTCCCCATCCCAGTCCCTGTCCCCATCCCGTGTTCTTTGTCCCCATCATGTCCCTGTCCCCACCATGTCCCCATTGGTGTCCCTGTCCCACTTGGTGTCCCCACGGTGTCCCCATCCCAGTCCCTGTCCCCACAGTGTCCCTGTCCCCACGGTGTCCCCATGGTGTCCCTGTCCCCACAGTGTCCCTGTCCCCATTGGTGTCCTCATTCCAGGTCCTGTTCCCATTGGTGTCCCCAGCCCAGCCCCTGTCCCCATCCCAGTTGTCACAATTGAAGTTGCTGTCCCCATGGTGTCCCCGTCCCAGTTGGTGTCCCTGTCCCCATGGTGTCCCCATGGTGTCCCCATCCTGGTCCCTGTCCCCATCCCAGTTGTCACAATTGAAGTTGGTGTCCCCATGGTGTCCCCGTCCCAGTTGGTGACCCTGTCCCCACGGTGTCCTCATCCCAGTTCCTGTCCCCATGGTGTCCCCATGGTGTCCCTGTCCCAGTCCCTGTCCCAGTTCCTGTCCCCATGGTGTCCCTGTCCCAGTTGATGGCCCTGTCCTGGTGCTGTCCCCATCGTGTCCCTGTCCCCACGGTGTCCCTGTCCCCGCGGTGGCCCTGTCCCCATTGTGTCCCCACGGTGTCCCTGTCCCGGTTTGTGTCCCCAGGTGGCGTCTCTGGTGTCCTCCGATGTCACCAAGTGCCACATCCCCGCGCCCCTGCCAATGTCCCCAAATGTCCCCTGCACCCCCCAATGTCCCCCCCCAGGTGTCCCTTTAATGTCCCCTGTGCCCCCCAGTGCCAGCCCCCCCAATGTCCCCAATGTCCCCAACACACGGGGGGGGGGTCCCACCAGTGACGGGAAGTGACAATGGGGCAGATTTGGGGACAATTTGGGGACAATGGGGCGGATTTGGGGACAATTTGGGGACAATGGGGGGGGATTTGGGGACAATGGGGCAGATTTGGGGACAATTTGGGGACAACGGAGGGGATTTGGGGACAATGGGGCAGATTTGGGGACAATTTGGGACATTTGGGGACAATGGGAGGGATTTGGGGACAATTTGGGGGGATTTGGGGCCAATTCTGAGGAATTTGGGGACACTGAGAGGGATTTGGGGACAGTTTGGGGACACTGAGAGGGGATTTGGGGACAATTCAGAGGAATTTGGGGTCAATGGAAGGGATTTGGGGACACTGAGAGGGGATTTAGGGACAATTTGGGGACAATTCAGGGGATTTGGGGACAATGGGGGGGATGGTGACACTGGAAATGTCCCTTTCAGTTCCATTTTTGTCCCTTTTTTCCCCATTTTTGCCCCATTTTTGTCCCCTCCCCCCCCTTGTGGCCGCCGCAGTTTTTGCCAAAATCTTTTATTGCCGCCCCTCCCCCACCCCCAAAACCCCCCCAAAAAAACCCAAAAAACACCAAATAAATATCCAAGAAAACTCCGTGAAAAAAGGGGAATTTCGGGCGACTCCGGGGATTTTTGGGGGGAATTCGGGGGATTTTGGGGCTCCCCGTTATCACACGGTGATAAGGCAGCGCTGAGCCCCCGGGGGGGGCGGCTTTGGGGGGATTTCGGGGGATTTTGGGGAATTTCAAAAGGAATTTTGGGGAGTTTTTAGGGGATTTGGGGGAGTTTTCGGCTGTACAAAATTTACAAAGGGGGAAAATCCCAAAAATTGGGGAAAACGTAAAAAAAAATTGGGGGAAAAGTCCTAAAAATTGGGGAGGGAAAAATTCCAAAATTGCGGAGGGAAAAATCCCAAAAATTGGGGGGAAGGATCACAAAATTTGGAGGGGTAAATCCCAAAAATTAGGGGAGAAAATCCCAAAATTTGGAGGGAAAAATTCCCAAAAACTGGGGGGGAAAGATCCCAAAATTTGTGGGGAAAATGCCAAAAATTGTGTGTGGGGGGGGAAAATCCCAAAAATTAGGGGAGAAAATCCTAAAATTTGGAGGGAAAAATTCCAAAAATTGGGGAGGGAAAAAAATCCCAAAACTTGGGGGGGGGGGGGGGGGGGAAATCCCAAAAATTGGGGAGGGAAAAATCCCAAAACATTGGGGAGAAAAATCCCAAAATTGGGTGGAAAAATCTGAAAAATTGGGGTGGGGGGGAAACCCTAAAATTTGGAGGGAAAAATCCCAAAATTTAGGGGAGAAAATCCCAAAATTTGGAGGAAAAAAATCCACATAATTCAGGGGGGATAATCCCAAAAAATGGGGGGGGAAATCCTAAAAATTGGGAGGAAAATCCCAAAATTTGGAGGGGAAAAAAAATCCCAAAATTTAGGGGGAAATCCCAAAAATGGGGAAAAAAAAATCTCAAAATTTGGGGGGAAAAATCCTAAAAAATGGAGGGGAGAATGCCTAAAATTTGGGATTTATCCAGGGAAAAAAATCTTAAAACTTGGGGGAAAACCCTAAAATTTGGGATTTATCTAGAAGGAAAAAAAAATCCCCAAAATTTGGGATTTATTTAATGGGGGAAAATAGAAAAAATTGGAGGGGAAAATCCCTAAAATTTGGGATTTAGGGAAAAATTGTAAAAATTTGGGGGAAAAAATCCCTAAAACTTGGGATTTAGACAGGGAAAGATTTTAGGGGAAAATCCCTAAAATTTGGGATTTAGGGAAAAAATTCTAAAATTTTGGGGAAAATCCCTAAAATTTGGGATTTAGGGAAAAAATTCTAAAATTTTGGGGAAAATCCCTAAAATTTGGGATTTACCTGGAGAGATAAAAATCCCCCAAATTTGGGATTTTTCTGATGGAGGAAAATATGAAAAAATTGGGGGGAAAATTCCTAAAAATTGGGGAAAAAAAATCCCAAAAATTTTGGGGGAAAATTCCCCAAATTTGTCCTAAATTTAAGGGGGGGGGGGAGGGGACAGAGCCCTTCAGCCCTGGGGACAGGTGACAATGGCAGGTGCCACCCCAGGTGTGCCCAGGTGCCACCAGGTGTGCCCAGGTGCCACCAAACCTGCCCAGGTGCCACCAGGTGTGCCCAGGTGCCACCTCAGGTGTGCCCAGGTGCCAGCTCAGGTGTGCCCAGGTGCCAGCTCAGGTGTGCCCAGGTGCCACCAAACCTGTCCAGGTGCCACCAAACCTGCCCAGGTGCCACCCCAGGTGTGCCCAGGTGCCACCAAACCTGCCCAGGTGCCACCAGGTGTGCCCAGGTGCCACCTCAGGTGTGCCCAGGTGCCACCAGGTGTGCCCAGGTGCCACCTCAGGTGTGTCACACCTGGCCCGTGGGCAGGGGGAGGTGACAGTGCCACCACAGGTGCCACCAACACACGGAGAAACCAACGGCGCCACCTCCCGATCGGTTCCTCAGGTGTGCCCAGGTGTGCCCAGGTGTGATCCCGATCTCGGGGAGGTGACAGGTGCCACCAGGTGCCACCAACACAGAGAAAAGCAAACAGCGCCACCTCCTGTCCTGTCCTGCCGCTGTGCCCCGGCGCCACCAGGTGTGCCCAGGTGTGCCCAGGTGTTTCCAGGTGTGCCCAGGTGCCACCAGGTGCCACTGACACACCGCCACAACCTCCTGTCCTGTCCTGGCCTTGTCCCCAGGTGCCACCAGGTGTGTCCAGCTGTTCCCAGGTGTGCCCAGGTGCCACCAGGTGAGTTCCCAGTGAGTTCCCAGCTGTCTCCAGGTGTGCCCAGGTGTCCTGTCGCCGTCCCCAGGTGTGCCCAGGTGCCACCAGGTGAGTTCTCAGCTGCCACCAGGTGTGCCCAGGTGTCCTGTGGCTGTCCCCAGGTGTGCCCAGGTGCCACCAGGTGTCCCTAGGTGTGCCCAGGTGAGTTCCCAGCTGTCTCCAGGTGTGCCCAGGTGCCACCAGGTGAGTTCCCAGCTGTTCCCAGGTATGTCCAGCTGTCCCCAGCTGCCACCAGGAGTGCCCAGGTGTCCTGTGGCTGTGCCCAGGTGTGCCCAGGCGTGCCCAGGTGTCCCGTGGCCGTGCCCAGGTGTGCCCAGGCGTGCCCAGGTGTCCCGTGGCCGTGCCCAGGTGTGCCCAGGTGTCCCGTGGCCGTGCCCAGGCGTGCCCAGGTGTCCCGTGGCCGTGCCCAGGTGTGCCCAGGTGTGTCAGACGAACACCTTGGCCAGGGCGTCGGCGCCGGCGCTGGCGCTGAGGGCGCGGCGGGGGTGGAAGGCCACGGCCAGCACGGCCTCGTGGTGCTTGCGGCGATGGGCGGGGAGCTCCTGCACGCAGGTGCGGTCAGACAGGTGCCACAGGCGGAGCGAACAGTCGTGACCTGGGGACACAGAGGGGACAGGTGAGGGGACACAGGTGACACAGGCGGAGGGAACAGTCGTGACCTGGGGACAGAGAGGGACAGGTGACACACAGGTGAGGGACAGCTCCTGCACACAGGTGTGGTCACACAGGTGCCACAGGCGGAGAGAGCAGTCGTGACCTGGGGGGGACAGAGAGGGGACAGGTGACACAGGGGACACAGGTGTGCTGGGACAGGTGAGGGGACACAGGTGAGGGACAGCTCCTGCACGCAGGTGCGGTCAGACAGGTGCCACAGGCGGAGAGAGCAGTCGTGACCTGGGGGGGACAGAGAGGGGACAGGTGAGGGACACAGGTGACACAGGTGACACAGGTGAGGGACAGCTCCTGCACACAGGTGCGGTCGGACAGGTGCCACAGGCGGAGGGAACAGTCGTGACCTGGGGACAGAGAGGGGACACAGGTGACACAGGGGACACAGGTGACACAGGGGACACAGGTAACTCCTGCACGCAGGTGCGGTCGGACAGGTGCCACAGGCGCAGGGAACAGTCGTGACCTGGGGGGACACAAAGGGACACAGGTGAGGGACAGCTCCTGCACGCAGGTGCGGTCGGACAGGTGCCACAGGCGGAGAGAGCAGTCATGACCTGGGGACAGAGAGGGGACACAGGTGAGGGACACAGGTGACACAGGTGAGGGACAGCTCCTGCACGCAGGTGCGGTCGGACAGGTGCCACAGGCGGAGGGAACAGTCGTGACCTGGGGACAGAGAGGGGACAGGTGAGGGGACACAGGTGACACAGGTGACACAGGTGACACAGGGGACACACAGGTGAGGGACAGCTCCTGCACGCAGGTGTGGTCGGACAGGTGCCAGAGCCGGAGGGAACAGTCGTGACCTGGGGACAGAGAGGGACAGGTGAGGGACACAGGTGAGGGACACAGGTGACACAGGTGAGATCACACACAGGTGACACAGGTGACAAACAGGTGAGGGACAGCTCCTGCACACAGGTGTGCTCACACAGGTGCCACAGGCGGAGGGAACAGTCGTGACCTGGGGGGACACAAAGGGACACAGGTGACACAGGTGAGGGACAGCTCCTGCACACAGGTGCGGTCGGACAGGTGCCACAGGCGGAGAGAACAGTCGTGACCTGGGGACAGAGAGGGACAGGTGACACAGGGGACACACAGGTGAGGGACAGCTCCTGCACACAGGTGTGCTCCAACAGGTGCCACAGCCGGAGGGAACAGTCGTGACCTGGGGACAGAGAGGGGACACAGGTGACACAGGTGTGCTGGGACAGGGAACACAGGTGAGGGACAGCTCCTGCACGCAGGTGCGGCCGGACAGGTGCCACAGGCGCAGGGAACAGTCGTGACCTGGGGGGACACAAAGGGACACAGGTGACACAGGGGACACAGGTAACTCCTGCACACAGGTGAGATCACACACAGGTGCCACAGGCGACACAGGTGAGGGACAGCTCCTGCACACAGGTGTGGTCAGACAGGTGCCAGAGGCGGAGAGAGCAGTCGTGAGCTGGGGACAGAGAGGGGACAGGTGACACAGGGGACACAGGTGTGCTGGGACAGGTGAGGGGACACAGGTGAGGGACAGCTCCTGCACACAGGTGCGGTCAGACAGGTGCCACAGGCGGAGGGAGCAGTCGTGACCTGGGGACAGAGAGGGGACAGGTGAGGGGACACAGGTGACACAGGCGGAGGGAACAGTCGTGACCTGGGGGGGACAGAGAGGGACAGGTGACACACATGACACAGGTGTGCAGGGACAGGGGACACAGGTGAGGGACAGCTCCTGCACACAGGTGCGGTCAGACAGGTGCCACAGGCGACACAGGTGAGGGACAGCTCCTGCACACAGGTGCGGTCGGACAGGTGCCACAGGCGGAGAGAGCAGTCGTGACCTGGGGACAGAGAGGGGACAGGTGACACAGAGGACACAGGTGTGCTGGGACAGGTGAGGGGACACAGGTGAGGGACAGCTCCTGCACGCAGGTGCGGTCAGACAGGTGCCACAGGCGCAGGGAACAGTCGTGACCTGGGGACAGAGAGGGGACAGGTGACACACATGACACAGGTGTGCTGGGACAGGGGACACGGGACACACAGGTGAGGGACAGCTCCTGCACGCAGGTGCGGTCAGACAGGTGCCACAGGCGGAGGGAACAGTCGTGACCTGGGGACAGAGAGGGGACAGGTGAGGGGACACAGGTGACACAGGTGACACAGGTGACACAGGGGACACACAGGTGAGGGACAGCTCCTGCACGCAGGTGTGGTCAGACAGGTGCCAGAGCCGCAGGGAACAGTCGTGACCTGGGGACAGAGAGGGACAGGTGACACAGGGGACACACAGGTGAGGGACAGCTCCTGCACACAGGTGCGGTCGGACAGGTGCCACAGCCGGAGGGAACAGTCGTGACCTGGGGGGACACAAAGGGACACACAGGTGACACAGGGGACACAGGTAATCCTGCACGCAGGTGCGGTCGGACAGGTGCCAGAGACGGAGGGAACAGTTGTGACCTGGGGGGACAAAGGGGACACACAGGTGACACAGGTGTGATCACACACAGGTGACACAGGTGACACATAGGTGAGGGACAACTCCTGCACACAGGTGCGGTCAGACAGGTGCCACAGACAGAGGGAACAGTCGTGACCTGGGGACAGAGAGGGAACACAGGTGAGGGACAGCTCCTGCACACACGTGTGCTCAGACAGGTGCCACAGGCGGAGAGAGCAGTCGTGACCTGGGGGGACACAAAGGGACACAGGTGACACAGGTGAGGGACAGCTCCTGCACACAGGTGTGGTCGGACAGGTGCCAGAGCCGGAGGGAACAGTCGTGACCTGGGGACAGAGAGGGGACAGGTGAGGGACACAGGTGACACAGGTGAGATCACACACAGGGGACACAGGTGACACACAGGTGAGGGACAGCTCCTGCACACAGGTGTGGTCGGACAGGTGCCAGAGCCGGAGGGAGCAGTCGTGACCTGGGGGGGACAGAGAGAGGGACACAGGTGACACAGATGAGATCACACACAGGGGACACAGGGGACACACAGGTGAGGGACAGCTCCTGCACACAGGTGTGCTCACACAGGTGCCAGAGGCGCAGGGAGCAGTCGTGACCTGGGGACAGAGAGGGACAGGTGACACAGGGGACACAGGGACACAGGTGACACAGGGGACACAGGTAACTCCTGCACACAGGTGTGCTCACACAGGTGCCAGAGCCGCAGGGAGCGGTCGTGACCTGGGGACAGAGAGGGACAGGTGACACAGGTGACACAGGTGAGGGACAGCTCCTGCACACAGGTGCGGTCGGACAGGTGCCACAGGCGGAGAGAGCAGTCGTGACCTGGGGGGACACAGAGAGGGGACACAGGTGACACAAGGGACACAGGGGACACAGGTGTGGTCACACAGGTGATAGGACACACAGGTGACACAGGTGACACACAGGTGAGGGACAGCTCCTGCACGCAGGTGTGGTCACACAGGTGCCAGAGGCAGAGAGAGCAGTCGTGACCTGGGGACAGAGAGAGAGGACACAGGTGACACAGGGGACACAGGTGCGGTCGGACAGGTGCCACAGCTGGAGGGAGCAGTCGTGACCTGGGGACAGAGAGGGACAGGTGACACAGGTGACACAGGTGAGATCACACACAGGGGACACAGGTGACACACAGGTGAGGGACAGCTCCTGCACACAGGTGTGGTCGGACAGGTGCCAGAGGCAGAGAGAGCAGTCGTGACCTGGGGACAGAGAGGGACACAGGTGACACAGGTGAGATCACACACAGGTGACACACAGGTGAGGGACAGCTCCTGCACACAGGTGCGGTCCGACAGGTGCCACAGGCGCAGGGAGCAGTCGTGACCTGGGGACAGAGAGGGACAGGTGACACAGGTGAGATCACACACAGGTGACACAGGTGACACACAGGTGAGGGACAGCTCCTGCACGCAGGTGCGGTCGGACAGGTGCCACAGCCGCAGGGAGCAGTCGTGACCTGGGGGGGACACAGAGAGGGAACACACAGGTGACACAGGTGACACACAGGTGAGGGACAGCTCCTGCACACAGGTGTGCTCACACAGGTGCCACAGGCGCAGGGAGCAGTCGTGACCTGGGGACAGAGAGGACAGAGGGGTGACACACCTGGGGACACACCTGGGGACACACCTGGGGACACACCTGGGGACACTGGGACAGGTGACAGTGACAGCGGTCACTCAGGGTCACTCATCGGTCACTCAGCACTCGGCAGTTTCTCATTGGTCACTCACTGGTCACTCATTGTCACCCATCGGTCACTCATTGGTCACCCATTGGTCACTCAGCACCCATCAGTCACCCATCGGTCACTCATTGGTCACTGGTCACCCATTGGTCACCCATCGGTCACTCAGTGGTCACTCAGCACCCATTGGTCAGTGGTCACCCATTGGTCCCCATTGGTCACCCACTGGTCAGTGGTCATTCGGGGGTCACCCATTGGTCACTCAGTGGTCACTCAGCACCCATTGGTCGGTGGTCACCCATCGGTCACCCATTGGTCACTCATTGGTTATTGGTCACCCATTGGTCACTCAGCACCCATCGGTCACTCAGGGTCACTCACTGGTCACCCATTGGTCCCCAGTGGTCACTCGGGGGTCCCCCAGTGGTCACTCAGTGCTCACTCAGCACCCATTGGTCACTCAGCACTCATTGGTCAGTGGTCCCTCAGTGGTCAGTGGTCACTCAGTGGTCAGTAGTCACTCAGTGGTCACTCAGTGGTCCCTCAGTGGTCAGTAGTCACTCGGTGGTCACTCAGTGGTCACCCAGTGGTCACTCAGTGGTCACTCGGTGGTCCCCCATTGGTCACTCAGTGCTCACCCATTGGTCACCCATCGGTCACTCAGGGTCACTCACTGGTCACCCATCGGTCCCCCATTGGTCACCCATTGGTCAGTGGTCACTCATCGGTCACCCGTCGGTCACCCATTGGTTATTGGTCCCCATTGGTCCCCATTGGTCACCCAGTGGTCACCCATTGGTCACCCATTGGTCACCCAGTGGTGAGTAGTCACTCGGGGGTCCCCCATTGGTCACCCAGTGGTCACTCAGTGGTCAGTGGTCACTCAGTGGTCACTCAGTGGTCACTCGGGGGTCACTCAGTGGTCACTCAGTGGTCAGTGGTCACTCAGTGGTCACTCAGTGGTCACTCGGGGGTCCTCCATTGGTCACCCAGCGGTCACTCAGTGGTCACTCGGGGGTCCCTCATTGGTCACTCAGTGGTCAGTGGTCACTCAGGGTCACTCAGTGGTCACTCAGTGGTCAATGGTCACTCAGTGGTCAGTGGTCAGTGGTCACTCATTGGTCACTCAGCGGTCACTCGGTGGTCACTCGGTGGTCACTCAGTGGTCCCCCATTGGTCACTCAGTGGTCACTCAGTGGTCACTCAGTGGTCAGTGGTCAGTGGTCAATGGTCAGTGGTCAGTGGTCACTCAGTGGTCAGTGGTCACTCAGTGGTCCCCCATTGGTCACTCAGTGGTCACTCGGTGGTCAGTGGTCACCCATCGGTCCCCCATTGGTCACTCACTGCCGGACAGCAGGAAGGCTCCGCTGGGGTCCAGGGCCAGGCAGGTGACGGCGTCCAGGTGAGCGACCATGGAGTGAACGACCTCACCTGGGGGCGGGGACACACAGTAATTACCCCAATTACCCCTAATGACGGCTAATTACCCCTAATTACACAGAATAATCACCCCAATTACCCCCTAATGACAACTAATTACCCCTAATTACCCCCAATGACCCCATCTGGCCCCTAATTACACAGAATAATTACCCCAATTACCCCCTAATGACCCCATCTGGCCCCTAATTACACAGAATAATCACCCCAATTACCCCCTAATAACAGCTAATTACCCCTAATTGCACAAAATAATCACCCCAATTACCCCCCAATGACCCCATCTGACCCCCAATTACACAGAATAATTACCCTAATTACCCCCTAATGACAGCTAATTACCCCTAGTTACCCCAATTACCCCTATGACCCCATCTGACCCCTAATTACCCTAATTACCCCTAATGACCCCATCTGACCCCTAATTACCCCAATTACCCTAATTACCCCCTAATGACCCCATCTGACCCCTAATTACACCTAATTACCCTAATTACCCCCTAATGACCCCATCTGACCCCTAATTACCCCCTAATGACCCCATCTGACCCCTAATTACACCTAATTACCCCAATTACTCCCTCATGACCCCATCTGACCCCCCTCATCACCCTAATTACCCCCTAATTACCCCCCCAATTACCCTAATGACCCCTAATGGCCCCTGTCTATCACCTAATGGCACCCAATTATCCCAATTACTCCCTAATTATCCCCTAATGAGCCCATAATTATTCTCTAACGGGTAACTATTACCCTAATTACCCGCTAATTACCCCAAGCACGTGATGACCCTCTGGCGGCCCCTAATTACCCTAATTGCCCTAATCAGCCCCTCACCTGTGCGGGTGTCCAGGTAGCGGATGGCGCGGTCGTCGCTGGCCGTGATGGTCAGCGGCTGCGAGGGGTGGGCGAGCACCTGGTTCACCTGGGCACGGCCACCTGGGGGACATTGGGGACATTGGGGACATTGGGGACATTGGGGACATTGGGGACACCTGAGAGTGACACCTGGGGACATTGGGGACACCTGAGGGGTGGGCGAGCACCTGGTTCACCTGGGCACGGCCACCTGGGGACATTGGGGACATTGGGGACATTGGGGACACCTGGGGACACCTGGGGACACCTGAGGGGTGGGCGAGCACCTGGTTCACCTGGGCACGGCCACCTGGGGACATGGGGACACCTGAGAGTGACACCTGGGGACATTGGGGACATTGGGGACACCTGGGGACATTGGGGACACCTGAGAGTGACACCTGGGGACATTGGGGACACCTGAGGGGTGGGCGAGCACCTGGTTCACCTGGGCACGGCCACCTGGGGACATTGGGGACATTGGGGACACCTGGGGACATTGGGGACACTGGGGACACCTGGGGACATTGGGGACACCTGGGACATTGGGGACATTGGGGACACCTGGGGACATTGGGGACATTGGGGACACCTGAGAGTAACCACCTGGGGACACCTGAGGGGTGGGCGAGCACCTGGTTCACCTGGGCACGGCCACCTGGGGGGACACGGGGACACCTGAGAGTGACACCTGAGAGTGACACCTGCGGACACCTGGGGACACCTGAGGGGTGGGCGAGCACCTGGTTCACCTGGGCACCTGTGGGGACACCTGAGAGTGACACCTGGGGACACCTGAGGGACATTGGGGACACCTGAGGGGTGGGCGAGCACCTGGTTCACCTGGGCACGGCCACCTGCGGGGACAGCAGGGACATTGAGGGGTTCAGGTGACCCTTGGGGACATGGGGGGGGGGTTCAGGTGATCCCAGGTGACCCTTGGGGACATGGGGGGGGGTTCAGGTGATCCCAGGTGACCCTTGGGGACATTCAGGGGGTTCAGGTGATCCCAGGTGACCCTTGGGGACATTGAGGGGTTCAGGTGACCCTTGGGGACATGGGGGGGGGGTTCAGGTGATCTCAGGTGACCCTTGGGGACATTGGGGACATGGGGGGGGGTTCAGGTGATCCCAGGTGACCCTTGGGGACATTGGGGACATGGGGGGGGGTTCAGGTGATCCCAGGTGACCCTTGGGGACATTGGGGACATGGGGGGGGGTTCAGGTGATCCCAGGTGACCCTTGGGGACATTGGGGACATGGGGGGGGGTTCAGGTGATCCCAGGTGACCCTTGGGGACATTCAGGGGGTTCAGGTGATCCCAGGTGACCCTTGGGGACATGGGGGGGGTTCAGGTGACCCTTGGGGACATTGAGGGGTTCAGGTGATCTCAGGTGACCCTTGGGGACATTGAGGGGTTCAGGTGATCTCAGGTGACCCTTGGGGACATGGGGGGGGTTCAGGTGATCTCAGGTGACCCTTGGGGACATTTGAGGGGTTCAGGTGATCTCAGGTGACCCTTGGGGACATGGGGGACATGGGGGGGGGTTCAGGTGATCCCAGGTGACCCTTGGGGACATGGGGGACATGGGGGGGTGTCACTCACCGCCGTTTGGGGACACCAGCGTGGCCTTGGTGGCCTCGAGGTCGTAGAGGACGGTGGCACCGGAGCGGAACCCGGCCACGAGCTGGGCGGGCTGGGAGGGGACAAAGGCCACCGAGGTGGGGACACCGTGATCTGAAACAGGTGAGGGACAGGTGTGACAGGTGTGTGTGACACAGGGACAAAGGCCACCGAGGTGGGGACACCGTGATCTGAAACCAACAGGTGAGACAGGTGTGACAGGTGTGTGTGACACAGGGACAAAGGCCACCGACGTGGGGACACCGTGATCTGAAACAGGTGAGGGACAGGTGAGACAGGTGTGACACAGCTGGGGACAAAGGCCACCGACGTGGGGACACCGTGATCTGAAACCAACAGGTGAGAGACAGGTGAGGGACAGGTGTGACACAGCTGGGAGGGGACAAACGCCACCGACGTGGGGACACCGTGATCTGAAACAGGGACAGGTGTGACACCTGGGCAGGTGTGACAGAAACGCCATCGGCGTGGGGACACCGTGATCTGAAACAGGTGAGGGGACAGGTGAGGGACAGGTGTGACACAAACGCCACCAAGGTGGGGACACTGTGATCTGAAACCAACAGGTGAGGGACAGGTGTGACACAGGGCCAAATGCCACCAAGGTGGGGACACCGTGATCTGAAACAGGTGAGAGAACAGGTGAGGGGACAGGTGTGTGTGACACTGGGGACAAAGGCCACCGACGTGGGGACACCGTGATCTGAAACCAACAGGTGAGACAGGTGTGACACCTGTGCAGGTGTGACACAGCTGGGGACAAAGGCCACCGAGGTGGGGACACCGTGATCTGAAACAGGGACAGGTGAGAGACAGGTGAGGGGACAGGTGTGACACAGCTGGGAGGGGACAAATGCCACCGACGTCGGGACACCGTGATCTGAAACAGGGACAGGTGTGACACCTGTGCAGGTGTGACACAAACGCCACCGACGTGGGGACACCGTGATCTGAAACCAACAGGTGAGGGACAGGTGTGACACCTGTGCAGGTGTGACACAGCTGGGGACAAAGGCCACCGAGGTGGGGACACCGTGATCTGAAACAGGTGAGGGACAGGTGAGGGACAGGGACAAAGGCCACCAACGTGGGGACACCGTGATCTGAAACAGGTGAGAGGACAGGTGAGGGGACAGGTGTGTGTGACGCTGGGGACAAAGGCCACCGAGGTGGGGACACCGTGATCTGAAACAGGGACAGGTGAGGGACAAGGTGTGACACCTGTGCAGGTGTGACACAGCTGGGAGGGGACAAACGCCACCGACGTGGGGACACCGTGATCTGAAACAGGGACAGGTGTGACACCTGGGCAGGTGTGACAGAAACGCCACCGACGTGGGGACACCGTGATCTGAAACAGGTGAGGGGACAGGTAAGGGACAGGTGTGACACAGCTGGGGACAAAGGCCACCGACATGGGGACACCGTGATCTGAAATGGAGACAGGTGTGACACCTGTGCAGGTGTGACACAGCTGGGAGGGGACAAAGGCCACCGAGGTGGGGACACCGTGATCTGAAACAGGTGAGGGGACAGGTGAGGGACAGGTGTGACACAAGGACAAACGCCACCGACGTGGGGACACCGTGATCTGAAACAGGTGAGGGACAGGTGTGACACCTGTGCAGGTGTGACACAAACGCCACCGAGGTGGGGACACCGTGATTTGAAACAGGTGAGGGGACAGGTGAGGGACAGGTGTGACACAAATGCCACTGACGTGGGGACACCGTGATCTGAAACAGGGACAGGTGTGACACCTGTGCAGGTGTGACACAAACCCCATCAGCGTGAGGACACCGTGATCTGAAACAGGTGAGGGGACAGGTGTGTGTGACACTGAGGACAAAGGCCACCGACGTGGGGACACCGTGATCTGAAACCAACAGGTGAGGAACAGGTGTGACACAAACGCCACCGAGGTGGGGACACCGTGATCTGAAACAGGTGAGGAACAGGTGAGGGGACAGGTGTGTGTGACACTGGGGACAAAGGCCACCGAGGTGGGGACACCGTGATCTGAAATGGGGACAGGTGAGGGACAGGTGTGACACAAACGCCACCGAGGTGGGGACACCGTGATCTGAAACAGGGACAGGTGTGACACCTGTGCAGGTGTGTCCCCCCAGGTGTGTGTGTGTGTGTCCCCCCAGGTGTGTGTGTGTGTGTCCCCCCAGGTGTGTCCCCCCAGGTGTGTGTGTGTGTGTCCCCCCAGGTGTGTCCCCCCAGGTGTGTCCCCCCAGGTGTGTGTGTCCCCCCAGGTGTCCCCAGCGCTCACCTTTGTGCCCGTCGAGCACGCTCAGGCAGGTGCCCGCTCTGGTGTCACCGTCCCCGTCGCTGTCCCCGGCGCGGGGGTCCCAGAGGCGCACGGTGCCGTCGGCCGAGCACGACGCCAGGTGACGCCCGGTGACATCGAAGGCCAGCGCCCAGACGGCGTCAGAGTGACCGTCCAGGAACCCCCGGAGCACGCGCGGGTCTGGGGACAGAGGGGACAGTGAGGGGACACTGGGGGGATTGGGGACAGTGAGGGGATTGGGGACACTGGGGACATTGGGGACAGTGAGGGGACACTGGGGACAGTGAGGGGACACTGGGGACACTGGGGGGACATTGGGGACACTGGGGGGATTGGGGACAATGAGGGGACACTGGGGACATTGGGGACATTGGGGACAATGAGGGGACACTGGGGACATTGGGGACACTGGGGGGATTGGGGACAGCGGGGACAGTGAGGGGACATTGGGGACAGTGGGGGGACATTGGGGACAGTGAGGGGACACTGGGGGGACTGGGGACACTGGGGACAGTGGGGACAGTGGGGACAGTGAGGGGACACTGAGGACATTGGGGGGATTGGGGATATTGGGGACAGTGGGGACAATGAGGGGACACTGGGGACATTGGGGGGATTGGGGACACTGGGGACAGTGAGGGGACACTGGGGACAGTGAGGGGACACTGGGGACATCGGGGGGATTGGGGACAGTGGGGACACTGGGGACAGTGGGGACAGTGGGGACAGTGGGGACAGTGGGGACACTGGGGGGACATTGGGGACACTGGGGACACTGGGGACAGTGAGGGGACACTGGGGGCACTGGGGACAGTGGGGACAGCGGGGACAGTGAGGGGACACCGGGGACACTGGGGGGATTGGGGACAGTGGGGACAGTGGGGACAATGGGGGGATTGGGGACAGTGAGGGGACACTGGGGGGATTGGGGGATTGGGGACATTGGGGACATTGAGGACATTGGGGACAATGAGGGGACACTGGGGACACTGGGGATATTGGGGACGTTGGGGACACTGGGGTGGCATTGTCCCCATGTCCCCAAGTGCCACTGTGGCCATCGAGGAAGCCCTGGAGCACCCGCGGGTCTGGGGACATCCAGGGGACAGTGAGGGGACATTGGGGACACTGGGGACAGTGGGGACATTGGGGGGACAATGAGGACATTGGGGACAATGAGGGGACATTGGGGACACTGGGGACATTGGGGGGATTGGGGACATTGGGGACAGCACTGTCCCCATGTCCCCGAGTGCCACCACACCCCAGTGCCCCCATGTCCCCAAGTGTCCCCAATATCCCCAGGTGTCCCCATGTCCCCGAGTGCCACCCCAGCCCCGATGTCCCCAATGTCCCCAAGTGCCACCCCAGCCCCCATGTCCCCAGGTGTCCCCAGGTGCCAGCACATCCCCAATGTCCCCGATGTCCTTGATGTCCCCGAGTGCCACCACCCTCCGATATCCCCAGGTGTCCCCAACGTCCCCAAGTGCCACCACAGCTGGATATCCCCTGATGTCCCCAAGTGCCACCACAACCCAGACGTCCCCAGTGTCCCCAACCTTGGTGTCCCCAAGCGTCACCACACCCCCAATATCCCCGGGTGTCCCCGATGTCCCCAAGTGCCACCACACCCCCAATGTCCCTGGTGTCCCTGATGTCCCCGGTGTCCCCGAGTGCCACCAGACCCAATGTCCCCGATGTCCTCAGGTGTCCCCACACCCCCGATGTCCCCAATGTCCCCAAGTGCCAGCCCAGCCCCACTGTCCCCCATGTCCCTGCTGTCCCTGATGTCCCCAAGTGCCACCACACCCCAATATCCACAGGGGTTCCCAAGTGTCCCCAATGTCCTCAATGTCCCCAAGTGCCACCACACCCCAATATCCCCCAGTGTCCCCAGTGTCCCCAATGTCTCCAATGTCCCCGATGTCCCCAAGTGTCCCCAATGTCCCCGATGTCCCCAAGTGTCCCCAATATCCCCAGGTGTCCCCGATGTCCCCAATGTCCCCAATATCCCCAGGTGTCCCCAATATCTCCAGGTGTCCCCAATGTCCCCAATGTCCCCAGTGTCCCCAATGTCCCCGGTGTCCCCAATGTCCCTGATGCCCCCAGGTGTCCCCAATATCCCCAGGTGTCCCCCAGGTGTCCCCGATGTCCCCAGGTGTCCCCAATATCCCCAATGTCCCAGATGTCCCCAATATCCCTAATGTCCCCCCAATATCCCCAATGCCCCCAATGTCCCCAGTGTCCCCAATGTCCCCAATGTCCCCAGGTGTCCCCAAGTGTCCCCAATACCCCCAATGTCCCTGATGTCCCCAATATCCCCAGGTGTCCCCGATGTCCCCGATGTCCCCAATGTCCTCAATGTCCCCAATGTCCCCAGTATCCCCAATGTCCCCAATGTCCCCGATGTCCCCGATGTCCCCAATGTCCCCGGTGTCCTCAGGTGTCCCCAATGTCCTCAATGTCCCCAATGTCCCCAGTATCCCCGATGTCCCCAGGTGTCCCCAATGTCCCCAATGTCCCCCAGGTGTCCCCAATGTCCTCAGGTGTCCCCGATGTCCCCAATGTCCCCGATATCCCCGATGTCCCCACTGTCCCCAATGTCCCCAATACCCCCAATGTCCCCCCAATGTCCCCAATATCCCCAGGTGTCCCCCAGGTGTCCCCGATGTCCCCAGGTGTCCCCAATATCCCCAATATCCCCAATGTCCCCAGTATCCCCAATGTTCCAAATGTCCCCAATGTCCCCAATGTCCCCAATGCCCCCAATGCCCCCGGTGTCCCCGCTGTCCCCAAGTGTCCCTGCTGTCCCCAATGTCCCCGCTGTCCCCACTGTCCCCGCTGTCCCCACCCACCGTAGCCGTCGTAGGGGTCTCTGTCCAGCCCCGGGAGGCGCCAGCAGCGAATCCGCGCGTCCACGCCGGCGCTGCAGCACAGCCCGGTGACACCGGCGTCACCCGCGTCACCTCCCGCGTCACCCGGCGCCACCGCCACCGCCAGCACAGGGCCCCTGCACGGGGAGAGAAACCACACCGGGGTCACCAGTGTCACCTGTGTCACCAGTGTCACCTGCTGTGTCACTGGCACTGCCAGCACGGGGCCCTGCGGGACAGAAACCACACCGGGGTCACCAGTGTCACCAGTGTCACCAATGTCACCTGCTGTGTCACCTGTGTCACTGTCACCGCCAGCACCGGGCCCCTGCGGGACAGAAATGACACCGGGGTCACCAATGTCACCAGTGTCACCTGTGTCACCAGTGTCACCTGCTGTGTCACTGTCACTGCCTGCACAGGGCCCCTGAGGGACAGAAATGACACCGGGGTCACCAATGTCACCTGTGCCACCTGTGTCACCTGCTGTGTCACTGTCACTGCCAGCACCGGGCCCCTGCGCGGGGACAGAAACCACACTGGGGTCACCAGTGTCACCTGTGTCACCTGTGCCACCAATGTCACCTGCTGTGTCACTGTCACTGCCTGCACAGGGCCCCTGAGGGACAGAAACCACACCGGGGTCACCAATGTCACCAGTGTCACCAATGTCACCTGCTGTGTCACCAGTGTCACCTCCTGTGTCACTGTCACTGCCAGCACGGGGCCCCTGGGGCACAGAAATGACACCGGGGTCACCAGTGTCACCTGTGTCACCAGTGTCACTGTCACTGCCAGCACCGGGCCCCTGAGGGACAGAAATGACACCGGGGTCACCTCTGTCACTGTCACTGTCACTGCCAGCACGGGGCCCCTGGATGGGGACAAAGGGACAGAAATGTCACCGGTGTCACCAGTGTCACCTCCTGTGTCACCGGTGTCACCTGCTGTGTCACTGTCACTGGCAGCACTGGGCCCTGTGACACAGGAAGGACAGAAATGACACTGGGGTCACCAATGTCACCAGTGTCACCAGTGTCACCAATGTCACCTGCTACCACTGCCAGCACAGGGGCCCTGAGGGACAGAAATCACACCGGTGTCACCAGTGTCACCAGTGTCACCTGCTGTGTCACTGTCACCGCCAGCACCGGGCCCCTGAGGGACAGAAATGACACCGGTGTCACCAGTGCCACCAATGTCACCTGCTGTGTCACTGTCACTGCCAGCGTGGGGCCCCTGCGTGGTGACAGAGGGACAGAAATGACAATGGTGTCACCAATGTCACCAGTGTCACCACTGTCACCTCCTGTGTCACCGTCACTGCCAGCACGGGGCCCCTGAGGGACAGAAATGACACCAGTGCCACCTGTGCCACCTGTGTCACCTGCTGTGTCACTGTCACTGCCAGCATGGGGCCCCGGATAGGGACAAAGGGACAGAAATGACACCGGTGTCACCAGTGTCACCTGTGTCACCTCCTGTGTCACTGGCACTGCCAGCACCGGGCCCCTGAGGGACAGAAACCACACCGGGGTCACCAGTGTCACCTGTGTCACCTGTGTCACCTGTGTCACCTGCTGTGTCACTGTCACTGCCTGCACGGGGGCCCTGTGTGGTGACAGAGGGACAGAAATGACACCAGTGTCAACAGTGTCACCAGTGACACCGGTGTCACCTCCTGTGTCACTGTCACCGCCAGCACAGGGCCCCTGAGGGACAGAAATGACACCGGTGTCACCTGTGTCACCACTGTCACCTGTGTCACCTGCTGTGTCACTGTCACTGCCAGCACGGGGGCCCTGTGTGGTGACAGAGGGACAGAAATGACACCGGTGTCACCAATGTCACCAGTGTCACCGGTGTCACCGGTGTCACCTGTGTCACTGTCACTGCCAGCATGGGGCCCCTGAGGGACAGAAATGACACCAGTGTCACCAGTGTCACCTGTGTCACCTCCTGTGTCACTGTCACTGCCTGCACGTGGCCCCTGGATGGGGACAAAGGGACAGAAATGACAATGGTGTCACTAATGTCACCTCCCGTGTCACCTGCTGTGTCACTGTCACTGCCAGCACTGGCCCCTGGGATGGGGACAAAGGGACAGAAATCACACCGGTGTCACCAATGTCACCAATGTCACCAATGTCACCAATGTCACCAGTGTCACTGCTGCCACCGCCAGCACGGGGCCCTGGGACAGTGACAAAGTGACAAAAAGTCCCAATACAATCACAGCCAGGTGACAATGGGGTGACACCAAGGTGACAATGGGGCGACAAGCAGGTGATGATGACAGTGACACCGAGGTGACACCGAGGTGACAAAGAGGTGACAAAAAACCAGAATAAAGCCACAACCACTGAGGTGACACCGAGGGTGACACTGAGATGGCACAGGGCAGACACAGATGTGACAACAAGGTGACACAAAGGTGACAATAAGGTGACAAGGGGGTGACAAAGAGCTGACACAGATGTGACACAGAGGTGACACCAAGGTGACAAAGTGACAAAAAACCAGAATAAAGGCACAACCACCGATGTGAGAATGAAGGTGACAATGAGGTGACACTGCGGTGACAACGAGGTGACACAGAGGTGACAAGGTGACAAACCAGGTGACAAGGAGGTGACAAAGAGCTGACACTGAGGTGACACTGAGGTGACAAAGTGACAAAAAACCAGAATAAAGGCACAGCCACCGATGTGAGAATGAAGGTGACAATGAGGTGACACCGAGGTGACAAAATGACAAAAGTCCAGGAATAAAACCACAGCCACTGGGGTGACATCGAGGGTGACAAGGAGATGACAGACATGTGACACTGAGGGGACACTGAGGGGACACTGAGGTGACACATCTGAGATGACACAGAGGTGGCACAGAGGTGACACTGAGGTGACATCGAGGTGACAATGAGAACACACAGAGGTGACATCGAGGTGACATCGAGGTGACAATGAGGTGACACTGAGAACACACAGAGGTGACAATGAAGGTGACAATGAGGTGACACTGGGGTGACACTGAGAACACACAGAGGTGACAACAAGGTGACACTGAGGTGACAATGAAGGTGACACTGAGGTGACAAAGTGACAAAAAAACAGAATAAATCCACAACCACCAATGTGACAACAAAGGTGACAACGAGGTGACACTGAGAATACACAGAGGTGACACAGAGGTGACAACGAGGTGACAACGAGGTGACAATGAGGTGACACTGAGAACACACAGAGGTGACAACAAGGTGACACCAAGGTGACAATGAAGGTGACACAGAGGTGACACTGAGAATACACAGAGGTGACATCGAGGTGACACCGAGGTGACATTGAGGTGACAATGAGGTGACACTGAGGTGACAATGAGGAGACACCGAGGTGACAATGAGGTGACACAGAGGTGACACTGAGGTGACAATGAGGAGACACCGAGGTGACAATGAGGTGACACTGAGAACACACAGAGGTGACAATGAGGTGACAAAAGTGACAAAGCACAGGAATAAAGGTACAACCACCGATGTTGCAATGAAGGTGACACAGAGGTGACACCGAGGTGACAATGAGGAGACACAGAGGTGACAATGAGGTGACAATGAGGTGACACTGAGAACACACCGATGTGACAATGAGATGACACTGAGGTGACAATGAGGTGACACAGCGCCCACCTGTGCCCGCGGAAGGCGTACACCGGCTCCACGTCCAGCGCCGCGCTCCTGAGGGGACAACGGCCACAGAGCTGGTGACCAACGGTGACCAACGGCGACACCGCCACCCCCGCTGTCACCGCGTGTCACCGCGTGTCACGGCTGTCACTGCGTGTCACCGCTGTCACCCGCTGTCACCCACTGTCACCGCGTGTCACCGCTGTCACCGCGCGTCATCGCTGTCACCGCGCGTCACCGCTGTCACCCGCTGTCACCGCGCGTCACCGCGCGTCACCGCGCGTCACCGCGTGTCACCGTGTCACCGCCGCCCCCGCTGTCCCCGCTGTCACCGCGTGTCACGGCTGTCACCGCGCGTCATTGCTGTCACCGTGTGTCACCACCGCCCCCGCTGTCACCCGCTGTCACCGCGTGTCACCGCTGTCACCGCGCGTCATCGCTGTCACCGCGTGTCACCGTGTGTCACCTGCATTGTCACCCGCTGTCACCGCGGTCACCGTGTCCCCGCTGTCATGGCTGTCACCGTGTGTCACCCGCATTGTCCCCGCTGTCACCGTGTCCCCGCTGTCACCGTGTCCCCGCTTTCCCAGCTGTCACCGCGTGTCACCGTGTGTCACCCGCTGTCACGGCTGTCACCGCGTGTCACGGCTGTCACCGTGTGTCACCGTGCGTCACCGCGTGTCACCCGCATTGTCACCGCTGTCACCGCGCGTCACCGCTGTCACCGTGTGTCACCCGCATTGTCACCCGCTGTCACCCGCTGTCACTGCTGTCACCGCGGTCACCGTGTCCCCGCTGTCACGGCTGTCACCGCGTGTCACCCGCATTGTCACCCGCTGTCACCGCTGTCACCACTGTCACCGCGTGTCACCGCGTGTCACCGCTGTCACCCGCTGTCCCCGCTGTCACCGCGCGTCACCGCTGTCACTGCGTGTCACGGCTGTCACCGCGTGTCACCGCTGTCACCCGCTGTCACCGCTGTCACCGTGCGTGTCACCGCTGTCACGTGTCACCGCTGTCCCCGCTGTCACCGCGTGTCACCGCGTGTCACCGTGTCACCGCCGCCCCCGCTGTCCCTGCTGTCACCGCGTGTCACCGCTGTCACCGCGCATGTCACCGCTGTCACCGCACGTCACCGCAGTCACTGCTGTCACCACTGTCACCCGCTGTCACCGCGTGTCACTGTTTCCCCCTGTTACGGCTGTCACCGCGTGTCACTGCGTGTCACCGCGTGTCCCCGCGCGTCACCCGCATTGTCACCGCTGTCACCGCGTGTCACTGGTGTCACCCGCTGTCACCGCTGTCACCGCGCATCACTGTCACCACGTGTCACTGCCTGTCACCGCTGTCACCGCGTGTCACCAGCATTGTCACCTGCTGTCACCGTGTGTCACCGCCTGTCACTGTGTGTCACCCGCATTGGCACCTGCATTGTCACCCGCTGTCACCGCGTGTCACGGCTGTCACTGCTGTCCCCGCGCGTCACTGCCTGTCACCGCGTGTCACCCGCATTGTCCCCGTGTCCCAGCTGTCACCGCGTGTGTCCCCGTGTCCCGGCTGTCACCGCTGTCACCACGTGTCACCCGCTGTCACCGCGCGCGTCACCGCATTGTCACCGCGTGTGTCCCCGTGTCACCGCGGTCACGCACTTCCGGGGCCCGAGGGGCCCGTGCAGGTCCCAGAGCTTGAGCGTGGCGTCCTCGGAGGCCGTCAGCAGCGCCGCCCGCCCGGGCACGAAGGCCAGAGCCCGCACCGCGTCAAAGTGGCTGCGCAGCGTCAGCCGCGGGGACAGCGACCGCACCTGCCAGGGGACACCGGGGACACGCGGGGACATGTGGGGACACTGGGACACGGTGGCACTTGGGGACATTGGGAATTGGGGACACGGGGACAGCTCCGGCTGTGCCGCGGGGACAGCGACCGCACCTGCGGGGACACCGGGGACACTTGGGGACATGTGGGGACACTCTGGGACATGGTGGCACTTGGGGACATTGGGAATTGGGGACACGGGGACTTGGGGACAGCTCCGGCTGCGCCGCGGGGACAGCGACCGCACCTGCGGGGACACAGGGGGCACTTGGGGACACGCGGGGACACTCTGGGACATGGTGGCACTTGGGGACACTGGGACATGGTGGCACTTCGGGACATTGGGACACAGTGGCATTTGAGGACACTGGGACACGGTGGCATTTGGGGACATTGGGACGTGGTGGCACTTGGGGACACGCGGGGACACTGGGACGTGGTGGCATTTTGCGACACGTGGGGACAGTGCGACATGGTGGCATTTGGGGACATTGGGACATGGTGGCACTTGGGGACAGCTCCGGCTGTGCTGCGAGGACAGCGACGACACCTGGGGA
Source organism: Passerculus sandwichensis (assembly GCA_031885435.1). Lineage (NCBI taxonomy): Eukaryota > Metazoa > Chordata > Aves > Passeriformes > Passerellidae > Passerculus > Passerculus sandwichensis. Next base: position 11,595,985 of record CM063146.1, read on the forward strand.
CACAGGGGTGGCACTTGGGGACATCTGGGGACACTGGGACGTGGTGGCACTTCGGGACATTGGGACATGGTGGCACTTTGGGACATTGGGACACGGTGGCATTTGGGGACATTGGGACATGGTGGCATTTGGGGACACTGGGCCATGGTGGCATTTGGGGACATTGGGACACGGTGGCATTTGGGGACACTGGGACACGGTGGCATTTGGGGACATTGGGACACGGTGGCATTTGGGGACAGCTCCAGCTGCGCCGTGGGGAGAGCAACCGCACCTGCCGGGGGACACGGGGGGCACTTGGGGACACGCAGGGACATTGGGACATGGTGGCACTTGGGGACATTGGGAATTGGGGACACGGGGACTTGGGGACAGCTCCGGCTGTGCCGCAGGGACAGCGACCGCACCTGCGGGGACACCGGGGACACTTGGGGACATGTGGGGACACTCTGGGACATGGTGGCACTTGGGGACACTGGGAATTGGGGACATGGGGACTTGGGGACAGCTCCGGCTGCGCCGCGGGGACAGCGACCGCACCTGCGGGGACACGTGGAGACACTCTGGGACACTGGGACGTGGTGGCACTTGGGGACATGTGGGGACACTGGGACATGGTGGCATTTGGGGACATTGGGACATGTGGGGACACTTGGGGACACTGGGACGTGGTGGCCCTTGGGGATATTGGGACATGGTGGCATTTGGGGACACGCGGGGACACTCTGGGACACGGTGGCACTTGGGGACACTGGGACATGGTGGCATTTGGGGACACGCGGGGACACGCTGGGACACTGGGACGTGGTGGCACTTGGGGACATTGGGACGTGGTGGCATTTGGGGACAGCTCCAGCTGCACCGCGGGGACAGCGACGGCACCTGCTGGGGGACACGGGGGGGCACTTGGGGACATGTGGGGACACTCTGGGACACGGTGGCATTTGGGGAGATGTGGGGACAGTGGGACGTGGTGGCATTTGGGGACATTGGACATGGTGGCATTTGGGGACACGCTGGGACACTGGGACATGGTGGCATTTGGGGACACTGGGACACGGTGGCACTTGGGGACACTGGGACACGGTGGCATTTGGGGACACTGGGACACAGTGGCACTTGGGGACATGTGGGGACACTGGGACATGGGGACACTTGGGGACATTGGGACACGGTGCCATTTGGGGACACTGGGACATGGTGGCCCTTGGGGACACTGGGACACGGTGGCATGTGGGGACATGTGGGGACACTGGGACGTGGTGGCACTTGGGGATATTGGGACACGGTAGCATTTGGGGACACTGGGACATGGTGGCAATTTGGGGACATTGGGACATGGTGGCACTTGGGGACATTGGGACACGGTGGCCCTTGGGGACAGCTCCAGCTGTGCTGCAGGGACAGCGACGGCACCTGGGGACACAGGGGTGGCACTTGGGGACATTGGGGACATTCAGAGCTGGCACTGGGGACACTGGGGACACTCAGAGGTGGCACGGGTGGCACTGGGGACACTCCGAGGTGGCACGGGTGGCACGGGTGGCACTGGGGACACTGGGGACAGGCACAGGTGGCACAGATGGCACAGGTGGCACTGGGGACATTCAGAGATGGCACACGTGGCACGGGTGGCACTGGGGACAGGCACGGGTGGCACAGGTGGCACAGGTGGCACAGGTGGCACTGGGGACACTCAGAGGTGGCACAGGTGTCACTGGGGACAGGCACAGGTGGCACAGGGGACACTGGGGACATTCACAGGTGGCACAGGGGACAGGCACAGGTGGCACAGGTGGCACGGGTGGCACTGGGGACACTCCGAGGTGGCACAGGTGGCACAGCTGACACTGGGGACAGGCACAGGTGGCACGGGTGGCACTGGGGACATTCACGGGTGTCACGGGTGTCACTCACGTCTCCGCCGTCGTTGTCGTTTGTCACCGTCAGCTCCGCCAGGTCCCCGAGGCCGTGCAGGGCCAGCGCCCCGGCCGGGGCCACACCCGGGGACCCTGGGGACAGAGGGGACAGTGGGGACACTGGGGGGACATTGGGGACAGTGGGGACAATGGGGACAGAGGGGACACTGGGGACAGAGGGGACAGAGGGGACATTGGGGACATTGGGGACACCCGGGGACCCTGGGGACAGAGGGGACATTGGGGACAGAGGGGACACCGGGGGGACATTGGGGACACTGGGGACATTGGGGACATTGGGGAGACATTGGGGACAGTGGGGACACCCGGGGACCCTGGGGACAATGGGGACAATGACACTGGGGTGGCCTGGGGGACACCCAGGGGACAATGGGGACAGTGGGGACAGTGGGGACATCAGGGTGGCCTTGGGGACAATGGGGACAATGACATCAGGGTGACTCTGGGGACACCCAGGGACCCTGGGGACAATGGGGACACCCTGGGGACAGTGGGGACAATGGGGACAGGGACATTGGGGTGGCTTTGGGGACACCCGGGGACCCTGGGGACAGAGGGGACAGCAGGGTGGCCTTGGGGACAATGGGGACAGAGAGGACAGTGACACTGGGGTGGTCCTGGGGACAATGGGGACACCCAGGGACCCTGGGGACAATGGGGACGTCAGGGTGGCCTTGGGGACACAGGGGACAGGGACACCGGGGTGGCCTTGGGGACAGAGGGACCCCCCCCGGTGACACAGGTGACACTGAGGTGACACACAGTGACACACAGGTGACAGTGGTGACACAGGTGACACACAGGTGACAGTGACACAGATGACACTGAGGTGACAGTGACACAGGTGACACACAGGTGACAGTGATACGGGTGACAGACAGTGACACACAGGTGACAGTGACACAAGTGACACAGGTGACAGTGGTGACACAGGTGACACACAGGTGACAGTGGTGACACAGGTGACAGTGACACTGGTGACACACAGGTGACACGGGTGACACAGGTGACACACAGGTGGCAATGGTGACACAGGTGACAGTGACACAGGTGACACACAGGTGACTGGTGACACACAGGTGACGGTGACAGACAGTGACACAGGTGACACAGGTGACACACAGGTGACAGTGACACAGATGACACTGAGGTGACAGTGACACAGGTGACACCGGTGACACACAGGTGACAGTGACACTGGTGACACACAGGTGGCAGCGGTGACACGGGTGACAGACGTGTCCTCACCCTCAGGTGGCCGCGGTGGCCGCGGTGGCCCCAGGTCCCCGTCCCGCAGGTGGCACCGGTGGCTCTCTGTGACAATGGGGACAGCGCGTGTCCCCAAGTGTCCCCAAAGTGTCCCCAAATGTCCCCAAGTGTCCCCAAGGTGTCCCCAAATGTCCCCAAGGTGTCCCCAAATGTCCCCAGGTGTCCCCAGGTGTCCCCAGGTGTCCCCAAGGTGTCCCCAGGTGTGCCCAAATGTCCCCAGGTGTCCCCAGGTGTCCCCAAGGTGTCCCCAAGTTGTCCCCAAATGTCCCCAAGCTCACCCCTGATGTCCCCAGGTGTCCCCAAGGTGTCCCCAAGGTGTCCCTAAAGTGTCCCTGTCTTCATCTCTGATGTCCCCAAATGTCCCCAAGGTGTCCCTGTCCCCACCCCTGACGTCCCCAAATGTCCCCAAGGTGTCTCTGATGTCCCCAAATGTCCCCAGGTGTCCCCAGACTCACCCCTGACGTCCCCAAGGTGTCCCCAAGGTGCCTCTGATGTCCCCAAGGTGTCCCCCAGGTGTCCCCAAGGTGTCCCCAGGTGTCCCCAGATGTCCCCAAAGTGTCCCCAAGGTGTCCCCAAAGGTCCCCAAAGTGTCCCCAGGTGTCCCCAGGTGTCCCCAAGGTGTCCCCAAATGTCCCCCAGGTGTCCCCAAAGGTCCCCAAAGTGTCCCCAAGGTGTCCCCAGATGTCCCCAGGTGTCCCCACCCCTGCTGTCCCCGGGTGTCCCCAGGAAGTCGAACTCCCCCAGGGCGTCCTCCGAGTCCTCCTCATCTTCATCGTCCTCCTCCTCCTCCTCGGGGACCTTGGGGACACCCTGGGGACAGCGGGGACAGAAACGGGGAAAAAATCCTAAAAATCTCCCGAAAATCCTCCCAAATCCCCAAAATTCCATAAAAATCCCCCAAAATTCCTTAAAAATCCTCCCAAACCCCACCAAAAATCCCATAAAAATCCTCCAAAATTCCTTAAAACTCCTTCCAAATCCCACCAAAATCCCCCACAAATCCCCTAAATTTCCCAAAAATCCCTAAAATCCCCTAAAAATCCTCCAAAATTCCCCTAAAAATCCTCCTGAACACCTGAACCCCTAAAAAGTCCCCTGAAACCCCTCCAAAATTCCTTAAAAATCCTCCCCGAATCCCCTCAAAATCCCCCGAAAAACCCCGAAAAATCTCCCAAATCCCCACCAAAAATCCCCAAAATTCCCCAAAATTCCTTTAAAATTCTCCCAAATCCCCCAAAAATCCCCCAAAATTCCTTAAAAATCCTCCCAAACCCCACAAAATCCCATAAAAACCCCTCAAAATTCCTTAAAAATCCTCCCCGAATCCCCTCAAAATCCCCCAAAATTCCCCCAAAAACCCCTAAAAATCCTCCCAAATCCCCCCAAAATCCCACAAAATCCCCCAAATCCCCCAAATTCCCGTTCTGGGCGGGACCTTTCCCCTGCGGCGGGGGGTGGGGGAGGGGCTCTCGGCCTCCTCTTCCTCATCGCTGTCATCCTCGGGGGGGGAGGGGCTGAGCCCGGCCCGCGGCTCCTTCCCGGCGTTCCTGGGGGAAAAGCCCAAAAAAAGGGAAAAAAAGGGGAAAAAAGGGGAAAAAAGGGGAAAAAAGGGGAAAAAATTAAAAGAAAAAGAAAAAAAAAAAAAAAAAACCAAACGGGAAAAAACCCCACAAAAAAACCCCCCCCAAAATTCCCACAAAAAACCCCCAAAAAATCCCATAAAAATCCCCAACTTTCCCACACATAAACCCCAAAATTCCCACAAAAATCCCCAAATTCCCACAAAAACCCCAAAATTCCCATTAAAAATCCCACCAAAAGACCCCAAAATTCCCACCCAAAAAATCCCCAAAAGTCCTATAAAAAAAACCCCAAAATTCCCATAAAAAAGCCCCAAAATTCCCATTAAAAACCCCCAACTTTCCCACACATAAACCCCAAAATTCCCATAGAAACCCCCAAAATTCCCACAAAAAAACCCAAAATTCCCATTAAAAACCCCACAATTCCCACAAACCCGAAAATTTCCATTAAAAACCCCAAAAAATCTCATTAAAAAAACCCCAAAATTCCCATAAAAAAAAGAAACCAAAATTGCCACAAAACCCCCCCAAAATTCCCATTAGAAAACCCCAAAATTCCCACAAAAAAACCCCAAAATTCCTATTAAAAACCCCAAAATTCCCACTAAAAAACCCCAAAATTCCCACAAAAAAACCCCCAAAATTCCTATTAAAAATCCCACCAAAAGACCCCAAAATTCCCATAAAAACCCCCAAAAATCCCATGAAAAAGCCCCAAAATTCCCACCAAAAAAACCCCAAAAATCCCATAAAAAACCCCAAAATTCCCACAAAAAAACCCCAAAATTCTTATTAAAAAAATCCCAAAATTCCCACGAAAAAACCCCAAAAATCCCACATAAAAAACCCCAAAACTCCAATTAGAAATCCCTCCAAAAAAACCCAAAATTCCCTCAAAAAAACCCCAAAAATCCCACAAAAAAACCCCAAAATTCCCACCAAAAAACCCCCAAAAATCCAATAAAGAAACCCCCAAAATTCCCATAAAAACCCCCAAAATTCCCAGAAAAAAACCCCAAAATTCCCACATTAAAAACCCCAAAATTCCCATTAGAAATCCCACAAAAAAACCCCAAAAATTCCCACAAAAACCCCCAATTTCCCCAATTTCCAGATCCCCCCCAACCTCTGGATCTGCTCCTCGATGCGGCGCAGCAGCAGCGACTCCGAGCCGGGGGGGGGGGGAGGGGCTCCCGGAATTCCCAAAATTCACAAATAAACCCCAAAATTCCCACAAAAAACCCCAAAATTCCCATTAAAAATCCCACAAAAAAACCCCAAAATTCCCACAAAAACCCCCAAAATTCCCACCAAAAAATGCCAAAATTCCCACCAAGAAAACCCAAAATTCCCATCAAAAAACCCCAAAATTCCCACAAATTCCCCCAAAATCCCCACAAATTAACCCCAAAATTCCCATTAAAAATCCCACCAAAAGACCCCAAAATTCCCACAAAAAACCCCCCAAAATTCCCAGAAAAAACCCCAAAATTCCCACAAAAAAACCCCCCAAAATTCCAAATAAAAAAACCAAAATTTCTATTAAAAAAAACCCCAAAATTCCCATTAAAAAAACCCCAAAATTCCCATTAAAAACCCCAAAATTCCCAAATTTCCAGATCCCCCCCAACCTCTGGATCTGCTCCTCGATGCGGCGCAGCAGCAGCTGGGGCTGGGGGAGGGGCTGGGGGGGGCCCATTAAAAAACCCCGAAAATCCCACTAAAAACCCCAAAATTCCCATTAAAAATCCCACCAAAACACCCCAAAATTCCCGTTAAAAACCCCAAAATTCCCACAAAAATCCCAAAAATCCCCTTAAAAAACCCCCAAAAATTGCATTAAAAACCCCCAAAATTCCCACCAAGAAAAACCCAAAAATCCCATAAAAGCACCCCAAAATTCCCACAAAAAACCCCCCAAAATTCCTACATAAAAAACCCCAAAATCCCATGAAAAACCCCCAAAATTCCCATTAAAAATCCCACCAAAAGACCCCAAAATTCCCATTAAAAATGCCAAAAATCCCATAAAAATCCCCAAAATTCCCGCAAAAAAACACCAAAATTCCCACACATAAACCCCAAAATTCCCATAAAAAACCCCCCAACTTTCCCACACATAAACTCCAAAATTCCCACATAAAAAAACCCAAAATTCCCACAAAAAACCCCCAAAATTCCCACAAAAACCCCAAATTTCCAGATCCCCCAACCTCTGGATCTGCTCCTCGATGCGGCGCAGCAGCAGCGGCTCCGAGCCGGGGGTGGGGGAGGGGCTGGGGGGGCTCCCGGGGCTGGGGGGGGCTCCCGAAATTCCCGAAATTCCCGAAATTTCCGGGGAAATTCCCGCGGAAAGTTCCGGAATTGCGGGGGGGCTCCGGCCCAGCAGCGCCCGCAGCCGCCGCGAGCGCATGGCCAGGATGGCGTCGGTGTAACCCAGCTCCTCCAGGTACCTGCGGGGGGAAAATCCAGAAAAATTTGATTTTTGTGAGGGAAAAAATGTGGGAAAATCCCCCCTAAAATCCTGGGAAAATCCTGGAAAAAATTGCACAAAAATCCCTACAGAAATCGTGGAAAAAATCCTGGGAAATCCTGCAAAAATCCCTGAAAATCCGGGAAAAATTCCCACAAACATCCAGAAAAAAATTCCACCAAAAATCCTGGAAAAATTCTGCAAACATTCCCACAAAAATCCCTCCAAAAATCCCTGGAAAAATCCTGGAAAAATTCCAGAAAAATCCCCCCAAAAATCCCAGAAAAATTCCACAAAAAATCCCCTCTAAAATCCTGGGAAAAGTCATTGAAAAATCCTGCAAAAATCCACCTGAAAAATCCTGATAAAAATCCACCAAAATCACACAAAAATCCCACAAAAAATTCCCACAAAAATCCTGGGAAAATCCTGGAAAAAATCCTGCAAAAATGCCATAAAAATCCTACAAAAATATCAGAAAAAATCCTGGGGAAATCCTGAAAATATTCCCACAAAAGTCTCCATGAAAATTCTGGAAAAATCCCACAAAAATCCTGGAAAAAATCCCACAGAAAATCTCAGAAAAATCCCCGAAAAAATCCCCAAATTTGGGATTTTGGGAGCGGCCAGTACCTGGGATGGGGAAAATCCATAAAAAATGGGATGTTTGGGGGTGGGAAATGGTAAAAAAACCCCTTAAAGTGAAAATTCCAAGAGTTCACATCAAAATGTGGAAAATTCCCCAAAGATTCCTGCAAAAATTCCCAAAAAATTCCCATGAAAATGTAAAAAGTTCCCATGAAAATGTGAAAATTTCTCCAAAAGTTCCTGTGAAAATCCCACAAAAATCCTGGAAAAAAACCCCAAAAAAATCCCTACAAAAAAACGTGGAAAAAATCCCACAAAAATCCCCACAAAAATCCTGCAAAAATCCCCCCTAAAATCCTGGGAAAATCCCACAAAAATCTGACAAAAACCTCGGAAAAAATCCTGCAGAAATCCCACAAAAAATCCTGGCAAAACTCAGAAAAATCCTGCAAAAAATGCCACAAAAATCCCGGAAAAATTCCACAAAAATACTAGAAAAAATTCCACCAAAACCGCAAAAATCCTGCAAAAAGCGTGGAAAAATTGCACAAAAATCCTGGAAAAAGCCTCACAAAAAATCTGGGAAAAATCCCATAAATATCCTGCAAAAATCTTGGAAAAAAATCCCACAAAAATCCTAAAAACAATCCTCAGAAATATCCTGAGAAAATTCCATTAAAATTCTAGAAAAATCCTGGAAAAATCCCTACAAAAATCATGGAAAAAATCCTGGAAAATCCCACAAAAATCCCCCCAAAAACCCCAAAAAATCGTGGAAAAAATCCCTGAAAATCCTGGGAAAATCATGGAAAAAATCATGGAAAAAAATTCGTGAAAACCCCACAAAAATCCCCCAAAAATGCTGGAAAAAATCCCACAAAATTCCTGGGAAAAATCCCCTCAAAAATCCTGGAAAAATCCCCTCAAAAATCCTGGAAAAATCCCACAGAAATCATGTAAAAATCCCACAAAAATCCAGGAAAAAGTCTTGATAAAATCCAACAAAAATCTCCACAAAAATCCTGGGAAAATCCCACAAAAATCTCACAAAAAATCCCCACAAAAATCCCGAGAAACCTTGAGGAAAATCACTCCAAAAATGTCTCAAAATCCCCCCAAAAATCCTGCAAAAATTCCACAAAAATTCCACAAAATTGCTCCAAAAAATCTCAAAAATTGCCCCAAAAAAACCCAAACCTTCCCTGACCCCAAATCCCCTCAAAAAATCCCAAAAAATCCTCAAAAAATCCTCAAAAAATCCCCAAAAATCCCCAAAAATCCCCAAAAATGCCAAATTTCCGTCACTCACTGGCGCAGGAGCTGCCTCCCCTCCTGCCAGGCTCCCTCCAGCTCCACGGGGCCGTTGGACACTGGGGGGAAACGGGGGTGAGAAACCCCAAAAATACCCCAAAATATCCCAAAATATCCCCAAAACCAGCCCAAAAATACCCCCAAAATATCCCCAAAATATCCCCAAAATAACCCCAAAATATCCCCAAAAATACCCCAAAACCAGCCCAAAAAAAACCCCAAAAATAACCCCAAAATATCCCCAAACCAACCCAAAAATACCCCAAAATAACCCCAAAATATCCCCCAAAATACCCCCAAAGGAACCCCAAAAATTCCCCAAAATAACCCCAAAATATCCCCAAAAATACCCTAAAATACCCCAAAATATCCCCAAAAATACCCCAAAACCAGCCCAAAAGTAACCCCAAAAATAACCCCAAAATATCCCCAAAAGAACCCCAAAAATACCCCAAAATATCCTCAAACCAACCCAAAAATACTCCAAAATACCCCCAAAATATTCCCCAAAATACCCCCAAAAGAACCCCAAAATATCCCCAAAAATACCCAAAAACCAGCCCAAAAATACCCCAAAATATCCCCAAAATATCCCAAAAATAACCCCAAAAATACCCCAAAAATATCCCCAAAAATAACCCCAAAACCAGCCCAAAAATAACCCCAAAAATAACCCCAAAACATCCCCAAAAATAACCCCAAAATATCCCCAAAAATAACCCCAAAATATCCCCAAAACCAGCCCAAAAATACCCCAAAAATAACCCAGAAATAACAAAAAAATAACCCCCAAATCCCCCCCCAAAAAAATCCACAGATCCCCCCAAAATCCCCCCTAAAAACCCAAAATTCCTCCAAAAAAACCCCAGAACAGCCCAAAATCCCCCCCAAAAAAACCCAAATCCCAAAAAAACCCCAAAAAACCCCAAATCCCCCCCAAACCCCCCTAAAAAACCCAAAAATCCCCCCGAAAAAATCTAAAAGTCCCCCCAAAACCCTCCTAAAGAACCCAATAATCCTCCCAAAAAACCCCCCAAATCCCCCCCAAAAACCCCCAAAAAACCCAAAAAACCCCAAATCCCCCCAAAACCCCTCTAAAATACCCAAAAATCCCCCCCAAAAAACCCCAGAACAGCCCAAAATCCCCCCAAAAAAAACCCAAATCCCCCCCCAAATATACTCCCAAAAAATTGCAAAAATCCCCCCCAAAAAAACCCAAAAATCCTCCAAAAAAACCCCAGAACAGCCCAAAATCCCCCCAAAAAAACCCAAATCCCAAAAAAACCCCAAAAAACCCAAAACCCCCCAAATTGCCCCCCAAAAAACCCAAATCCCCCCAAGAAAACCCCCAAATCCCCCCCAAAAAACCCCAAATTTCCCCCCAAAAAACCCCAAATCCCCCCCAAAAACCCCCAAATCCCCTCCCAAAAAACCCCAAAAAACCCCAAATTTCCCCCCCAAAAACCCCAAATCCTCCCCCAAAAAACCCCAAACACCCCCAAATCCCCCCCAAAAACCCCAAATCCCCCCAAAATACCCCAAACACCCCCAAAAACCCCAAATCCCCCCCAAAAACCACCAAATCCCCCCCAAAAACCCCAAATTTCCCCCCATAAAACCGCAAATCCCCCCAAAAACCCCAATTCCCCCCTAAAAAACCCCAAAAACCCCAAATTTCCCCCCAAAAACCCCAAAAACCCCAAAAAACACCAAATCCCCCCCAAAAAACCCAAAATCCCCCCCAAAAAAACCCCAAATCCCCCCCAAAAAACCCCCAATCCTCCCCCAAAAACCCCAAATGCCCCCCAAAAAACCCCAAATCCCCCCAAAAACCCCAAATCCCCCCCAAAAACCCCAAATCCCCCCTAAAAAAACCCCAAATCCCCCAAAACCACCCTAAAAAACCCAAAAATCCTCTCAAAAAAACCCCAAAAATCCCCAAATCCCCCCCAAAAAACCCCAAATCCCCCCCAAAACCCCCAAATCCCCCCCAAAAACCCCAAATCCCCCCCAAAAAACCCCAAAAACCCCCAAATTTCCCCCCAAACACCCCCAAATCCCCCCAAAAAACCCCAAATCCCCCCCAAAAACCCCAAATCCCCCCAAACACCCCCAAATCCCCCCCCAAAAAAACCCAAATCCCCCAAAAAAACCCCCAAAAACCCCAAATCCTCCCCCAAAAAACCCCCAAATCCCCCCCAAAAACCCCCAAATCCCCCCCAAAAAACCCCAAATCCTCCCCCAAAAAACCCCCAAATCCCCCCCAAAAAACCCCAAATCCCCCCAAAAAACCCCCAAAACCCCCAAAATCCCCAAATTCCCCCCAAACCCCAAATTTTCTCTCACCCGGCTCCTCCGGGCGCTTCTCCCCCGGCGCCGCCTCCGTCCCGAACTTCAGCTTGTGGTACTTGGACCTGGGGGATTTGGGGTTTTCAGGGAATTTTTGGGGTGATTTTTGGGGTTTTTGGGGTGATTTTTGGGTAGGTTTGGGAGCTTTTTAGGATTTCTGGGTGACTTTAAAGATTTTTTTAGGATTTCTGGAGGGTTTTTAGCGTTTTTGGGTCATTTTTAGGATTCCTGGATGTTTTTTTTAGGGTTTTTTTGCCCCCCTCACCTCTCCTGCTTGAGGGCGAACTCCAACATTCGGATCCTGCGCACCAGGTCCAGCTTGAGGCTCTCCTGGCCCTGGCGCTCGCCCTGCAGGAACGCCACCTGCGCCTTGGGGACAGTGGGGACATTGGGGACACTGGGGACATTGGGGACATTGGGGACATCAGGGGGTGACAGACACTCAAGGACATTGGGGACATTGGGGACAGTGGGGACATTGGGGGCATTGGGGACATTAAAGGGACATTGGGGACATTGGGGACATTGGGCACACCCAGGTCCAGCTTGAGGCTCTCCTGGCCCTGGCGCTCGCCCTGCAGGAACGCCACCTGCGCCTTGGGGACAGTGGGGACATTGGGGACATCAGGGGGTGGCAGGGACATTGGGGACATTGGGACATTAAAGGGACATTGGGGACATTGAGGACATTGGGGACATTGGGGACATCAGGGGGTGACAGGGACATTGGGGACATTGGGGACGTTGGGGACACTCAGGTCCCTGAGGCTCTCCTGGCCCTGGCGCTCGCCCTGCAGGAACAGCACCTGTGCCTTGGGGACAGTGGGGACATTGGGGACATTGGGGACATTGGGGACATCAGGGGGTGACAGGGGCATTGGGGCCATTGGGGACACTGGGGACATCAGCGGGTGACAGGGACATTGGGGACATTGGGGCCATTGGGGACATTGGGGACATTGGGGACATTGGGGACATCGGGGACATTGGGGACATCAGGGGGTGACAGGGACATTGGGGACATTGGGGACGTTGGGGACACTCAGGTCCCTGAGGCTCTCCTGGCCCTGGCGCTCGCCCTGCAGGAACAGCACCTGAACCTTGGGGACATCGGGGACATTGGGGACACCCAGGGGGTGACAGACACTCAAGGACATTGGGGACATTAAAGGGACATTGGGGACATCGGGGACATTGGGGACACTCAGGTCCCTGAGGCTCTCTTGGCCCTGGCGCTCGCCCTGCAGGAACAGCACCTGCGCCTTGGGGACAGTGGGGACATTGGGGACATCAGGGGGTGACAGGGACATTGGGGACACTGGGGACATTGGGGACATTGGGGACACCCGGGGGTGACAGGGACCTTGGGGACATTGGGGACATTGGGGACATCAGGGGGTGACAGGGACAGTGGGGACAGTGGGCACATTGGGGACATCAGGGGGTGACAGGGACAGTGGGGACAGTGGGCACATTGGGGACATCAGGGGGTGACAGGGACAGTGGGGACAGTGGGGACACTCGGGGACATTGAAGGGGATTGGGGACATCACAGGGACATTGGGGACACCCAGAGGGTGACAGGGAGGTCACCCAGTGCCCATCCCAGTATCCCCCAGTATCCCCAGGGTCTATCCCAGTGCCATCCCAGTATCCCCAGTGCCCATCCCAGTGTTCCCAGTGCCCATCCCAGTGTTCCCAGTACCATCCCAATACCCCCTGTGCCCATCCCAGTGTTCCCAGTACCATCCCAGTACTCCCACAGCGTCCCCAGCCCCGCTCCCAGTGCCATCCCAGTATGGCCAGTACCCCCCAGTATCCCCGGTGCCATCCCAGGGCCCATGCCAGTATGCCCAGTACCCATCCCAGTCCCCCCAGTGCCATCCAAGCGCCATCCCAGTATCCCCAATCCCATCCCAGTAGACCCCAGAACCCATCCCAGTGTCCCCGGTGCCCGTCCCAGTATCCCCAGTGCCCATCCCAGTGCCCATCCCAGTATCCCCAGTGCCCTCTCAGTGTAATCCCAGTATCCCCGGCGCCATCTCCAATACCCATCCCAGTATCCCCAGTGTCCATCCCAGTATCCCCAGCACCCATCCCAGCATCCCCAGTGCCCATCCCAGTATCCCCAGTGCCCCCCCCAGTATCCCCAGTGTCCATCCCAGTATCCCCAGCACCCATCCCAGCATCCCCAGTGTCCCCAGCCCCACTCCCAGTACCCATCCCAATCCCCCCAGTACCCTCCCAGTACCCCCCCAGTATCCCCAGCACCGCTCCCGGTGCCTCCCCCGCCCCCTCCCGGTGTCCCCAGTGCCCCCAGTGCCATCCCAGTACCCTCCCAGTACCCCCCAGTATCCCCAGTGCCCATCCCAGTATGCCCAATACCCATCCCAGCGCCCCCAGTCCATCCCAGTATCCCCAGTACCCCCCCAGGATCCCCAGCACCGCTCCCGGTGCCTCCCCCGCCCCCTCCCGGTGTCCCCAGTACCATCCCAGTACTCTCCCAGTCCCCCCCAGTATCCCCAGTGCCCATCCCAGTATGCCCAATAACCATCCCAGTGCCCCCAGTCCATCCCAGTATCCCCAGTACCCCGCCCAGTATCTCCAGCACCGCTCCCGGTGCCTCCCCCGCTCCCTCCCAGTGTCCCCAGTGCCATCCCAGTATCCCCAGTGCCCATCCCAGTATGCCCAATACCCATCCCAGCGCCCCCAGTCCATCCCAGTATCCCCAGTACCCCCCCCAGGATCCCCAGCACCGCTCCCGGTGCCTCCCCCGCTCCCTCCCAGTGTCCCCAGTACCCCCCAGTATCCCCAGTGCCCATCCCCGTATGCCCAATACCCATCCCAGTGCCCCCAGTCCATCCCAGTATCCCCAGTACCCCCCCCCAGGATCCCCAGCACCGCTCCCGGTGCCTCCCCCGCCCCCTCCCGGTGTCCCCACCCCCTCCCCGCCGCCCCGGCCGCCATTTCCTCCCAAGATGGCGCCAGCAGCGGCCACCCCGCCCCGGTGACCCCCGGTGTCCCCCCGGTGTCCCCCCGGTGTCCCCCCGGTGTCCCCTCAGCGTCCCTCCCCTCGTGAGGGCAGCGCCGCCGCCATTACCTGCAGCTCGGCCCTCTCCGCTTCCCAGCGCCCTTTCTCCGCCTCGAACCGCGCCCACTCGTGCTGGATGAAGTGCAGGATGCCCGGCAGGCTGAGGCCGGTTCGTGCCGCGGGCTCGGGACCCGGAGCGGGGCCCGGAGCGGGGCCGGGAACGGGAGCGGGGGGCGGAGGTTGGGCCCGGACCGGCGGAGCCCGCTCGGCCGCCATGGCGGCTGCCACAAAGGGAGCCACGGGCGGCAGCGGCTTCCTGCCACAAAGGGAGCCGGAAAGGGGGCGGGGAAAGGGGCGTGGTCATGTGGAAGGGGCGGGGCCAAGGGGGAAGCGCTGTTGCCGTGGCAACGGGGGGGCTGTGAGGGAATTTTGGGTTTTTTTGGGGAATTTTAGGGGATTTTGGGAGGTTTTAGGGTATTTCCGGAGGTCTTTGGAAGGTTAGAGGAAGTTTTTGGAGGGGTTTAGGGTTTTTTGTGGGGTTAGAGGGGATTTTAGGGTTTAGGCCCGCACCGGCGGAGGCCGCTCGGCCGCCATGGCGGCTGCCACAAAGGGAGCCACGGGCGGCAGCGGCTTCCTGCCACAAAGGGAGCCGGAAAGGGGCGGGGAAATGGGCGTGGTCTCCAGTGCAAGGGGCGTGGTCGTAGTGAAGGGGCGTGGCCAAAGGGAGGCCTTGTTGCCGTGGCAACGGGGTGGCTGTGAGGGAATTTCGTGATTTTTTTGGGGAATCTTTGGGGTTTTGGGTTTTTTTGTGGGGTCAGAGGGGATTTTGGGGGGTTTTAGGGTTTTTCCGGGGGTTTTTGGGAGGTTAGAGGAGGTTTTTGGGTGGGGTTTGCATTTTTTTGGGGGACCTTTGGGGGGTTATAGGAGACTTTTTGGGGGTTTATAGAGAATTTTTGGACGATTTTTGGGTTTTTTGGGGGATCTTTGAAAGGTTAGAGGGGATTTTGGGGGATTCTTAGGATTTTAGGAGCCTACAGAGAATTTTGGGGGCTCATTGAGGATTTTTGGGTTTTTTTGAGGCGTCTTTTTAAGGCTAGAGGGGATTCTGGGCAGTTTAGGACATTTTTAGGGGTGGTCATTGGCGATTTACAGAGAATTTTGGGGATTTTAGGATTCTTTGGGATATTAGAAGAGATTTTAGAGGGTTTAGGATTTTTCGGGGAGTGTTTAGGAGATCAGAGAGGATTTTTGGAAGTTTTGGGGCGGAGCTTAATTATCGAGAATTAATCAATAAGTTAATTAAGAACCCCTTATTAACATTTCTATATTCACAGCGCCACCCCGTGGTCACCGCTGGTATCGCAGCCCCCAAAGAACCGACCGCAACAACGCCTCCAAACTAACGAATTATTAACTAACCAACTAACGAACGAACCACCCAATTAACTAATTAACAACCTAATCGACGAGTTATTGACCCCCACCATGAGAATCACGCCCTGCCAGGCCGCCCTGGCCGCCGCCATCGCCCTCAACCTCCTGCTGCTGCTCTGCTCCCGCCTGGCGCCCGGCGCGTCCCCGCGGTGCCGCCACCCCCGGCGCGGCGCCGCCCCCGACGGCGTCCCCGGCGTCACCGTCATCCTGCGCGACTTCGACGGCCCCGAGCACGACGTGGCGGCCACCGCCCGCTCCTTCGCCGCCCTGCCCGGCGTCCCGGTGCTGGTGGCGGCCGAGGTGTCGCCGTACCCGCCGGTGCCGCTGCCGGCGGGCGCGGCCGTGCTGTCCCTGCGGCCGCAGCCGCACCGGCCGCCGCCGCGGCCCGAGCTGGCCGTGCGGACGCGCCACGTGGCTCTGGTGCCCGACGGTGCCCGCGCCGTGCCCGGCTTGCTGAGGCGCATGAGGGACGCCCTGGAGGCCGCCTCGGATGGCGCCGTCAGGGTGGTGGCGGCGGCCGTGGGGACGCGGCGGCCGCGGTGCTTGAGCTTGGAGCTGGACGTGAAAGCGTGGACGGCGCGCTACGGCCACGCTGAGCAGAGGGGTGACCAGAAGGGTGACCAGCATGGTGACCACCATGGTGACCAGGAGAGTGACCAGCACAGTGACTGGCACGCTGACCAGAAGAGTGACCAGCATGGTGACCGGCACGGTGACCATCGCGGTGACCATCCCGGTGACCTCTGCGGCGCTCTGGAGGGCGCCCCGGTCGTTCTCCTCCTCCGCACCCGCGACCTCTTCTCGCTGCCCTTCCCTCTCTCCCGCCCCGTCGCCACCTCGCTGTCCCTCCAGGCCGCCGCTCGGGGCTGGCGCCTCCTCCTCCTCCCCGCCTCCTTCCCCTCGGCGCCGCGGCCTCCTCCGTCCCCTCACGCCCTGTGGCGAGCCCGCACCGCCTCGGACTCGCTGCGCCGGGCGCTGCTGGACGATCTCGGCGTGAAGCTGGAGGTGCTTCCCGACGGCTCCCGGCGCTGGCACGGCTGCGGCAAGGACACGGCGCGCTGCTTCGGCACGGTGCGCGGCCAGACCCCCGAGTACCTGCTGGCGGGCCGCTGGACGCCGCCGTGCTGCCTGCGGGCGCTCCGCGCCACCGCCCGCCACGTCCTGGCGCAGCTGGAGGCGCACGGCGTGCGGCACTGGCTGGAGGGCGGCTCGCTGCTGGGCGCCGTGCGCCTCGGAGACCTCATCCCCTGGGACTACGACGTGGACGTGGGTTTGTACCGCGAGGACGTGCCCAAGTGCCCGTGGCTGGCGCGGGTGGCATCGTCGGGGGTGCCCGTGGAGGATCCGGAGGGGTTCGTGTGGGAGAAGGCGGCCGAGGGGGAGTTTTACCGGGTGCACTTCAGCCGCGCCAACCGGCTGCACGTGGACCTGTGGCCGTTCTACGCGCGGCCCGGCACGGGCACCATGACCAAGGACTCGTGGCTGGGCCACCCGCAGGACGTGGAGTTCCCCGAGCGCTTCCTGGTGCCGCTGGGCACGGTGCCCTTCGCGGGTGTGCGGGCACGGGCGCCCAACGAGCCCCGCGCCTTCCTGGAGCTCAAATTCGGGCCCGGCGCCATCGAGAACCCCGAGTACCCCAACCCCGCGCTCCGGAGGCTGGCACAGGACATGGGCAATGAAACTGAGCGGTGACAGCTGGCACCTGTGCCACCCTTGGGGTCAGGATGTTGGCACAGGGCACAGAAAATAAAACCACACAGTGACACCTCTGATTGTCCCCAGTGCCACCCCTGGGCTCCCTGTGCCACCCTTGGGGTCACTGTGCCACCCCCGGCGCCATCGAGAACCCCGAGTACCCCAACCCCGCGCTCCGGAGGCTGGCACAGGACATGGGCAATGAAACCGAGCGGTGACAGCTGGCAGTGTGCCCTGTGCCATCCTTGGGCTCCCTGTGCCACCCTTGGGGTCACTGTGACACTCTGTGTGCCACCCCTGGTGCCATCGAGAACCCCGAGTACCCCAACCCCGCGCTCCGGAGGCTGGCACAGGACATGGGCAATGAAACTGAGCGGTGATACCCGTGCCAGTCTGTGTGCCACCCTTGGGGTCACTGTGCCACCCTTGGGGTCCCTGTGACACTCTGTGTGTCACCCTTGGGGCCATCGAGAACCCCGGGTACCCCAACCCCGCGCTCCGGAGGCTGGCACAGGACATGGGCAATGAAACTGAGCGGTGATACCCGTGCCAGTCTGTGTGCCACCCTTGGGGTCACTGGTACCATCTTTGGGGTCCTTGTGCCACCCTTGGGGTCACCCTTGGGCTCCCTGTGCCACCCTTGGGGTCCCTGTGCCACCCCCGGCACCATCGAGAACCCGGAGTACCCCAACCCCGCGCTCCGGAGGCTGGCACAGGACATGGGCAACGAAACCGAGCGGTGACAGCTGGCAGCGTGCCCTGTGCCACCCTTGGGGTCACCCCGGGTACCCCAACCCCGCGCTCCGGAGGCTGGCACAGGACCTGGGCAATGAAACTGAGCGGTGACAGCTGGCACCTGTGCCACCCTTGGGCTCCCTGGTACCAACCTTGGTGTCCCTGTGCCATCTTTGGGGTCACTGTGCCACCCCTGGGGTCAGGATGTTGGCACAGGGCATGGACAATAAAACCACACAGTGACATCTCTGATTGTCCCCAGTGCCACCTTTGGGTCCCTGTGCCACCCTGGGTGTCCCCAATGCCACCCCTGGTGTCCCTGTGCCACCCCTGGTGTCCCTGTGCCACCCCCGGCACCATCGAGAACCCCGGGTACCCCAACCCCGCGCTCCGGAGGCTGGCACAGAACCTGGGCAATGAAACTGAGCGGTGACACCTGTGCCACTCTGTGTGCCACCCCTGGGCTCCCTGGTGCCATCTTTGGGGTCCTTCTGTCACCTTTGGTGTCCCTGTGTCACCCTTGGGCTCCCTGGTACCATCTTTGGGGTCCCTGTGCCACCCTTGGGCTCCCTGTGCCACCTTTGGGGTCCCTGTGTCCCTTTACCTGGCCCTGGTGCCACCCCTGGGGTCAGGATGTTGGCACAGGGCACGGACAATAAAACCACACAGTGACAGCTCTGACTGTCCCCAGTGCCACCCTTGGGGTCCCTGTGCCACCCTTGGGGTCCCTGTGCCACCCCTGGGGTCCCAATGTCACCTCAGGGGTCCCTGTGCCACCCTTGGCATCCTTGGGCTCCCTGTGCCACCTTTGGGGTCCCTGTGCCACCTTTGGGTGTCCCCAGTGCCATCTTTGGGGTCCCTATGCCACCCTTGGAGTCCCAATGTCACCTCTGGGCTCCCTGTGCCACCCTTGGGTGTCCCTGTGCCACCCTGGGTGTCCCCAGTGCCACCCTGGGTGTCCCCAGTGCCACCCTTGGTGTCCCTGTGCCACTTACCCAGTCCCAGTGCCACCCTTGGGCTCCCTGTGCCACCTTTGGGGTCCCTGTGCCACTGTACCTGGCCGTGGTGCCACTCCTGGTGTCCCAGTGCCACCCTGGGTGTCCCCAGTGCCACCCTGGGTGTTCCTGTGTCATTTTACCTGGTTCTGGTGCCACCCTTGGGTCCCTGTGCCACCCTGAATGTCCCCAGTGCCATCCTTGGTGTCCCCAGTGCCACCCTTGGGTCCCTGGTGCCACCTTTGTGGTTCCAATGCCACTTTTGGGCTCCCTGTGCCACCCTGGGTGTCCCCAGTGCCACCCTGGGTGTCCCCAGTGCCATCCTGGGTGTCCCCAGTGCCACCTTTGGGTCCCTGTGCCACTCTGTGTGCTACCCTTGGGCTCCCTGTGCCACTGTACCTGGCTGTGGTGCCACTCCTGGTGTCCCTAGTGCCACCCCTGGGCTCCCTGTGCCACCCTTGGGGTCCCCAATGCCATCCTTGGTGTCCCCAATGCCACCCCTGGGCTCCCTGTGCCACCCTTGGGGTCCCCAATGCCATCCTTGGTGTCCCCAATGCCACCCTTGGGGTCTCTGTGCCACCCTTGGGTGTCCCCAATGCCACCCTTGGTGTCCCTGTGCCACTTACCCGGTCCTGGTGTCACCATTGGTGTCCCTGTGCCACCCGTGGGGTCCCTGTGCCACTCTGTGTGCCACCCTTGGGGTCCTTCTGTCACCTTTTGGGTCTCTGTGCCACCCTGGGTGTCCCCAGTGCCACCCTTGGTGTCCCTGTGCCACTTACCCAGTCCCAGTGCCATCTTTGGGGTCCCTGTGCCACCTTTGGGTGTCCCCAATGCCACCCCTGGGGTCCCTGTGCCACTGTACCTGGCTGTGGTGCCACTCCTGGTGTCCCTGTGCCACCCTGGGTGTCCCCAGTGCCATCCTTGGTGTCCCCAATGCCACCTTTGGGTGTCCCCAGTGCCACCTTTGGGGTCCCAGTGCCACCCTGATTGTCCCCAGTGCCACCCTGGGTGTTCCTGTGTCATTTTACCTGGTTCTGGTGCCACCATTGGGTCCCTGTGCCACCCTGAATGTCCCCAATGCCACCCTTGGTGTCCCCAATGCCACCCTTGGGTCCCTGTGCCACCCTGGGTGCCCTGGTGCCACTTTATTCTGGTTTTGGTCAATTTGAATTCATTATATCTCAATTTTTGCTCACTTTTCATTCAATTTTCCCATTTTTCGTCACTTTTAACCCATAAAATTCCATTTTCCCTCATTTTGAACCCATTTATTCCCATTTTTGGTCACTTTTAATCCACTTTTCCCCATTCTTGGTCACTTTTAACCCATTTTTAACCCATAAAATTCCACTTTTCCTCATTTTTTACCCATTTATTCCCATTTTTGGCCATTTTTACCCCATTTATTCCCATTTTTCCTCATTTTTAACCCATTTATTCCCATTTGTGGTCACTTTAAATCCACTTTTTCCCATTTTTGGCCACTTAAAACCCTTTTTATCCAATTTTTGATCATTTTAAATCCACTTTTTCCCATTTTTGGTCGTTTTTAACTCAAAGAATTCCATTTTTCCTCACATTTAACCCATTTATTCCCATTTTTTTGTCATTTTACCCCATATATTCCCATTTTTGGTCACTTTTAATTCACTTTTCCCCATTCTTGGTCACTTTTAACCCATTTTAAACCCAATTTTAACCCCTAAAATTCCACTTTTCCTCATTTTTAACCCACTTATTCCCATTTTTGGTCACTTTTAATCCACCTTTTCCCATTTTTCCTCATTTTTATCCCATTTATTCCCATTTTTTTGTCATTTTACCCCATTTATTCCCATTTTTGGCCATTTTAAATCCACTTTTCCCCATTTTTGGCCATTTTTAACCATATAATTCCATTTTTTGTCATTTTAACCCATTTATTCCCATTTTTGGTCACTTTTAACCCATTTTTAACCCAATTTTAACCCATAAAATTCCACTTTTCCTCACTTTTATCCCATTTATTCCCATTTTTGGTCACTTTAAATCCACTTTTTCCCATTTTTGCTCATTTTTATCCCATTTATTCCCATTTTTTTTGTCATTTTACCCCATTTATTCCCATTTTTGGTCACTTTTACCGCACAGAAATTCACATTTTTTACACGGCACGATAACACTGACGGCTGGGGGAGGAATTTTGGGGATTTTGGGGAATTTTGGGGATTTTTGGGTCATTCCAGGGACTGCAGCATCAGGAGCTGCTTCAGCACCTTGGTCTGGCTCGTCTCGCGGATCTCCCCGGCCAGGAACATCTCGTCCACCACCGTGTACACCTGGAATGGGGCAAAAAAGGGAAATTTAGGGAAAATTGGGGAAAATCTGCAAAAATCTGGAAAAAAAATGGAAAAAAATGGACAAAAATGGCCCAAAAACGACTAAAAATGACCCAAAATTGGCCCAAAATCAGCTCAAATCAGCCCAACCCCAGCCTGGAACATCTCACCCACCACTGTGAGCACCTAAAATGGGGAAAAAAAGGGAAATTTAGGGAAAATTGGGGAAAAATCTGCAGAAATCTGCAAAAAAATGGGAAAAAAATGGACAAAAACGACTAAAAATGACCCAAAATTGGCCCAAAATCAGCTCAAATCAGCCCAATCCCAGCCTGGAACATCTCACCCACCACTGTGAACAACTAAAAAAGGGAAAAAAAGCAAAATTTGGGCAAAATCAGCCAAAAAACCTCAAAATTCAGAAAAAATAACCCAAAAATTGGAATAAAATCAGCAAAAATTGGCCCAAAAATGACTAAAAATGACCTAAAAATGACCCAAAATCAGCCCCAAACCCAGCCTGGAACATCTCACCCACCACCGTGTGCACCTAAAATGGGGGAAAAAAGGGAAATTTAGGGGAAATTGGGGAAAATCTGCAAAAATCTGGAAAAAAATGGGAAAAAATTGGACAAAAAATGGCAAAAATTGGCCCAAAATAACCCAAAATTGGCCCAAATCAACCCAACCCCAGCCTGGAACATCTCACCCACCACTGTGAACAACTAAAAAAGGGAAAAAAAGCAAAATTTGGGCAAAATCAGCCAAAAAACCCCAAAATTCAGAAAAATGAACCCAAAAATTGGAATAAAATCAGCAAAAAATGGCCCAAAAATGAATAAAAATGGCCCCAGATCAGCCCCAACCCCAGCCTGGAACATCTCAGCCACCACCGTGTGCACCTAAAAATGGGGAAAAAAGGGAAATTTAGGGAAAATTGGGGAAAATCTGGAAAAATCTGCAAAAAAAATGGGAAAAAAATGGCAAAAAATGGCAAAAATTGGCCCAAAAATGACTAAAAATGAACCAAATCAGCCCCAACCCAGCCTGGAACATCTCACCCACCACTGTGAGCACCTAAAATGGGGGAAAAAAGGGAAATTTAGGGAAAATTGGGGAAAATCTTCAAAAATCTGCAAAAATCTGCGAAAAAATGGGGGGAAAAAGTGGACAAAAATGACGAAAAATGGCCCAAAAATGACCCAAAATCAGCCCAACCCCAGCCTGGAACATCTCGTCCACCACCGTGTGCACCTCAAATGGGGAAAAAAAGGGAAATTTAGGGAAAATTGGGGAAAATCTGCAAAAAATCTGCAAAAATCTGCAAAAAAATTGGAAAAAATTGGACAAAAATGGGCCAAAAATGACTAAAAATGACCCAAAATTGGCCCAAAATCAGCTCAAATCAGCCCAACCCCAGCCTGGAACATCTCATCCACCACTGTGAACAACTAAAATGGGGGAAAAAGGGAAAATTGGGGAAAATCTGCAAAAATCTGGAAAAATCTGCAAAAAAATGGGAAAAAATTGGACAAAAATGGCCCAAAATGACCCAAAATTGGCCCAAAAATGACTAAAAATGACCCAAATCAACCCAACCCCAGCCTGGAACATCTCAGCCACCACCGTGTGCACCTGGAAATGGGGAAAAAAGGGAAATTTAGGGAAAATTGGGGAAAATCTGCAAAAATCTGCAAAAAATTGGCAAAAACCAGCAAAAAATCAGCAAAAAATGGCCCAAAATAACCCAAAATTGGCCCAAAATTGGCCCAAAATCAGCCCAGATCAGCCCCAACCCCAGCCTGGAACATCTCACCCACCACTGTGAACAACTAAAAAAGGGAAAAAAAGCAAAATTTGGGCAAAATCAGCCAAAAAACCCCAAAATTCAGAAAAATGAACCCAAAAATTGGAATAAAATCAGCAAAAAATGGCCCAAAACGGACGAAAAATGACCTAAAAATGACCCAAATCAGCCCCAACCCAGCCTGGAACATCTCAGCCACCACTGTGAACAACTAAAATGGGGGAAAAAAGGGAAATTTAGGGAAAATTGGGGAAAATCTGGAAAAATCTGAAAAAAAATGGGAAAAAATTGGACAAAAAATGACCCAAAAATGGCCCCAAAAATCCGCAGGGACTCAAAAATCAGCAAAAATTGATCCCAAAATGGAGCAAAACCCCCCCAAAACCACTCAGGACCCCTCCCCAAATTAATTAACCCTCCCTAAATTAATTACCCCTCCCCTAATTAATTAAATCCCTCCCCAAATTAATTAAATCCCTCCCCAAATTAATTACCCCTCCCCAAATTAATTAAACCCCTCAAGACTTCTCTTCAAATTAATAATAAATAAATTAAAACTCCTCCAAATGAACAAAGACTCCTCCCCAAATTAATTAAACCCCTTTAGGACCCTTCCCCTAATTAATTAACCCCTCCCCAAATTAATTAACCCATCCCCAAATTAATTAAACCCCTCCCCAAACTAATTAACCCCCCCAAATTAATGAATTCCATTCATTAACCCCTTCCCCAAATTAATTAAACCTCCCCCAAACCCCTCCCAAATTAATTAAACCCCTCCCCAAATTAATTAAACCCCTCCCCAAATTAATTAAACCCCTCCCCAAACTAATGAATCCCCCAAATTAATTAATTAACCTCTCTCCAAATTAATTAAACTGCCCCAGAACCACTCAAAACCCCTCCCAAATTAATTAAACCCCCCCCAAATTAATTAAATAAAAACCCCTCCCCAAATTACCTAAACCCCTCCCCAAACTAATTAAACCCCTCCCCAAAGTACACAACCCCCCAATTAATTAACTCATCCCATTAATTAACCCCTTCCCCACCTTGTAGAAGTTGAAGACGAGGTCGAGCTCGCAGACGTTAATTAATCCCTTCAAGACCCCTCCCCAAATTAATTAAATCCCTCCCCAAATTAATTAAATCCCTCCCCAAATTAATTAAATCCCTCCCCAAATTAATTAATCCCGTCAAGACCCCTCCCCAAATTAATTAACCCCCCCCAAATTAATTAAAAACCCCTCCCCAAATTAACTAAACCCCTCCCCAAATTACCTAAACCCCTCCCCAAACTAATTAAACCCCTCCCCAAAGTCAACAACCCCCAATTAATTAACTCATTCCATTAATTAACCCCTTCCCCACCTTGTAGAAGTTGAAGACGAGGTCGAGCTCGCAGACGTTGTGGAAATACTCATTGAGCACCTGGATTTGTTAATTAAAACCCCTAATTAACGACATGGGGGGGGCTCATTGAGGCCCGGGGGGGTTAATGAAGGGGGTAATTAACGAGTTAATTAATTCACCTCGACGAAGTTGTGGATGGCCTCCAGGTAGGCCAGGTTGTTGTCGGTGACGTCGACGCAGATGCAGAAATAGAGGCCGGCGTAGCGACGGTAAATGATCTTGAAATTGCGGAACTGGGAACACTGGGAGTTACTGGGAGCGACTGGGAATGGACTGGGAGCAACTGGGAATGGACTGGTTCAAACTGGGAGCAACTGGGAATGGACTGGGAGCAACTGGAAATGGACTGGGAGCGACTGGGAGGGACTGGGATGGACTGGGATAAACTGGGAGGGACTGGGAGGGGTGTGGGGTAAACTGGGAATGGACTGGGAGGGCACTGCAGGCCGGCGTAGCGACGGTAAATGATCTTGAAATTGCGGAACTGGGAACACTGGGAGTTACTGGGAGCGACCGGGAGGGACTGGGATAAACTGGGAGGGACTGGGAACCACTGGGAGGGGTGTGGGGTAAACTGGGAGGGACTGGGAGGCACTGGGAGGCACTGGGAGGGCACTGCAGGCCGGCGTGGCAACGGTAAATGATCTTGAAATGGGGGAACTGGGGGAACTGGGAGTTACTGGGAGGGACTGGGAACCACTGGGAGCAACTGGGAATGGACTGGGAGGGACTGGGAATGGACTGGGAGGGACTGGTTCAAACTGGGAACCACTGGGAGGGACTGGGATAAATTGGGAGGGACTGGGAGGGCACTGCAGGCCGGCGTAGCGACGGTAAATGATCTGGGAATTGCGGAACTGGGGGGAACTGGGAGTTACCGGGAGGGACTGGGAGGGACTGGGAATGGACTAGGAGGGACTGGGAACCACTGGGAGGGACTGGGAGGGACTGGGAATGGGCTGGGGATGGACTGGGAGCAACTGGGAGGGACTGGGAGGGACTGGGATGAACTGGGATAAACTAGGATGAACTGGGATGGAACTGGAATGAACTGGGATGGACTGGGAGGGACTGGGAGGGACTGGAATGAACTGGGATGAACTGGGAGGGAACTGGGATGAACTGGGATGGACTGGGAGGGAACTGGGACGAACTGGGAGGGAACTGGGATGAACTGGGATGGAACTGGGATGAACTGGGACAAACTGGGATGAACTGGAATGAACTGGGATGAACTGGGAGGGCGCCCAACACCCCCACTTCCCTCCCTACAAATCGCCAACTTTGCCATTTCGCCATAAAAAATTCTGATTTTCCCATTAAAACCCCTCCATTTTCACGCATTAAATTTCCATTTCGAGGCAGGAAACGTTGATTTGGGGTAAAAAATCTGAATT
The DNA here is from genome assembly GCA_031885435.1 of Passerculus sandwichensis. Taxonomy (NCBI): domain Eukaryota; kingdom Metazoa; phylum Chordata; class Aves; order Passeriformes; family Passerellidae; genus Passerculus; species Passerculus sandwichensis. The sequence goes on from CM063146.1 coordinate 11,622,323, forward strand.
TTGGGGTTTTTACCTCGACAAAATTGGTGTGCTTGGCGTCCCTGACAGGGAAAAAAATCTGAATTTTGGGGTTTTTACCTCAACAAAATTGGTGTGCTTGGCGTCCCTGACGGGTGAAAAAATCTGAATTTTGGGGTTTTTACCTCGACAAAGTTGGTGTGCTTGGCATCCCTGACGGGTAAAAAAATCTGAATTTTGGGGTTTTTACCTCGACAAAGTTGGTGTGCTTGGCGTCCCTGACGGTGACCACGGCGTGAACCTCCTCGATCAGCTTCTGCTTCTCGTCGTCGTCAAACTGCATGTACCACTTGGCCAGGCGCGTCTTGCCCGCCCGGTTCTGGATCAGGATGAAGCGAATCTGCCCCGGAAATTTGTAAAAAAATTCAGTTTATAAAGGGTTAAAGTTTGGGGGAAATCGGGGAAATGATTCCCCCAAAATTCGATTTTTTTTGCAATTAAAATTCCAATTTTTCGTTGTCAAAATTCAAATTTTTTCATTAATTCGGGGAGGATTTTTTCATTAATCTGCCCCAAAATCCCAGAAAAAATTCAATTTACAAAGGGTTAAAGTTTGGGGGAAATCGGGAAAATTATTCCCCCAAAATTCCCATTTTTTTTAGCATCAAAAATCGAATTTTCCATCATCAAAATTCTGATTTTTTCATTAATTTGGGGAGCTTTTTTTCATTAATTCTGCCCCAGAAATTCCAGAAAAAATTCAGTTTATAAAGGGTTAAAGTTTGGGGGAAATCGGGAAAATGATTCCCCCAAAATTCGATTTTTTTCGGAATTAAAATTCGATTTTTTTCATTAATTTTGCAACAGAAATTCATAAAAAAATTCAGTTTATAAAGGGTTAAAGTTTGGGGGAAATCGGGAAAATGATTCCCCCAAAATTCGATTTTTTTCGGAATTAAAATTCCCACTTTTCGTCATTAAAATTCCATTTTTTTTCATTAATTCTGCCCCAGAATTCCATGAGAAAATTGAATTTTTAGAGGATTAAAATTTGGGGAAAATTGGGAAAATTGTGTTCTTGAAATTGCAGAAAACCCCAAAAGACCCCAAATTCTCCTCATAAAATTCCTAAAATAATGAAAATCCCCCTCAGAATCTCCCTCAAAATGACCCGAAATTGTGGAAAAAAACCCAAAATCTCCTCATAAAATCCCAAAAATAATTAAACTTCTCCTCAGAACTCTTCAAAATCCCCCTCTAAATGACCCTAAATTGGGAAAAATCCCAAAAGAGCCCAAAATCTCCTCATAAAAACACAAAAATAATTAAAATCCCCCTCAGAATTCCTCAAAATCCTCCTTAAAATGACCCTAAATTGTGGAAAAACCCCAAAATCTCCTCATAAAATTCCAAAATTATTAAACTTCCCCTCAGAACTCTTCAAAATCCCCCTCAAAATGTCCCTAAATTGGGAAAAATCCCAAAACACCTCAAAATCTCCTCATAAAAACCCAAAAATAATTAAAATCCCCTCAGAAATTCTCAAGATCCCCCTGGAAAATGACCCTAAATTGGAAATAAACCACAAACACCCCAAAATCTCCTCATAAAATTCCAAAATAATTAAACTTCCCCTCAGAACCTCTCCAAATGACCCTGAATTGTGGAAAAAAACCAAAATCTCGTCATAAAATCCCAAAAATAATTAAACTCCCCCTCAGAACTCTTCAAAATCCCCCTCAGAATTACCCTAAATTGGGAAAAAAAACTAAAACACCCCAAAATCTCCTCATAACATCTCAAAAATAATTAAACTCCCCCTCAGAACCCCCTCAAAATCCTCCTCAAAAATGACCCTAAATTGGGAAAAAACCCAAAACTTTCCAAAATTCCCTCATAAAACCAAAATAACCCCATCCCCTCAGAACTCCTCAAAGTCCCCCTCAAAGAGACCCCAAATTGGAAATCAACCCAAAACACCCCAAAATCTCCTCATAAAAACCCTAAATACAATTTAAATTCCCCTCAGAACTCCTCAAAATCCTCTTCAAAATGACCCTAAATTGTGAAAAATCCCAAAATCTCTTCATGAAAACCCCAAAATAATTAAACGCCCCCTCAGAACCCCCGTCCTCCCCCTCTCCCCTCACAGCGCTCCAGGCCCGAGGCCCCCCCGGTTCCTTCCCCATTTCCCATTCCCGCTCTCTCCGTGTCCCCCTCGGTTACCGCTGCCCTCAGGGCTTCTCACCATGTCGGTACCGGCCCGAGGCTCCCCCCGGTCCCGATCCCGGTTCTGATCCCGGTTCCGATCCCGTTCCCGGTTCCGTTCCCGGTTCCGCCCCCCCCCACTCAGAGCCAGGCCCTGGCGCTTCCCGCTTCCAGAAGGGGGCGCCTCGGAGCCGCCCGCACTGCGCATGCGCGGCACCTCCCGTTCCCGCCCTTTCCCCCTCACGTTTCCCGCCCCTCCCTCAAATTCCCGCCCCCCTCCCCAAAATTCCCAGCGCCCCCTCCCCAAATTTCTCAGCGCCCCCTCCCCAAATTTCTACCCCGGAATGAAGAAAAGGGATCGGAAGGAGATTTGTAGCCCCCTCCCCAAATTCCCCCCTCCACCGAGGTCAAGCCACGCCCACACCGCTCTTAGCCACGCCCCCTCCCCGAATTCCCTCTCTCTCCCCCCCCATCCCGGTTTTCGCCCCCTCCCCAAATTCCGCGCCCCCCGCCCCTCCAAGCCACGCCCCGAACCACGCCCACTTCCCCAATCACCCCTCTCTTGGCCCCTCCCATTGCATCCCCCAACCCAAAATTCCCTCCGGTCTTTACTTCCTTCCCTCCTCACAATTCCCGCTTTTCCCCCCTCACAATTCCCACTTTTCCCCGTCAAAATTCCCATTTTTTCGTATGAAATTCCCATTTTTTCCTATAAAATTCCCGCTTTTCCCCATAAAAACTCCCGGTTCCACCCCCCCCCCCGCCAATTCCCGGTGCTCTCCTCCAAGCCCCGCCCTTTAACCCCGCCCCTTTCTTTAGCCCCGCCCCTCCCGCCGCTCCCGCCGCTCCCCTCACGGTGCCGCCCCTCCCCTCCCGCCGCGCACGCGCTCCCGCCATTCCCCCCCCCCCCTCCGTGATCGTGAAGGCGGAGGCGGAGAGAGGAGGAGGAGGAGGAGGAGGCGGAGGAGGCGGCTGAGGGCTGAGGGGTGGGGGGGGGGTTAGAGGAGGAGGAAGGCGCCGCCGCCATTACAGGCCGAGCCCGCCCCGGCGGCCCCCGCCGCCCTCGCCCCGCCCGCCGCCGCCGCCCCGAGAGCGCGGACATGGCGCTGCCGCCGCCTCCCGCCGCCCCCGGCCCGGCCCGATGCCGCCGCTGCCGCGTCTGTTTCTCCGGTAAGAAGGAAAATCTTTTCCTCCTCCCTCACTCTCAGCGCCACCATCGCCGCCTTTTTTCTCTTTGGAAAATCCCCCCCCACCACCACCTCCCCCCCCCCAGAAGAACAATGGGCCGCCCCACCCCCGCCCGCCGCGCGCCCGCCGGGCCGGCCCATGGCCCCCGCGGGGGGGGGACGGCCCCGTGAGGGGGGCCCGGGAGAGACCACCCCCCGTGGGGGAAGGGGGGGGGGATGAGACCCCCCACTCCCCCCATCCGATCGTTCTCAATGGTTCCGCCGCTCATTCATGGGGGGCTGTGAGGGGAGAGACCACCGGGAAGGGATGGGGGGGACCCCAAAATTGGGAGGGGGGGAGGGCTTGGAGGGGAGACCACCCCCAATTTGGAGGGGACTCTGAGGGGAGAGCCTCCCCAATTTGGGACGAGACCATCCCCAATTTGGGGGGCATTCTGAGGGGAGACCACCCCCAAAATTGTGAGGACTCGGGGGAGACCATCCCCAATTTGGGGGGGATTCTGAGGGGAGACTACCTCCAATTTAGGGGGGATTTAGGGGAGATCACCCCCAATTTGGGGCGATACCACCCCCAATTTGGGGGGGATTCTGAGGGGAGACCACCCCCAAAATTGTGAGGACTCGGGGGAGACCATCCCCAATTTGGGGGGATTCTGAGGGGAGACATCCCCAATTTAGGGGGACATAGAGGGGACACCGCTCCCAAAATTGCGAGGACTCGGGGGAGACCACCCCCAATTTGAGGGGGATTCTGAGGGGAGACCACCCCCGATTTGGGGCGAGACCATCCCCAATTTGGGGGGGATTCTGAGGGGAGACCACCCCCAATTTAGGGGTGATACCACCCCAAATTTGAAGGGCTTAAAGGGGATACCACCCCCAATTTGGGGGGGATTCTGAGGGGAGACCACCCCCAGTTTTGAGGCGATACCACCCCCAAATTTGGGGGAACTCAGCAGAGACCATCGCAAATTTGAGGGGGGCTTAGAGGAGAGACCACCCCTAAAACTGGGGGGCTTGGAGGGGAGACCACCCCAAATTTTGGGGTGATACCACTCCCAGTTTGGGGGGATTCTGAGGGGAGACCATCCCCAATTTGGGGGGGATTCTGAGGGGAGATCATCCCAAATTTGAGGGGACTTGGGAGAGACCATCCCCAATTTGGGGGGGATTCTGAGGAGAGACCATCCCCAATTTGGGGAGGGGGGGGATTAAAGGGAGAAACCATCCCCAATTTGGGGGGGGAACTTAGAGGGGAGACCCCCCCCCCCCCCCCCCAGTTTTGGGGTGATACCACTCCCAGTTTAGAGGGGTCTCAAAGGAGAGACCATCCCCAATTTGGGGGGGATTTAGGGGAGACCACCCCCAAAATCGGGGGGGATTAAAGGGAGAGACCATCCCAAATTTGGGGGGGATTTAGGGGAGACCACCCCCAAAATTGGGGGGGATTAAAGGGAGAGACCATCCCAAATTCGGGGGGGATTTAGGGGAGACCACCCCCAAAATTGGGGGGGATTAAAGGGAGAGACCATCCCCAATTTGGGGGGGGATTCCGAGGGGAGACCACCCCAATTTGGGGGCGAATCCAACTGAAATTTGTGGGGGTGGAAGGGGAGACCACCCCCAAATTTGGGGGTTCCCCCTCCCCAAAATTCCCAATTTTCCTTGGAGTTTTCCCCAAATTTTTTGGATGTTTTGGGATTTTCGGGGCCCCCCAAAATTCCCCTTTTTATCCGCAGTTGGAATTGCCTGGAAATTTGGGAATTTTGGGGATTTATTTGGGATTTATTTGGGATTTTTTTTAGGATTTTCTTGGGATTTTTTTACGATTTTTGGGGGATTTTTGGGGCATTTTTTGGGATTTATTTGGGAACTTTTTTTTTAGGATTTTCTTGGGATTTTCTTGGGATTTTTGGGATTTATTTGGGATTTTTTGAGGATTTTTTGAGGATTTTTTTGGGGTTCATTTGGGATTTTTTATTATTTTTCTTGGGATTTTTAGGGGCATTTTTGGGGGATTTATTTGGGATTTTTTTAGGATTTTCTTGGGATTTTTTTAGGATTTTTTGGGATTTTTTGGGGCGTTTTTTGGGATTTATTTGGGAACTTTTTTTTAGGATTTTCTTGGGATTTTTGGGTTTTTTTGGGGGGGATTTATTTTAGATTTTTAAAGGATTTTTGAGGGATTTTGGGGGATTTATTTGAGGATTTTTTTGGGATTTTCTTGGGATTTTTGGGGGATTTTTTTAGGACTTTTTGGGATTTTTTTTTTTAGGATTTTCTTGGGATTTATTTGGGATTTTTTTAGGATTTTCTTGGGATATTTTGGGAATTTTTTTTGTTTGTTTTTTGGGGATTTTCTTGGGATTTTTTGGGTTTTTTTGGGGGGATTTCCTTTGGGATTTTTTGGGACAATTTTTGATTTTCGGGGTTTTTTTTGTTCTTAGGGGATTTTTTACTTTTTCTTGGCTTTTGGGGGGATTTTTTGGCCTTTTGGGGGGATTTTTTTGGAATATTTTTGAATTTTTGGGGTGATTTTGGATATTTTTTGAATTTGCATTTTTTTTTAGGATTTTTAATTTTTGGGGGGGATTTTTAAAAATCAATTTTTTCTTTTTCTTGGGATTTTGGGGATTTGGGATTGATTTGGGATTTTGGGGGAGAATCTTGGGATTTTCAGGGATTTTTTAGGGATTTCTTGGGACTTTGGGGGATTTTTTTGGAGAATTTTTCTTGGAATTTTCTTGGGATTTTTTGAGGATTTTGGGGAACTTTTTTGGGGAGTTTTGGTTTTGGATTTTCTTGGAATTTTTTTGGTTTTTTTTTTTTATTTTTGGGCCAGAATTTCACTTTTCCCACCCGGATTTGTCTCTTCCATCCCAAATCTGGAGTTTTCTCCTCCAGGAATGTGGGAAAAACCTCCCAGAAAATCCCAAAACTTGGGATAAACATCCCCAAAACCCCCCAAAATTTGGGAAAATGATCCCAAAAATTACAAAATTTGGGAATTTTGAGTTTGGGACACCCCAAAAATGGGAAAAACCTCCCAAAAAATCCCAAAAAAAACCCCAAAAGTTGGGAATTGCAACTCCAGGACACCCCAAAATTGGGATCAACATCCCCGAAAAAACCCCAAAAATTGGGAAAAATCCCCAAAAATTCCCAAAATTCGGGCAAAACAGCCCAAATGCCCCCCAAAATTGGGAAAAGCCTCCCAGAAATCCCCAAAACTGGGAAAAGGATCCCAAAAAAATCTCAAAAATTGGGGAAAACGTCCCAGAAAATCCCCAAAATTGGGGAAAATATTCAGGAAAATCCCAAAAAAATCCCCAAAATTTGGGAAAAATATTCAGGAAAATCCCAAAAAAATCCCCAAAATTTGGGAAAAATACCCCCAAACCCCCCAAATTTGGGAAAAACATCCCCAAAAACCCCCAAATTTGGGCTCAATATTCCCCAAAAACCCCACATTTGTCAAAAACATCGAGGAAAATCCCAAAAAATCCCAAAAATTGGGAAAAGGTTTTTTTTTCCTCCCTGGAATTTGCTGACTCAGCACTTCCTGATTAATCACAAAAATTCCCAAAAACCCATAAAAATTGCAGAAAAAATTCCCAAAATTTCTATGGAATCCTCACCCAGGAGCTTCAAATTCCCTGAAAATTCCCGATTTTCCCCAGAATTCCCAATTTTTTCCCCAGAATTCCCAATTTTCCCCCTGGAATTCGCTGACTCAGCACTTCCTAATTAATCCTCAAAATTCTCTAAAAATCCAAAAAAATTCCCAAAAATTCCTGAAAAATCCCAAAATTTCTATGGAATCCTCACCCAGGAGCTTCAAATTCCCTGAAAATTCCCGATTTTCCCCAGAATTCCTGATTTTTTTTTTCCCCTGGAATTCGCTGACTCAGCGCTTCCTGATTAAACCCCAAAATTCTCTAAAAATCAAAAAAAAGTCCCCAAAAAAATTCCCAAAAATCCCAAAATTTCGGTGGAATCCTCACCCAGGAGCTTCAAATTCCCCCAAAATTCCCAATTTTCCCCAGAATTCCCGATTTTTTCACCAGTATTCCCAATTTTCCTCAGAATTCTCGATTTTTCCCCGGAATTTGCTGACTCAGCACTTCCTAAATAATCGCAAAAATCCAAAAAATTCCCCAAAAATTCCCAAAATTTCTATGGAATCCTCACCCAGGAGCTTCAAATCCCCCCAAATTCCCGATTTTCCCCAGAATTCCCGATTTTTTCCCCAGAATTCCCGATTTTCCCCGGAATTCGCTGACTCAGCACTTCCTGCCAAACTCCAAAGTCCAACGCCGGAGCCGCTCCTTTCGTCCCGATAAAATCCACAAAAAAAGCAGAAAAAAATCGGGAATTTTTCTCTTTTTTCCCCAAAAATCAAAATTAAAAACCCCCAAAATTCCTAAAATTCCCAAAATTCCCCCCAAAAAAAAAAAAAAGGAATTTTTTGGCCCTAAAATCCTCAAAGTTTGGATTTGTTGGAGGGGAACGACCTCGAGGTCGAGACTGAGCCGGGATTTTGGTGGAATTTTTTGATGGAATTTTTTTGATGGAATTTTTAAATGGAATTTTTTTGATGGAATTTTTTAATGAAATTTTTTTAATGGAATTTCTTGATGGAATTTTTTTGATGGAATTTTTTGATGGAATTTTTTTGATGGAATTTTTAAATGGAATTTTTTTGATGGAATTTTTTAATCGAATTTTTTGATGGAATTTTTTTAATGGAATTTTTTAATGAAATTTTTTAATGGAATTTTTAATGGAATTTCTTGATGGAATTTTTTAATGGAATTTTTTAAATGGAATTTTTTAATGGAATTTTTAAATGTAATTTTGTAATGGAATTTTTTAATGGAATTTTTTTCTTCCTTTCAAAGGGAAATTTGGGGTTTTTTTCCCCAAATTTTGGGATTTTCTGGGAGTTTTTTCCCAACTTTTGGTGGTTTTTGGAGTATTTTCCCGATTTTGGGGATTTTTTGGGATTTTCCTCAATATTTTTTCCACTTTTTGGCTTTTTTTTTTTTTTTTTTTTGATTTTCCTGTTTATTTTTCCCAAATTTTTGGCGTTTTTGGGGAATGTTGAACCGAAGTTTTGGGGATTTTCTGGGATGGTTTTGAGGATTTTTTTGGGATTAATCAGGAAGTGCTGAGTCAGCAAATTCCAGGTGGGGGAAGAAAATTTGGGAATTCTGGGGAAAATCGGGAATTTTTGGGTGTTTCAAGTTGGAATTTCCAGCTGTGGGGTGGATCTGGACGAGGACTCCAAAGGGATTTGGGGAAAATTTTGGGATTTTTTTGGGAATTTTTGAGAATTTTGGGATTTTTGTGATAAATCAGGAAGTGCTGAGTCAGCGAATTCCAGGGGAAATGAAGTTGGGTCCATCATGGTGGAGAACTTGGGTCCATCATGGTGGAGATCTCGTGTCCATCATGGCTGGGAGCAGAACTCGTGTCCATCATGGTTGGGTGCAGAGCTCGTGTCCATCATGGTGCAGTACCTGTGTCCGTCTTGGTGGAGAACTTGTGTCCATCATGGAGGAGAACTTGTGTCCATCATGGAGGGTCTTTGGTGGGATGGAAAATTTGGGTCCACCATGGTTGGGTGGGGAACTTGTGTCCATCATGGTTGGGTGGGGAACTCGTGTCCATCATGGTCGGGTGCAGATCTCGTGTCCATCTTGGTTGGGTGCAGAACTCGTGTCCATCATGGTGGGGAACTTGTGTCCATCATGGTGTGGAGAACTCGTGTCCATCATGGTGTGGAGAACTCGTGTCCATCATGGTTGGGTGCAGAACTCGTGTCCATCGTGGTCGGGTGCAGAACTCGTGTCCACCATGGTCGGGTGCAGAACTCGTGTCCATCTTGGTTGGGTGCAGAACTCGTGTCCATCATGGTTGGATGCAGAACTCGTGTCCATCATGGTGGAGAAATCGTGTCCATCATGGTTGGGTGCAGAACTTGTGTCCATCTTGGTTGGGTGCAGAACTCGTGTCCATCATGGTCAGGTGCAGAACTCGTGTCCATCTTGGGGTGCAGAACTCGTGTCCATCATGGTGTGGAGAACTCGTGTCCATCATGGTCGGGTGCAGAACTCGTGTCCATCATGGTGGAGAACTCGTGTTCATCATGGTTGGGTGCAGAACTCGTGTCCATCATGGTCGGGTGCAGAACTCGTGTCCACCATGGTTGGGTGCAGAACTTGTGTCCATCATGGTTGGGTGGAGAACTTGTGTCCATCTTGGGGTAGAGAAGTTGTGTCCATCATGATGGAGAACTTGTGTCCATCACGGTGGAGAACTTGTGTCCATCATGGTGGGGAACTTGAGTCCATCTTGGTGTGGAGAACTCGTGTCCACTATGGTGGGGAACTTGAGTCCATCATGGTGGAGAACTTGTGTCCATCATGGAGAACTTGTGTCCATCACGGTGGAGAACTTGTGTCCATCATGGAGGCCCTAGGTTGGGTGAAGGAGTTGTGTCCATCGTGGTGGAGAACCTGTGTCCATCATGGTGATGGTTGAATAGAGGAATTGTGTCCACCATGGAGGTGTTTGGTTGGGTGGAGAACTCGTGTCCGTCTTGGTTGGGTGCAGAACTTGTTGTCCATCTTGGGGTAGAGAAGTTGTGTCCATCATGGTGGAGAACTCGTGTCCATCATGGTGCAGATCTCGTGTCCATCCTGGTGCCCCTCACTTGGGTGGACACCCCCTCCCCACCCTTCCCACCACCACCACCTTCTCCCACCATCTCCTCTCGTCACCATGTGTCCATCATGGTCACCCCTTGGTTGGGTGGAGAAGTCGTGTCCATCATGGAGGATCTTTGGTTGGATCCATCGCGGTGGAGAACTTGTGTTCACCATGGTGGAGAACTTGTGTCCATCTTGGAGGGTCTTTGGTGGGATGGAAAATTTGGGTCCACCATGGTTGGGTGGGGAACTTGTGTCCATCGTGGTTGGGTGCAGAACTCGTGTCCATCATGGTTGGGTGCAGAACTTGTGTCCATCATGGTGGGGAACTCGTGTCCACCATGGTCGGGTGCAGAACTCGTGTCCATCATGGTCGGGTGCAGAACTTGTGTCCATCCTGGTGCCCCTCACTTGCGTGGACACCCCCTCCCCACCCTTCCCACCACCACCACCTTCTCCCACCATCTCCTCTCCTCACCGTGTGTCCATCATGGTCACCCTTGGTTGGGTGGAGAAGTCGTGTCCGTCATGGAGGATCTTTGGTTGGATCCATCACGGTGGAGAACTTGTGTCCATCATGGAGGAGAACTTGTGTCCATCTTGGAGGGTCTTTGGTGGGATGGAAAATTTGGGTCCACCATGGTTGGGTGGGGAACTTCTGTCCATCATGGTTGGGTGGGGAACTCGTGTCCATCATGGTTGGGTGCAGAACTTGTGTCCATCATGGTGGGGAACTCGTGTCCATCATGGTTGGGTGCAGAACTCGTGTCCACCATGGTCGGGTGCAGAACTCGTGTCCATCATGGTTGGGTGCAGAACTCTTGTCCATCTTGGATGGGTGGAGAACTCGTGTCCATCCTGGTGCCCCTCAGTTGGGTGCAGAACTCGTGTCCATCATGGTCGTGTGCAGAACTCGTGTCCATCATGGCTGGGTTCAGAACTCGTGTCCATCATGGTGCCCCTCACTTGGGTGCAGAATTCGTGTCCATCATGGTGCAGAACTTGTGTCCATCATGGTTGGGTGCAGATCTTGTGTCCACCATGGTCGTGTGCAGAACTTGTGTCCATCATGGTGCCCCTCAGTTGGGTGCAGAACTCGTGTCCACCATGGCTGGGTGCAGATCTCATGTCCATCCTGGTGCCCCTCACTTGGGTGGACACCCCCTCCCCACCCTTCCCACCACCCCCACCATCTCCCACCATCTCCCACCTTCTCCCACCTTCTCCCACCATCTCCTCTCTCTCTGTCTCCAGGACCCCTCCTTGGCCGCCGCGCTCCGACGCCCTCCAGCTCCTGAACCCTCCCCAGATCCACCACCACCACCACCACCACCACCTCCACCACCACCACCACCACCACCACCCCCGCCATGGCGCCGCCGTGCTGAGCCCGCGGCCGCGCCCGCCGCCATGCTGCCGCCATGATGATGGCCCGCAAGCAAGATGGCCGCCCGCCCACCTACACGGTCAGCGTGGTGGGGCTGTCGGGCACCGAGAAGGAGAAGGGCCAGTGCGGCGTCGGCAAGTCCTGCCTGTGCAACCGCTTCGTGCGGCCCGGCGCCGACGACTTCCACGCCGAGCACACCTCGGTGCTCAGCACCAGCGACTTCGGCGGCCGCGTGGTCAACAATGACCACTTCCTCTACTGGGGCGAGGTGGCGCGGGCGCTGGAGGAGTGCGCCGAGTGCCGCGTGCACGTGGTGGAGCAGACGGAGTTCATCGACGACCAGACCTTCCAGCCGCACCGCAGCACGGCGCTGCAGCCCTACGTCAAGCGGGCGGCGGCCACCAAGCTGGCGTCGGCCGAGAAGCTGATGTACTTCTGCACCGACCAGCTGGGCCTGGAGCAGGACTTCGAGCAGAAGCAGATGCCCGACGGCAAGCTGCCGGTGGACGGCTTCCTGCTCTGCGTCGACGTCAGCCGCGGCATGAACCGCAACTTCGACGAGCAGCTCAAGTTCGTCTCCAACCTCTACAACCAGCTGGCCAAGACCAAGAAGCCGGCGGTGGTGGTGCTGACCAAGTGCGACGAGGGCGTCGAGCGCTACATCCGCGACGCGCACGCCTTCGCGCTGGGCAAGAAGAACCTGCAGGTGGTGGAGACCTCGGCGCGCTCCAACGTCAACGTCGAGCTGGCCTTCGGCACCCTGGTGCAGCTGGTGGACAGGAGCCGGGGCAAGGCCAAGATCGTCCCCTACTTCGAGGCCCTCAAGCAGCAGAGCCAGCAGATCGCCGCCGCCAAGGACAGGTACGAGTGGCTCGTCGGCCGCGTCGTCAAGAGCCACCGCGAGCTGTGGCCCAACGTCAGCCGCAAGATGGCGGCGGCGCCCGAGTACCGCGACTACGTCTACCTGGAGGGCACGCAGAAGGCCAAGAAGCTCTTCCTGCAGCACGTGCAGCGCCTCAAGCAGGAGCACGTCGAGCGGCGCCGCAAGCTCTACCTGGCCCTGCTGCCCCAGGCCTTGGACGCCCTCGTGCCGGACCTCGACGAGATCGACCGCCTGAGCCGCGCCAAGCTGGAGAAGCTCCTGGAGGCCAAGCCGGACTTCCTCAAGTGGTTCGTGGTGCTGGAGGAGACGCCGTGGGACGCCGGCGGCCACGCCGACAGCGCCGACGACGAGCGCATCCCCTTCGACCTGCTGGAGACGCCGGCGGCCGAGCGGCTCTACGAGGCCCACCTGGAGAAGCTGCGCAACGAGCGGAAGCGCGCCGAGGTGAGGAGGGCGTTCCGCGAGAACCTGGAGAGCTCGCCCTTCGTCACGCCCGGCAAGCCCTGGGAGGAGGCCAGGAGCTTCATCATGAACGAGGACTTCTACCTGTGGCTGGACGAGTCGGTCTACGTGGACATCTACGGCAAGCACCAGAAGCAGCTGATCGAGCGGGCCAAGGAGGACTTCCAGGAGCTCCTCCTGGAGTACTCGGAGCTCTTCTACGAGCTGGAGCTGGACGCCAAGCCCAGCAAGGAGAAGATGGGCGTCATCCAGGAGGTGCTGGGCGAGGAGCAGAGGTTCAAAGCCCTGCAGAAGCTGCAGGCCGAGCGCGACGCCCTCATCCTCAAGCACATCCACTTCGTCTACCACCCCACCAAGGAGACGTGTCCCAGCTGCGCCGCCTGCGTGGACGCGCGCGTGGAGCGGCTGCTGAGCTCGCGCTTCCTGCGCCGCCGCCGCGACGACGACGCCGACGTCGACCGCATCAACCTGGTGATCCTGGGCAAGGACGGGCTGGCGCGCGAGCTGGCCAACGAGATCCGCGCGCTCTGCACCAACGACGACAAGTACGTCATCGAGGGCAAGATGTACGAGCTGGCGCTGCGGCCCATCGAGGGCAACGTGCGCCTGCCGGTCAACGCCTTCCAGACGCCGACCTTCCAACCGCACGGCTGCCTCTGCCTCTACAACTCCAAGGAGTCGCTGTCCTACGTGGTGGAGAGCGTCGAGAAGAGCCGCGAGGCCGCCGCCGGCCGCCGCGACGGCCGCTCGGCCCGGCTGCCCCTGACGCTCGTCCTGGTCAACAAGCGCGGCGGCGGCGACGGCGGCGGGGAGACGCTGCAGAGCCTGATCCGGCAGGGCCAGCAGACGGCCGGCCGCCTGCGCTGCGTCTTCCTGGAGCCGGCGGCGGCCGGCGTCGGCTACGGCCGCAACGTCAACGAGAAGCAGATCGGCCAGGTCCTCAAGGGCCTGCTGGACGCCAAGCGCGACCTGGAGCTGGCGGCCGCCTCCCGGGAGGCGTCGGACGGCGCCGACCTGCGCGTGGCCGCCTGCCTGATGTGCGGCGACGCGGCCGGCGCCGACGACGTCCTGGCGCCCATCCTGCAGAGCCAGGCCTGCCGGCCGGCGCCGGGCGGCGGCGCCGCGGTGCTGCTGGAGACGGCGGTGGGGTCGCAGCGCCGCAAGGTGGAGCTGTCGCTGCTCTCCTACCACGCCTCCTTCGGCTCCAGGAAGAGCCGCCTGGTGCACGGCTACGTCGTCTTCTACGCCGCCAAGCGCAGGGCGTCCCTGGCCACCCTCAGGGCCTTCCTGGCCGACGTCCGCGACGTCGTCCCCGTCCAGCTGGTGGCTCTGGCCGAGGGTCCCGCCGAGCTGCCGGAGGACGAGGTGAGCCGCGAGCAGCTGGCCGAGGGCGAGGAGATCGCGCAGGAGATCGAGGCGCGCTTCGCCGCCTGGCCGCGCGGGCCGGGGGCGGCGCAGAGCTGGCTGGAGCTCTTCCAGGCCTTCTTCAAGGACGCGCTGGACAGGAAGGGCGCGGTGGAGGCCGCGCACGCCCGCGACGGCGCCGCCGAGGACGTCGCGGGCTCGCCGCGCGCCGGCTCGCCGCTCTGCAACTCCAACCCGGCCGACTCCGAGGAGGACCCCGAGCCGCCGGGCGGCTGCAGCCCCTTCCGCGAGGAGCCGCCCCGGGAGCTCTCCAAGCTCTGCGCGGAGCTCGAGGGCGCCGACGGCCCGACGGCGCCGGGCGCCTACGACGGGAGGCCGGCCAAGGCGCCGCCGCCGCCGGCGAAGCCCAAGCCGCCGCCGCCCTTCGACGGCAAGGGCGAGCTCGGCCACGCGGAGCAGAGCCAGCAGCGCGGCGAGCTCCGGCGCCGCTCGGCCTCCTCGTCCCCGTGGCCGCCGCCCGACTGCTTCGACCCCTCCGACTACGCCGAGCCCGCGGACGCCGTGGCGGCCAAGCCGCGCGGCGACGAGGAGAACATCTACTCGGTGCCCCACGACAGCACCCAGGGCAAGATCATCACCGTGAGGAACATCAACAAGGCCGCCTCCAACGGCGGCGACGGCTCCGACGGCGAGACGGACGGCGGCTCCCTGGAGCGCGGCCGGCGGCCGCCCCGCCCCGCGCGGCCGGCGCTGTACCGGGCGCGGTGCGCGCGGCTCGGCCGCTTCGCCGGCTACCGGCCGGGGCTGGGCGCCGGCAGCGACGACGAGGCGGCGCCCGGCAGGAAGAAGGACGAGGAGCCCGGCGGCCAAGGCGGCTACAAAGGGGACAACGCGGCCATGGCCTACGAGGCGGCAGACGGGGAGGATCCGCGCAGGAGGAACATCCTGAGGAGCCTCAGGAGGACCACCAAGGTGGGAGTTATGGGGTGGTGGGATGTCCTTGGGGTCATCTGAGTGGTCAGATGTTGGTCACTGGAGGATCTCAGGAGCCTCAGGAGGACCACCAAGGTGGGAGTTATGGGGTGGTGGGATGTCCTTGTGGTCATCTCAGTGGTCAGGTGTTGGTCAGTGGAGGATCTCAGCAGGAGGAACATCTCAGGAACATCAGGAGGACCAACCAAGGTGGGAGTTTGGGGGTGGTGGGATGTCCTTGGGGTCATCTCAATGGTCAATGGAGGATCTCAGCAGGAGGAACATCTCAAGAACCTCAGGAGGACCAACCAAGGTGGGGCTTGGAGAGGGTGTGGGGTGGTGGGATGTCCTTGGGGTCATCTCAGTGGTCAGGTGTTCGTCATTGATGGATCCGCGCAGGAGGAACATCCTGAGGAGCCTCAGGAGGACCAACCAAGGTGGGAGTTTGGGGGTGGTGGGATGTTCTTGTGGTCATCTCAGTGGTCATCTGAGTGGTCAGGTGTTGGTCAGTGAAGGATCTCAGCAGGAGGAACATCTTGAGGAGCCTCAGGAGGACCAACCAAGGTGGGAGTTATGGGGTGGTGGGATGTCCTTGGGGTCATCTCAGTGGTCAATGGAGGATCTCAGCAGGAGGAACATCTCAGGAACATCAGGAGGACCAACCAAGGTGGGAGTTTGGGGGTGGTGGGATGTCCTTGGGGTCATCTCAGTGGTCATCTGAGTGGTCAGGTGTTGGTCACTGGAGGATCTCAGCAGGAGGAACATCCTGAGGAGCCTCAGGAGGACCAACCAAGGTGGGAGTTATGGGGTGGTGGGATGTCCTTGGGGTCATCTCAGTGGTCACCTCAATGGTCAGTGGTGATCCCAGTGGTCATCTAAATGGTCAGTGGAGGATCTCAGCAGGAGGAACATCTCAGGAACATCAGGAGGACCAACCAAGGTGGGGTGGTGGAATGTCCTTGTGGTCATCTGAGTGGTCAGATGTTGGTCATTGATGGATCTCAGCAGGAGGAACATCTCAGGAGCCTCAGGAGGACCAACCAAGGTGGGAGTTATGGGGTGGTGGGATGTCCTTGGGGTCATCTCAGTGGTCACCTCAATGGTCAGTGGTGATCCCAGTGGTCAGGTGTTGGTCAGTGAAGGATCTCAGCAGGAGGAACATCTCAGGAACCTCAGGAGGACCACCAAGGTGGGAGTTATGGGGTGGTGGGATGTCCTTGGGGTCATCTCAGAGGTCAGTGAAGGATCTCAGCAGGAGGAACATCTTGAGGAGCCTCAGGAGGACCAACCAAGGTGGGGCTTGGAGAGGGCGTGGGGTGGTGGGATGTCCTTGGGGTCATCTCAATGGTCAGTGGAGGATCTCAGCAGGAGGAACATCCTGAGGAGCCTCAGGAGGACCAACCAAGGTGGGAGTTATGGGGTGGTGGGATGTCCTTGGGGTCATCTCAGTGGTCACCTCAATGGTCAGTGGTGATCCCAGTGGTCAGGTGTTGGTCAGTGGAGGGTCACAGGATGAGGAACATCTTGAGGAGCCTCAGGAGGACCACCAAGGTGGGGCTTGGAGAGGGCGTGGGGTGGTGGGATGTCCTTGGGGTCATCTCAATGGTCACTGGAGGATCTCAGCAGGAGGAACATCTCAGGAACATCAGGAGGACCACCGAGGTGGGAGTTTGGGGGTGGTGGGATGTCCTTGGGGTCATCTGAGTGGTCAGGTGTTGGTCAGTGGAGGGTCACAGGATGAGGAACATCTCAGGAACATCAGGAGGACCAACCAAGGTGGTGCCAGAGCTTTTCCCGCTGTTTTCTTGGCATTTTCCCTGGCATTTTCGCCATTATTTCCCCATAATTTCCCCACTATTTCTCAATAATTCCCCCATAATTTCCCCCCGATTTTCCCCCTCATTTTCCCCATTATTTCCCCATAATTTTCCCCATAATTTCCGCACTATTTCCCCACAATTTCCCAATAATTCCCCCATAATATCCCCTCATTTTCCCCACAATTTCCCATTAATTTCCCCCTCATTTTCCCCATAATTTCCCCTCCGATTTTCCCCATAATTTCCCATTAATTTCCCCCTCATTTTCCCCATTATTTCCCCATTATTTCCCCCAATTTTCCCCATAATTTCCCCACAATTTCCCCATAATTCCCCCTCATTTTCCCCATAATTTCCCCTCCAATTTTCCCCATGATTTCCCATTAATTACCCCCTCATTTTCCCCTCATTTTCCGCATTATTTCCCCATTATTTCCCCAGATTTTCCCCCATAATTTTCCCATTATTTCTCCTCATTTTCCCCATAATTTCCCCTCCGATTTTCCCCATAATTTCCCATTAATTTCCCCCTCATTTTCCCCATAATTTCCCATTAATTTCCCCCTCATTTTCCCAATAATTTCCCCTCATTTTCCCCATAATTTCCCTATGATTTTCCCCCATAATTTTCCCATTATTTCCCCCTCATTTTCCCCACAATTTCCCATTAATTTCCCCCTCATTTTCCCCATGATTCCCCCATAATTTCCCCAATATTTCCCCACAATTTCCCCTCACTTTCCCCATAATTTCCCCCATAATTTTCCCCTCATTTTCTCCATAATTTCCCATTAATTTCCCCCTCATTTTCCCCATTATTTCCCCAGATTTTCCCCATAATTTCCCCACAATTTCCCAATAATTTCCCCATAATTTCCCCTCATTTCCGCATAATTTCCCCTCCAATTTTCCCCACAATTTCCCATTAATTTCCCCCTCATTTTCCCCATTATTTCCCCAGATTTTCCCCCATAATTTTCCCATTATTTCTCCTCATTTTCCCCATAATTTCCCCTCCAATTTTCCCCATAATTTCCCCCATAATTTCCCCATAATTTTCCCCTCATTTTCCCCATAATTTCCCCTCCGTTTTTCCCCATAATTTCCCATTAATTTCCCCTCATTTTCCCCATTATTTCCCCATGATTTCCCCTCATTTCCCCATAATTTCCCCTCCGATTTTCTCCAGAATTTCCCATTAATTTCCCCCTCATTTTCCCCATAATTTCCCCACGATTTTCCCAGATTTTCCCCATAATTTTCCCCACAATTTCCCCATAATTCCCCCATAATTTCCCCCTGATTTTCCCCATAATTTCCCATTAATTTCCGCACTATTTCCCCACAATTTCCCAATAATTCCCCCATAATTTCCCCTCATTTTCCCCATAATTTCCCATTAATTTCCCCCTCATTTTCCCCATTATTTCCCCATAGTTTCCCCTCAATTTCCCAATAATTCCCCCTCATTTTCCCCATAATTTCCCATTAATTTCCCCCTCATTTTCCCCATTATTCCCCCAATTTCCCCCATAATTTCCCCATCATTCCCCATATTTTCCTCATAATTTCCCATTATTTTCCCCCTCATTTTCCCCATTATTTCCCCATAATTTCCCCCTCATTATCCCCATTATTTCCCCCAATTTCCCCCATAATTTCCCCATCATTCCCCCACAATTTCCCCTCATTTTCCCCATAATTTCCCCCTCATTTTCCCCACAATTTCCCATTATTTTCCCCCTCATTTTCCCCATGATTTCCCATTAATTTCCCCCTCATTTTCCCCATCATTCCCCCAATTTCCCCATAATTTCCCCATCATTCCCCCATATTTTCCCCATAATTTCCCCATAATTTTCCCGATTTTTCCCCAATTTTTCCCCATTTTCCCCCAGAAGCCGAAGGCGAAGGCGCGGCCGTCGCTGTCCAAGGCGCCGTGGGAGAGCAGCTACTTCGGGGTGCCCCTGGCCAGCGTGGTCACCCCCGAGCGGCCGATCCCGGTGTTCATCGAGCGCTGCATCCAGTACATCGAGGCCACGGGTACGTGCAAAATTCCAGAATTTTTTTGGGATTATTTGGAAAATTTTTGGGAAATTTTTGGTGATTTTTTGGGAATTTATCGGAATTTTTTCGGATTTTTTTTCCGATTTTTTTCGGATTTTTTTCAGATTTTTTTCGGATTTTTTTAAAATTTTTACATGGTTTTATTGGGTTAAGTGAGGTTGTTGGTCAGTCCAAAAATTTGGGAATTTTTTTGAAAATTTTCAGTGATTTTCTGGCAATTTTCGTGAATTTTTGGGAACTTTCGCAAATTTTTGGGGAATTTTCGCAATTTTTAAAAAATTTTTTAGGGGTTTTTGGGTTAAGTGAGGTTGTTGGTGAGCCAGAACATTTGGGAATTTTTTTGGAAATTTTTGTGACGTTTTTGGGTATTTTCGCGAATTTTTGGTGATTTTCGGGGATTTTTTCAGGATTTTTTCGGGGATTTAGGGTTTTTCTTTGGGTTCATCAAGGCCATGGATGAGTCTGGGAAATTTGGGAATTTTGGGGAATTTTTGTGGCCAGTGTGGTCACCCTGGAGCAGCCGATCCCCGTGTTCATCGAGCGCTGCATCCAGTACATCGAGGCCACAGGTACGTGCAAAATTCCAGAATTTTTCTGGAATTATTCACAGAATTTTTGGGAAATTTTTGGTGATTTTTTGGGAATTTTTCGGAATTTTTTCGGATTTTTTTTCAGATTTTTTTCGGATTTTTTTCAGATTTTTTTCCGATTTTTTTAAAATTTTTACACAGGTTTTGTGGGGTTAAGTGAGGTTGTTAATCAGTCAGAGCATTTAGGACTTTCTTGAGAATTTTGGGATTTTTTTTATTTTTTTAGGATTTTTTAGGATTTTTTGGGGATTTTTTTGGGTTCCTCATGGCTGTTGATCAGTCAGAACATTTGATAAATTTTTGGGGAATTTTTCGTGATTTTTTTGGAATGTTTTCGGGAATTTTCGCAGATTTTTTAGGGATTTTTTGAGAATTTTTAAGAAATTTTTCTGAGGATTTGGGTTTTTTCTTTGGGTTCATCAAGGCCATGGATGAGTCTGGGAATTTTGGGAATTTTGGGGAATTTTTGTACCCAGCGTGGTCACCCCCGAGCGGCCGATCCCCGTGTTCATCGAGCGCTGCATCCAGTACAGCGAGGCCACAGGTCAGCCCAAAATCTGGGAATTTTTTTGGGATTATTTGGAAAATTTTTGGGAAATTTTTCAGAATTTTTCGGAATTTTTTTGGATTTTTTTTCAGATTTTTTTTCCGATTTTTTTAAAATTTTTACATGGTTTTATTGGGTTAAGTGAGGTTGTTTGTCACTCTAAAATTTGGGAATTTTTTGGAAAATTTTCAGTGATTTTCTGGGAATTTTCGCGAATTTTTGGAATTTTCGGGGAATTTTCACGAATTTTTCAGGGAATTTTCATGATTTTTTTTTTTATTTTTAGGGGTTTTTGGGTTAAGTGAGGTTGTTGGTCAGTCCAAAAATTTGGGAATTTTTTTGAAAATTTTCGGTGATTTTCTGGCAATTTTCGTGAATTTTTGGGAATTTTTGCGAATTTTTGGGGGAATTTTCGCGAATTTTTAGGAATTTTCACGAATTTTTGGGAATTTTTGCGATTTTTTAAAATTTTTTAGGGCTTTTTGGGTTAAGTGAGGTTGTTGGTGAGCCAGAACATTTTGGGAATTTTTTTTGGAAATTTTTGCAATGTTTTTGGGAATTTTCGCGAATTTTTAGTGATTTTCGGGGATTTTTTCAGGATTTTTTCGGGGATTTGGGGTTTTTCTTTGGGTTCATCAAGGCCATGGATGAGTCTGGAAATTTGGGAATTTTGGGGAATTTTTGTGGCCAGCGTGGTCACCCCCCGAGCGGCCGATCCCCGTGTTCATCGATCGCTGCATCCAGTACAGCGGAGGCCACGGGTCAGTGCAAAATTTGGGATTTTTGGGGAAAATTTGGGAAATTTTTGGAAAATTTTTGCTGATTTTTTGGGAATTTTCAGAATTTTTTCTGATTTTTTTCTGATTTTTTTCCGATTTTTTTCCGATTTTTTTTTTATTTCTACACGGGTTTTGTGGGGTTAAGTGAGGTTGTTAATCAGTCAGAGCATTTAGGACTTCCTTGAGAATTTTGGGGATTTTTGTTATTTTTTTAGGAATTTTGGGGGATTTTTTCTGAATTTTTTCCAATTTTTTGGAATTTTTTTGGGTTCCGCATGGCTGTTGATAATTTTGGGGAATTTTTCGTGATTTTTTTGGAATGTTTTCGGGAATTTTCGCGGATTTTTTAGTGATTTTCAGGGATTTTTTTTGAGATTTTTGGTGAGATTTTTTGGAGATATTTTTAGGGCGTTTTTTGGGGGATTTTTTTTTTTAATTTTTAGGAGATTTTTGGGAATTTTTAAGGGATTTTGGGGGATTTTTGAGGATTTTTTAGGGATTTTTAGGGATCTTCTTCGGATTCATCGGGGACCCCAGAAAATCCCAGAAATGGTTTGAAAAAAGCCAAATTTGGGATTTTTTTTCTGGTTTTTTTTGCAGGGCTGAGCACGGAGGGGATTTATCGGGTCAGCGGCAACAAATCGGAGATGGAGAGTCTGCAGCGCCAGTTCGACCAGGGTAACCCAAAAACCCCAAAAAACCCCAAAATATCCCCCAAAATCTGAAAAAAATCATTAAAAATAAAAGAAAAATTAAAATTAAAAAAAAAATCCAGGAAGTAGAAAAAAGGCCGAAATTCCAGAAAAAAACTTTTTAAAAATTCCCCAAACAGTATCAGAAAAACAAAAAAAACCCAAAATAAAAAAAAAAATCCCACAAATTCCCAGAAAAATCCTCCTTGCCAATTCCCAGGGAATTTCTTTTAAAATACCAGAAAAATTCGAAAAGACGTCAGAAAAATCCCCAAAACACCCAAAAAAATAAAAGAAAAGGAAAAAAAAAATCCCAGAAAAATTCTGAAAAAAAAAATCCTGGAAAAATCCCAAAAAATTCCCAGGAAAAAAAAAATTCCGAAAATTCCCAGAGAAAAAAAAAAATCTCCAAAAATCCAAAAAAAAGTCCCAGAAAAATCCCCCAAAAATCTAAAATATCCCCCAAAAATCCTTGAAAAAGATCCTTAAAATCCCGGAAAATCCCATAAAAATCCTGAAAAATAAAAAAAATTCCCCCCAAAAATCTCAGAAAAATTTAGAAAAAAATTCTGGAAAAAATAAAAAAAAAATTTCCAAAAATTCGGACAATTTTGGGGCAGATTTTCCTTTTTTCTGAGCCAATTTTGCATTTCAGACCCCGGGCTGGACCTGGCCCAGAAGGATTTCACCGTGAAAATTCCAAATTTTGGGTTAAAATTCAGAATTTTGGGGCTGAAATTCCCATTTTCACTCCCATTTTTCTGGCAATTTTAGGCTCACATTCCCCCTTTCCTGACCCCGAATTCCAGAGAATTTCAGGGAATTTTAGGCCAAAAATTCTGAATTTTTAGGCCAAAATCCCCCAAAATTCCCATTTTTTCGCCCAATTTTGATGTTTTTTTCCGTTATTTCCCAACCAATTTCCAGGGGATTTTGGGGTTGGAATTTGATTTTCTGACATTTTTCCGTTGCAGACCACGGGCTGGACCTGGCCGAGAAGGATTTCACGGTGAAATTCAGAATTTTGGGGCTAAAATTCCCATTTTCCACTCCCGTTTTTCTGGCAATTTTAGGCTCACATTCCCCCTTTCCTGACCCCAAATCCAGAGAATTTTAGGGAATTTTAGGCCAAAAATTCAGAATTTTCAGCCTGAAATTCCCTCCGAAACCCCCAAATTCCCATTCTTTGCCCAATTTTTGATGTTTTTTCCGTTATTTCCCCACCTAATTTCCAGGGCATTTTGGGGTGGGATTCCAGGGCATTTTGGGTTGGAATTTGATTTTTCTGACCATTTTCCCTTGCAGACCACGGGCTGGACCTGGCCGAGAAGGATTTCACGGTCAACGCCGTCGCCGCGCCATGAAAAGTTTCTTCTCGGAGCTGCCGAGCCGCTGGTGCCGTACAGCATGCAGCTGGAGCTGGTCGAGGCCCACAGTGAGTCTGAAACCCCCAAAATTCCATTTTTCACCCCAAAAATCCCATTCTCTAATTTCCCCTTTTTCTCCCTAAAATTCCCCTTTTTTCCCAGGAAATTCCCATTTTTTTCCCATTTTTCCCCCAAAATTCCCATTTTTTCCTCCATTTTTCCACCCTAAAAATTCCCTTTTTTTCCCCCAAAATTCCCATTTTTCCTCCATCTTTCCACCCCAAAATTCCCATTTTTCCCATTTTCCCCCCCAAAAATTCCAATTTTTTCCCCATTTTTCCCCCCAAAATTCCCATTTTCTCCATCTTTCCACCCAAAAATTCCCTTTTTTCCCTCCAAAATTCCCATTTTTTCCCCATTTTTTTCCTCCCAAAAATTCCAATTTTTTCCCCATTTTTCCCCCCAAAATTCCCATTTTGTCCCATTCCCATTTTGTCCCATTTTTTCCCCAAAATTCCCATTTTCCCCCCCATCTTTCCACCCCAAAAATTCCCTCTTTTCCCCAAAATTCCCATTTTTCCCCCCAAAAATTCCCAAATTCCCCCATTTTCCCCCACAATCTCCATTTCCCCCCGTTTTAATCCCTAAAATCCCCAATTCCCCCCAAATTTTCCATTTTTCCCCCCCAAAATTCCAATTTTTTTCTCCATTTCCCCCCAAATTCCCATTGGAGTCCCCCATGGATTTCCTCAGGAATTTCTCATTCCATCCTGATTAAATCCTGATTAAATCCTGATTAATTCCTCATTAATTGGGGTTCATTAGTGGTTAATTGGTTCAGTCATTCCACCATTCCCAGCCCTGCAGCTGGAGCTGGTCGAGGCCCACAGTGAGTCTGAAACCCCCAAAAATTCCATTTTTCATCCCAAAAATCCCATTCTCTAATTTCCCCCTTTTTCCCCCTAAAATTCCCCTTTTTTCCCCAAAAAATTCCCATATTTTTCCCCCAAAATTCCCATTTTTCCCTCATTTTTCTCCCATTTTTCCCCCTCAAAATTCACATTTCTTCCTATTTTTCCCTCCAAAATTCCATTTTTCCCCCATCTTTCCACCCCAAAAATTCCCTTTTTTCCCTCCAAAATTCCATTTTTTCCCCATTTTTCCTCCAAAATTCCCATTTTTTCCCCATTTTTTCCCCCAAAATTCCCATTTTTCCTCCATCTTTCCACCCCAAAATTCCCATTTTTCCCATTTTCCCCCCAAAAATTCCAATTTTTTCCCCATTTTTCCCCCCAAAATTCCCATTTTTCCTCCATCTTTCCACCCTAAAAATTCCCTTTTTTTCCCCCAAAATTCTCATTTTTCCTCCATCTTTCCACCCCAAAAATTCCCTTTTTTCTCTCCAAAATTCCCATTTTGTCCCATTTTTCCTCCCAAAAATTCCAATTTTTTCCCCATTTTCCCCCAAAATTCCATTTCTCCCATTTTTCCATCCCAAAATTCCCATTTTCCCCCATCTTTCCACCCCAAAAATTCCCTCTTTTCCCCCAAAATTCCCATTTTTTCCCCCAAAATTCCAAATTCCCCCATTTTCCCCCACAATCCCCATTTCCCCCCCATTTTATCCCCTAAAATCCCCAATTCCCCGCAAATTTTCCATTTTTCCCCCCAAAATTCCCATTTTTCCCTCATTTTTCTCCCATTTTTCCCCCTCAAAATTCACATTTCTTCCTATTTTCCCCTCCAAAATTCCCATTTTTCTTGCCAAAATTCCCATTCCCCCATTCCCCCCCCAAAATACCATTTTCCCCGTTTTTGCCCCCAAAATTCCCAATTTTTCCCATTTTCCCCCATCTTTCACCCCAAAAATTCCCTTTTTTCCCTCCAAAATTCCCATTTTTCCCCTATTTTTCCCCCCAAAAATACCAATTTTTTCCCATTTTTTCACCCAAAATTCCCATTTTCCCCCAAATAATTAAATTTATTTGAATTCCAGAGATCAATGACCGTGAGCAGAAGCTGCTGAGGAAATTCCCATTTTCCTTCCCAAAATTCCGATTTTTTCTCATTTCCTCCCCATTTCTCCCCCATTTTCCACCCCAAATTTTTGATTTTTTTCACCCAAAATTCCCATTTTCCCCAAAATAATTGAATTTTTATGAATTCCAGAGATCAACGACCGCGAGCAGAAGCTGCTGAGGAAATTCCAATTTTTTCTCATTTTTCCCCTTCAAATTCCCATTTCTCCCCCATTTTCCACCCCAAATTTTCCATTTTTTCACCCCAAATTCCCATTTTCCCCATTTTGCACCCCAAAGTTTTGTTTTTTTCCCATTTTTTCCCAAATAATTGAATTTTTAATGATCTTCAGAGATCAACGACCGGGAGCAGAAGCTGCTGAGCAAATTCCCATTTTCCTGCCAAAATTCCAATTTTTTCTCATTTCCCCCCCATTTCTCCCCCATTTTCCACCCCAAATTTTGGATTTTTTCACCCCAAATTCCCATTTTTTTCCCAAATAATTGAATTTTTTTGAATTCCAGAGATCAACGACCGCGAGCAGAAGCTGCTGAGGAAATTCAGATTTTCTCTCATTTTTCCCCTTCAATTTCCCATTTCTCCCCCAGTTTCCACCCCAAATTTTTGATTTTTTCACCCCAAATTTTTGACTTTTTCACCCCAAATTCCCATTTTTTTCCATTTTTTCCCAAATAATTGATTTTTTTATGAATTCCAGAGATCAACGACCGCGAGCAGAAGCTGCTGAGCAAATTCCCATTTTCCTCCCCAAAATTCCAATTTTTTCTCATTTCCCCCCCATTTCTCCCCTATTTTCCACCCCAAATTTTGGATTTTTCCACCCCAAATTCCCATTTTTTTCCCAATAATTGAATTTCTTTGAATTCCAGAGATCAACGACGGCGAGCAGAAGCTGCTGAGGAAATTCCCATTTTCCTCCTCAAAATTCCATTTTTTCTCATTTTTCCCCTTCAAATTCCCATTTCTCCCCCATTTTCCACCCCAAATTTTCGATTTTTCACCCAAAATTCCCATTTTTTCCAAAATAATTTATTTTTTTGTGATTTTCAGAGATCAACGACCGCGAGCAGAAGCTGCTGAGGAAATTCCCATTTTTTCTCATTTCTCCCCTTCAAATTCCCATTTCTCCCCCATTTTCCACCCCAAATTTTCCATTTTTTCACCCCAAATTCCCATTTTTTCCCATTTTCCCCCAAATATTTAATTTTTTTTTAATTCCAGAGATCAATGACCGCAAGCAGCAGCTGCTGAGGAAATTCCCATTTTCTCCCCAAAATTCCATTTTTTCTCATTTTTCCCCATTAAATTCCCATTTTTTCCCATTTTCCACCCCAATTTCCCATTTTTTCACCCCAAATTCCCATTTTTTCCAAAATAATTTATTTTTTAATGATTTTCAGAGATCAACGACCGGGAGCAGAAGCTGCTGAGGAAATTCCCATTTTTTCTCATTTTTCCCCTTCAATTTCCCATTTCTCCCCCATTTTCTACCCCAAATTTCCCACTTTTTCACCCAAAATTCCCATTTTTCCCAAATAATTAAATTTATTTGAATTCCAGAGATCAATGACCGGGAGCAGAAGCTGCTGAGGAAATTCCCATTTTTTCCTATTTTTCCCCTTAAAATTCCCATTTCTCCTCCATTTTCCACCCCAAATTTTTGATTTTTTCACCCCAAATTTTTGATTTTTTCACCCCAAATTCCCATTTTTTCCCATTTTTTCCCAAATAATTGAATTTTTTGTGATTTTCAGAGATCAACGACCGGGAGCAGAAGCTGCTGGCGCTGCGGGAGGTGCTGCGGAAATTCCCCCGCGAGAATTACGAGGTTTTCAAATACGTCATCGCCCACCTCAACAGGTTGGGAAATCGGGAATTCTGGGGGAAATTTGGGAATTTTGGGGGAAATTTGGGAAATTTTGGGAATTTGAGGGAAATTGGGAATTTGAGGAATTGATTTGGGATTTTTTTCTGGGATTTTTGGGGGTTTTCTGGTGATTTTATGTGGATTTTTGGGGTTTTTTGAGATTTTTTTTGTGAATTTTTGGTGGGTTTTTCAGTATTTTTATTTTAATTTTTTTTTATTATTTTTGTTTTATTTTTTTTTTTATTGATTTGGAATTTTTCCGGAAGTTTTTTTTGGAATTTTTCTGTTGATTTTTGGGGGATTTCCTGAGAATTTTTGGAATTCTTTAGGAATTTCTTTTAATTGTGGGAAATTTTTCAGGAATTTTTGGGGATTTTTTTTAGGATTTTTTAGGAATTTTTGTGATTTTTTTGGGGGGGAGGATTTTTGGGGGAATTTTTGAAGGAATTTCAGGGAATTTGGGGAATTTTTGCAGAGTTTTGAGAAATTTTGGCTTTTTTTGGCAATTTTTTTTGAATTTTCCAGGATTTTTCCTTTCATTTCAGGAGCTTTTTCAGGGGTTTTCTTTTAGAATTTTTGGGAATTTTTAAAAAACATTCTGGGATTTTTGGAGGGAGAATTTTTTTACTCTTTTGCCAATTTTGAGAGGATTTTTCTTCTAAATTTGGGAGAATTTTCAGATTTTGTTCTTTAAATTTTGAGGAACTTTTAAGAATTTTGAGGGGAATTTTTTAGAATTTTTTTGCGATTTTTGGGCAATTTTTTTTAGGAATTTTGGGGTCGTTTTTGGAGGAATTTTTGATGGAATTTTGGGCCAATTTTGGTCAATTTTTTGTCTAAATTTTGGGCAATTTTGGAGGTTTTATGGGATCTTCTGACCACCAAGGGGTCACTCCACCCATGTCCACCCCAAGGTGACCCTGGTGGTCATCAGGAACCTGGTGGTCACCAAGAACTTCCCCAGGGCCATTTTTGGTCCAATTTGGATGGGAATTTTTGCAATTTTGAGGCGTTTTGGGTTCTTCTGACCACCAAGGGGTCACTCCACCCATGTCCACCCCAAGGTGACCTTGGTGGTCAGCAGGAACCTGGTGGTCACCAAGAACTTCTCCAGGGCCATTTTTGGTCCAATTTGGATGGGAATTTTGGGTGATTTGAGGTGTTTTGGGTTCTTCTGACCACCAAGGGGTCACTCCACCCATGTCCACCCCAAGGTGACCCTGATGGTCAGGAGGAACCTGGTGGTCACCAAGAACTTCTCCAGGGGCATTTTCGGTCCAATTTTGATGGGAATTTTTGGTAGTTTTGGAGGCATTTTGGGATCTTCTGCCCATCGAACGCTCACTCTGCTGTTGTCCACCTCCAACTTGAGCCAGCAGCACGTCAAGAGCTTGATGGTCACCAAGAACTTCTCCAGGGGCATTTTTGGGGCACTTTTGATGGGAATTTTGGGTGCTTTGAGGTGTTTTGGGTTCTTCTGACCACCAAGGGGTCACTCCACCCATGTCCACCTCCAACTTGAGTCAAGAGCTTGATGGTCACCAAGAACTTCTCCAGGGGAACTTCTGGGTCGTTTTGGGGGGTGTTTGATGGGAATTTTTGTAATTTTGGAGGCGTTTTGGGACCTTCTGCCCACGAGCGGTCACTCTGGTGTCGCCCCCCCCAGGGTCAGCCAGCAGCACCGCGTCAACCTGATGACCAGCGAGAACCTCTCCATCTGCTTCTGGCCCACCCTGATGCGGCCGGACTTCAGCACCATGGACGCCTTGACGGCCACCAGGACCTACCAGACAATCATCGAACTCTTCATCCACCAGTGCCCCTTCTTCTTCTCGCCGCGGCCGCCGCCGCTGCCGGACACGCCGGCTTCTCCCGGGGCGGCTCCGGCCACCGCCGTGACCACCAACATGGTCACCACCATGGCCACCACCATGGCCACCACCACCATGGCCACCACCCCCGTGGTCACCTCCACCGCGGCCGGGCCCTTCCCGCCCCCGTCCCCTCCTCGGACGCCGTCGCCGCCGCCGGAGCCGCTGGAGTGACCTCGGTGGAGACGCCCGCGGGGGGCGGGGCCCGGACGGACGGACGGACGGACGGACGCGATGGGGGAGGGGCGGCGGGGGCTGGTGGGGGATGGTTGTCCCGGACTTTGGCCAGGCCGGACGGACGGACGGACGGACGGAGAGCGAGGAGGGGCCTGGGAGGAGCTGCGAGAGGGTGAGGGGGGCCTGAAGGTCCTGAAGGTCCTGGTGGGGGACCAGGGTGGCCTGAAGGGCCTGATGGTGGGCCAGGGTGGCCTGAAGGTCCTGAAGGTCCTGGTGGGGGACCAGGGTGGCCTGAAGGTCCTGGTGGGGGACCAGGGTGGCCTGAAGGTCCTGGTGGTGTTCCAAGGTGGCCTGAAGGTCCTGAAGGTCCTGGTGGTGGGCCAGGGTGGCCTGAAGGGCCTGATGGTGGGCCAGGGTGGCCTGAAGGTCCTGGTGGGGGACCAGGGTGGCCTGAAGGTCCTGAAGGTTCTGAAGGTCCTGGTGGTGGGCCAGGGTGGCCTGAAGGTCCTTCAGGATGGTGCAAGGTGGCCCAAGGGTCATCCATGGTGGGCCAAGGTGGTCCAAGGTGGCCTGAAGGTCCTGGTGGTGGGCCAGGGCAGCCTGAAGGTCCTTCAGGATGGTTCAAGGTGGCCCAAGGGTCATTTGAGATGGTCCAGGGTGGTCCTAAGGTGGCCTGAGGGTCATTCATGGTGGGCCCAGGTGGTCCAAAGGTGGTCCAAGGGTCATTCAAGGTGGCCTGAAGGTCCTTCAGGATGGTTCAAGGTGGCCCAAGGGTCATCCAAGGTGGTCCAAGGGGTCATTCAGGATGGTCCAAGGTGGTCCAGGGTCATTCAAGGTGGTCAGGAGTGGCCTGAAGGTCATTTGAGGTGGTCCAAGGCTCATCCAAGGTGGGTCAGAGTGGTCCAAGGTGACCTGAAGGTCATCCAAGGTGGCTTGAAGGTCATCCAAGGTGGTCCAAGGGTGGTCCAAGGTGGCCTGAAGGTCATTCAAGATGGTCCAAGGTGGTCCAAGGTGGTCCAAGGTGGTCCAAGGGTCATTCAAGATGGTCCAGGGTGGTCTGAGGGTCATTCAAGGTGGTCCAAGGGTGATCTAAGGTGGTCCAAGGTGGCCTGAGGGTCATTCAAGGTGGTCCAAGGTGGTCTAAAGATCATCCAAGGTGGTCGAGGGTGGTCCAAGGTGGCCTGAAGGTCCTCCAAGGTGGCCTGAAGGTCGTCCAGAGTGGTCCAAGGTGGTCCAAGGCTCATTTGGGTTGGTCCAGGGGTCATCCAAGGTGGTCCAGGGTGGTCCAGAGTGGCCTGAAGGTCCTCCAAGGTAGCCTGAAGGTCGTCCAGAGTGGCCCAAGGTGGTCCAAGGGTCATCCAAGGTGGGCTGGAGTGCTCCAACGTGGCCTGAGGGTCATTCCAGGAGGTCCAACGTGGTCTCAAGGTCATCCAGGGTGGTCCTGGGTGGCCTGAGGGTCATTCCAGGTGCTCCAGGGGTCATCCGTGGTGGGCCAACAGTTGTCCAAGGTTGCTTGAAGGTCATCCAGGATGGTCCAAGGTGGTCTGAAGGTCATCCAAGGTGGTCCAAGGTGGTCTGAAGGTCATCCAAGGTGGTCCAAGATGGTCCAAGGTGGTCTGAAGGTCATCCAAGGTGGTCCAAGGCTCATTCGAGGTGGTCCAAGAGTCACCCAAGGTGCTCCGAGGGTCATCCAAGGTGGTCCAAGGTGGTCCAAGGGTCATCCATGGTGGCCTGGAGTGGTCCAAGGGTCGTTCGTGGTGGTCCAAGGTGGTCCAGAGGTCATCAGGGGTGGGCCAAGGTGGCCTGAAGGTCCTTCAGGATGGTCCAAGGGTCATTCAGGATGGTCCAAGGGTGGCCTGAAGGTCCTTCAGGGCGCTCCAAGGTTGTCCAAGGGTCACCCGGCGTTGTCCAGCGTGGCCTGAGGGTCGTTCGTGGTGGGCCAGGGTGGCCTGAGGGTCACTCCAGGTGCTCCAGGGTGGCCCAGGAGTTGTCCAGCATGGACCAAGGTCCATCCAAAGCTGTCCAGGGTGGCCCGAGGAGATCCAAGGTGGTCCCAGGTCCATCCAAGGTGGTCCAAGGTGGTTGAAGGTCCTGCCAATGTGTCCCAAGGTCACCCAAGCTCCATCCGAGGTCCATCCAAGGTGGCCAAGGGTCCATCCAGGGTTCTCCAAGGTGGTTGAAGGTCCATCCAAGGTGGCCCAAGGTCCATGCAAGGTTCTCCAAGGTGGTTGAAGGTCCATCCAAGGTGGCCCCAGGTCCACCCAAGGTTCTCCAAGGTGGCCCCAGGTCCACCCAAGGTTCTTCAAGGTGGTTGAAGGACCATCCAAGGTTCTCCAAGGTGGTTGAAGGTCCATCCAAGGTTCTCCAAGGTGGCCCCAGGTCCATCCAAGGCCACCAAGCTCCACCCCAGGAGCTCCAGAGGCCACCAGAAACCACCTGAGGCCACCAGAAGCTCCTCAGAGCCCTCCAGACCCCAAAAACCCCAAAAATTCCCAAAAAAACCCCAAAATTTCCTCAAAAATCCCAAAAAAATTCCACAAAAATTCCCAAAAAACCCAAAAATTCCCAAAATTCCTAAAAATTCCCCAAATTCTGCCCCCAAAGCACTTCCGGGGTGGGGGAGGGGCCTTGGACCTTCCCAGCCCCCACATTTGGGCTTTTCCCGCCAAAAAAAAATTGGGGAATTTGGGGGAAAATTTTGGAATTTTTGGGAAAATTTTGGAATTTTGATGAAAATTTGGAATTTTGGGGAAAAATTTTGGAATTTTGGGGGGAATTTTGGAATTTTGGGGGGAATTTTGGGGATTTTGGGGGCGGCGCTGGAATTTCCAAGGTACCTCCGGGAGCTCCCGGCTCCTCCGAGCACTTTAAGACGCCCCCAGGACAAAAAAATCCCAAAAATTCAAAAATTCAAAATTAAAAAAAATTAAAATTCAAAAAGGTTTCAAATTTGAAATTTTGGGATTTAGGGAAAAATATGGAAAAATGCAAAAAAAAAAAAAAAATCAGGTTTATTCCACAAAAACTTCAGGCTTTCTTCACAAAAATTCAAAATTTTCCCTCCCAAAAAATCAATTTATTTTTTAAAAAACATATTTTCCCCCCAAAAATTCAGTTTTTTTTTTTCTGTAAAAATTCACATTTCCCCCCCCAAAAATGCAATTTTGGTCACACAAAAATATCGCATTTTTTACAAAAAAAATCGATTTTTTTCCCCAAAAAATTCAGGTTTCCCCTCCCCCCCCAAAAAAATCAAATTTTCCCCAAAATTTCAATTTTTTTCTCAATACAATCCGGGTTTTTCCACAAAAAATTCAATTTTTTCCCCTATATGATTCAATTTTTTCACAAAAAATCCAAAATTTCTGCAGAATTTCAAATTTTTTACAAAAAAGTTTCCCCCCAAAAAATCAATTTCTTTCCCCCCCAAAAATCAACTTTTTTCCCCCCAAAATTCAGATTATCTCCCAAAAAATTCAGGTTTTTCCTAAAACAAGACAATTTTGTCTCATAAAATTCAAATTTTTACAAAAAAAAAATTATTTCCAAAAAAACCTCGATTTTTTTTCCTAATCTGGCTTTTCAATTCATTTTTTTCCCCAAAAAATTCATATTTTTTTACATAAAAGGGTTTGTTTCCCATAAAAAATCTGATTTTTTTCACTGGAATTTTTTGGGGAAATTTTGGGGACTTGGGACCCAAAAAAAAAAGTGGAAAAATTTCAACCAAAATTTCATTTTTCCCCCAAAAATTCGGTTTTTTTCCCATGAAAAATCCGATTTTGGGGGGAATTTTGGTGAATTTCAACCCCCAAAAAAGTGGAAAATTTTGGGAAAAAATTTCCAACCTTGCCCCTTCCAAAATTGGTTTTGCCCGTAAAAAATCAGATTTTAAATCTGGAATTTTTGGGGGATTTTGACCCCAAAAAAAGTGGAAAAAATACAAAAAATTCAAAAATTTTCCCCCCAAAATTTGGAATTTTTTTTCTCTTAAAAATTTGATTTTTCACCTGGAATTTTTGGGTGAATTTTGGGGGATTTTGATACAAAAAATTGGGAAAAAATGCAACAAAAATTCAAAATTTTTGTGTAAAAATTTTGGAGTTTTTTCCCTAAAAAATACGAATTTTTCATTTTAGGGTTTTCCCCCCATTTTTACTTATGGGATAATCCCTAAAAATTGATAAAAAATTTAAATTACATTTTAAATTTAAATTAAATTTAAATTTTGGAGCCGCCTTAATTTATTAATTAATAAAAATTATTTTAAATATCCAAAATTTTTACCAAAATTCCCGGAATTTTTTGCTGTAAAAATTTGGAATTTTGAGGAGATTTTTGGGGTGAAAAATCCTAAAAAAAAAAATCGGAATTTTTGCAGAAATTTTTTTATTTTTGGGGGGAATTTTTGCAGAAATTTTTGGATTTTTTGGGGAATTTTTTGGGGATTTTTTGGGAATTTTTGGGATTTTTCCCGGAATTTTTTCGGGATTTGGTGCATGAGGAAAAGCCCCAGGAAATGGCAGAAAAAAAGATGGAAAAAAGAGGAAAAAAACGGAAAAAAAAGATTAAAAAAATGAAAATAATTGAGAATAAAACGAGGAGGCTGCGGAGTTTTTATTGGGAAATGGGGATTAATTGGGGGTTAATTAATTGGGGGTTTTAATTGGGAATTAATTGGAATTTAATTGGGATTTGGGGGTTGGAAATTGGGATTTTTAATTAGATTTAATTGGGGTTAAATTTGGATTTAATTGCAATATATTTGGGATTTAATTGGGATTTTATTCGGGTTTAATTGGGGTTAAATTGGGGTTTAATTGGGGTTAAATTGGGAATTTGGGGTTGGAAAATTGGGATTTAATTGGGAATTAATTGGGAATTGAGATTTTCAATTGGAAATCAGGATGGGAAAATTGGGATTTAATTGGGATTTAATTAGGAATTAATTGGGATTTAATTAGGAATTTATTTCGATTAAACTGATATTTAATTGGGATTTAATTTAGATTTTTAAATTGGGTATTCTGGGTTGGAAACTTCGGATTCAATTGGGATTTATTTGGATTTAATTGGGATTTAATTTGGAATTAGGGTTGGAAAAACTGGGATTTAATTAATTGGGATTTAATTAATTGGGATTTAATTGGGATTGGACTAGGTTTTAATTGGGATTTGATTGGGAATTTGGGGTTGGAAAATTGGGGTTTAATTGGGATCTAATTTGCGATTTAATTGGGAATTGGGTTTGGATTTAATTGGGATTTAATTAGGGTCTAATTGGGATTTAATTAATTGGGATTTAATTAATTGGGATTTAATTGGGATTGCACTGGGGCGCCTCCCCTTCCCCACGCCCAGACCACGCCCCTTTCCTTATGACCACGCCCCCACCCTCATTAATATTCATGACCACGCCCAATTGTCATAACACCTCCCACCCAAAATGGCGGCTCATAGCCCCGCCCCTTCCCCACACCCTCTTGATTCCCATTGGCTGAGCCAGCTGTCAGTCATCCCCCAACCCTGCGCTCTGATTGGTCAGCGCCAAAACTCCAAATTGACCTTTTTTGGGCTGTGGGAGGGGCCAGAGGAGGCCACGCCCCCCTGTCCAAGCCAAGGAGCTCTCTGATTGGCTGGAGTAATAAGCCACGCCCACAATAAAGCCACACCCCCTGGGGGGAATTTTGGGAAATTTTGGGAAATTCCAGCCGGAATTTGGGGGAAATTTTGGGAGAATTTGGGGAATTTTAGCCAGAATTTGGGGAATTCTGTGAGGAATTTTCAGATAATTTTGGGATAATTTTAATTTTGGGATAATTTGGAGAGAAATTTTGGGATCATCTTGGGAATTTTTGGAATCCTGGAAGGAGTTTTGGGATAATTTTGGGAATTTAAAAAAGACACGAAAACAGCGAATTTTGGGGGTTTTTTTGGCGATTTTCTTGCCATTTTTTCCCCAAAAAAAGCGGGAAAAGCTCCAGGATTTTTGGGAATTTTTTGGGAATTTTCCCCTCAGAGCTCGTCCAGCCCGTCACCCCCACAATTCTTTCCCATTTTCCCCCAAAAAACGAGACAAAAACGGTGAATTTGGGGCCGTTTTTTGGCGATTTTCTTGCCATTTTTTCCCCAAAAAAGCGGGAAAAGCTCCAGGATTTTTGGGAATTTTCGGGAATTTCGGGAATTTTGGGGAATTCCCCCTCAGAGCTCGTCCAGGCCGTCGTCCTCGGGCGGGAAGTCGCCGGCCGTGACGTGCTGGGGCCGCACGAAGGCCCCGAATTTGGGGGGACACTCGAAATAACGGCGGCCGTCCACGCTGCGGGAGGTGATGAGAGATAAGGGGAGATAAGGGAGAGAGATAAGAGAGAGAAAAAAAAAAAAACCTTCCAAAGCCCTCCAGGATCCCCCCAAATCCCTCCAGGATCGCCCCAAATCCCTTCAAAATCCCCCAAAACCCCTCCAGAACCGCTCAAAACTTCTCCAGGAGCCTCAAAATCCCCACAAAACCCCTCCAGGACCCCCTAAAACTCCCCCAAAAACCTCCAAAATCCCCTCAAAACCCCCCAAAAAATCTGAAATCCATCCAGAACCTCTCAAACCCCCCCAAAAACCCCTCCAGGATCCCCTAAAATCCCCAAAAACGCCCCCAAATCCCCCCAAACCCCTCCAGGATCCCCCCAAATCCCTTCAGAGTCCCCCAAAACCCGTCCAGAACCTCTCAAAACTTCTCCAGGAGCCTCAAAATCCCCACAAAACCCCTCCGGGATGCCCCAAATCCCCCCCAAATTCTCCCCAGGACTCCTCCAGAACGCCCTAAATCCCCCCAAACTCCCCAAAATCCCCCCCAAAAAACCCCAAAAACCCCAAAATCCCCCTGAAATCCATCCAGAACCTCTCAAAACCTCCCCAAAATCCTCCCAAACCCCTCCAGGACCCCCCAAAATCCTCCTGAAACCCCTCCAGGACCCCCCAAAATTCCCCCAGGACCCCCCAACGTCCCCCCAAACCCCTCCAGGACCCCCCAACGTCCCCCTAAATCCATTCAGGACCCCCCAAAATCCTCCTGAAACCCCTCCAGGAACCCCCAATGTCCCCCTAAACCCATTCAGGAGCCCCCAAAATCCCCCCAAACCCCTCCAGGACCCCCCAAACCCCTCCAGGACCCCCCAACGTCCCCCAAACCCCTCCAGGACCCCCCAAAACCCCCCCAGGACCCCTCCTCACCTTCCATCGTGCTTGCCCAGCGGTTCATCGTAGCGCACCCCCACCCAAATCCCCGGCTTAAAATCCGTCTCACCTTGGGCGGAAAGAGAGGGAAAAAAAACACCAAAAAAACCGTGAAAAAACCCACAAAGAGGTGACAAAGAGGTGACAAAAAGGTGACAAAAAGGTGACAAAAAGGTGACAAAAAGGTGACACGCACCCACGAAGGCGATGGCGCCCCTCCGGCAGGGCTGCCCCGGCACCCGCACCTCGCAGCGCGCCCCGAGCGGGAGCGCGGCCGCCGCCGCCGCCTCGCGGTCCCGGCGCTGCTCCCGCTGCCGCTGCCGCTCCTGCTCCCGGTCCCGGTCCCAGCGGCCCCACGAGCGCTGCCGCAGGAACGAGCGCACCGACTCTGCGGGACACCGGGGGACATCAGGGGTGCCACCCTGGGGACACCGTGGTCCCAGTCCCGTTCGTGTCCCCGGTCCCGTTCCTGATCCCGATCCCGGTTATGTTCCCATTCCCGGTCCCATTCCCGGTCCCGGCAGCCCCAGGAGCGCACCGACTCTGCGGGGACACCAGGGGACATCAGGGGGTGGCACTTTGGGGACACCGTGGTCCCAGTCCCGTTCGTGTCCCAGTCCCGTTCGTGCCCCAGTCCCGTTCGTGCCCCAGTCCCGTTCGTGTCCCCAGTCCCGGTCCTGCTCCCAGTCCCGTTCCTGATCCCGATCCCGGTTCTGTTCCCATTCCCAGCCCTGTTCCCGGTCCCAGCAGCCCCAGGAGCGCCGGGACTCTGCGGGGACACCGTGGGACATCAGCGGTGGCACTTTGGGGACACCATGGTCCCAGTCCTGTTCGTGTCCCAGTCCCGGTCCTGATCCCAATCCCGGTTCTGATCCCATTCCCGTTCCCGTTCCCGTTCCCGGTCCCAGCAGCCCCAGGAGCGCAGGGACCCTGCGGGGACACCACGGGGACATCAGGGGTGGCACCCTGGGGACACTCCAGTTCTATTCCTGTTCCTGTCCCAGTCCCGGTCTTGCTCCCATTCCCGGTTCTGTTCCCATTCCCGGTCCCGTTCCCGGTCCCAGCAGCCCCAGGAGCGCAGGGACCCCGTGGGGACACCCAGGGGACATCAGCGGTGGCACTCTGGGGACAGGGACGCGCTGGTCCCGTTCCTATTCCTGATCCCGTTCCTGTTCCCGATCCCGTTCCTGCTCCCGATGCTGATCCCATCCTCGTTCCTGGTCTTGTTTCCGTTCCTATTCCTGATCCTGATCCCGTTCCCGGTCCCGTTCCTGATCCCGATCCCGGTCCTGTTCCCATTCCCGGTCCCAGCAGCCCCAGGGACTCTGCGGGGACACCCAGGGGACACCAGGGGTGGCACTTTGGGGACAGGGACACGTTGGTCCCAATCCCATTCCTGTCCCCAATCCCGTTCCTGGTCCCGGTTCTGTTCCCGTTCCCGGTCCCAGCAGCCCCAGGACGCCATGGGGACACCCAGGGGACACCCAGGGGTGGCACTTTGGGGACAGGGACCCTGGGGAGACATCCAGGGGACACCCAGGGGACACCCAGGGGTGGCACTTTGGGGACAGGGACCCTGTGGGGACACCCAGGGGACACCCAGGGGACACCCAGGGGTGGCACTTTGGGGACAGGGATGCGCCGTCCTCTTGTCACAGTCGCTCTCGGCCATCTCGGACTTGGTGACTTGGATCGTGTCCCCAACACCTCCAATGTCCCCAACGCCTTCGATGTCCCCAATGTCCTCAGCACCCCCAATGTCCCCAATCCCCTCAATGTCCTCAATGTCCCCCCAATGTCCCCAACAGCTCCAATGTCCCCAAACATCTCCAACATCCCCAACGCCTTCAATGTCCCCAATGTCCCCGACGCCCACAATGTCCCCAACCCCTCAATGTACCCAAGGTCTGCAACATCCCCAGTGTCCCCAACCGTTCCAATGTCCCCAACACCTCCAACGTCCCCAACATCTCAAATGTCCCCAATGTCCCCAACATCCCCAATGTCCCCAACATCCCCAACCCTCTCAAAGTTCTCAATGTCCTCAATATCCCCAACCCCTCAATGTCCCCAATGTCCCCAACATCTCCAATGTCCCCAATGTCCCCAACACCTCCAACGTCCCCAACATCTCAAATGCATCCAATGTCCCCAAACATCCCCAATGTCCCCAACACCCTCAATGTCCCCAACATCCCCAATGTCCCCAACCATCCCCAATGTCCCCAGACATCCCCAATGTCCCCAACACCCTCAATGTCCCCAACGTCCCCAATGTCCCCAACCCCTCCATGTCCCCAACACCCTCAATGTCCCCAATATCCCAAACATCTTTAATGTCCCCAAACCCCGATGTCCCCAATGTCCTCAATGTCCCCGATGTCCCCAATGCCCCCATTGTCCCCAATGTCCCCCCAATGCCCCCAATGTCCCCAATGTCCCCCCAATCCCCCCAATGTCCCCAATACCTCCAATGTCCCCAATGTCCCTCTGACGTTCCCAATGTCCCCATTGTCCCCAATGTCCCCATTGTCCCCATTGTCCCCAATGTCCCCAATGTCCTCAATGTCCCCGATGTCCCCAATGTCCCCGATGTCCCCAATCCCCCCAATGTCCCCAGTGTCCCCAATGTCCCCAATACCCCAATGTCCCCAATGTCCCCAATGTCCCCAATCCCCCCAATGTCCCCAACTTCCCCATTGTCCCCAAGGTCCCCAGTGTCCCCCAATGCCCCCAGTGTCCCCAATCCCCCAATGTCCCCATTGTCCCCAATGACCCCAACACCTCCAATCCCCCCAATGTCCCCATGGTCCCCAATGTCCCCAATGTCCCCAATGTCCCCAGTGTCCCCAATGTCCCCAATCCCCCAACGTCCCCAACCCCCCCAGTGTCCCCAGTGTCCCCAGTGCCACCTGTCCTCTTGTCGTAGTCGCTCTCGGCCATCTCGTACTTGGCCACCTGGGACACGTCCTCGAACTGCCCGGCCCGCGCCCCGCTGCGGTCTGTCACCTGCGGGTGGCACTGTCACTTAGGGGGTGGCACTGTCACCTGCGGGTGGCATTGTCACTTAGGGGGTGGCACTGTCACCTGCGGGGTGGCATTGTCACTTAGGGGTGGCACTGTCACTTAGGGGTGGCACTGTCACTTGGGGGGTGGCATTGTCACCTGCGGGGTGGCATTGTCACTTAGGGGGTGGCATTGTCACTTAGGGGGTGGCACTGTCACCTGCGGGTGGCACTGTCACTTAGGGGGTGGCACTGTCACCTGCGGGGTGGCACTGTCACCTGCGGGTGGCATTGTCACTTAGGGGGTGGCACTGTCACCTAGGGGGTGGCATTGTCACCTGCGGGGTGGCATTGTCACTTAGGGGGTGGCATTGTCACTTAGGGGGTGGCACTGTCACCTGCGGGGGTGGCATTGTCACTTAGGGGGTGGCACTGTCACCTGCGGGTGGCACTGTCACTTAGGGGGTGGCATTGTCACTCAGGGGGTGGCATTGTCACCTGCGGGGTGTCACTGTCACCTGCGGGGTGGCACTGTCACTTAGGGGGTGGCATTGTCACCTGCGGGGTGTCACTGTCACCTGCGGGGTGGCACTGTCACTTAGGGGGTGGCATTGTCACCTGCGGGGTGTCACTGTCACCTGCGGGCTGGCACTGTCACTTAGGGGGTGGCATTGTCACTTAGGGGGTGGCACTGTCACCTGCGGGTGGCATTGTCACTTAGGGGGTGGCACTGTCACTTAGGGGGTGGCACTGTCACCTGCAGGGTGGCATTGTCACTTAGGGGGTGGCACTGTCACCTGCGGGGTGGCATTGTCACTCAATGGTGCCGCCCCCACCCCGGGGACACCGGGAGGGGACACAAGGGGACACGGTGACACCGGGAGGGGACAGGGAGGGCACAAAGTGACACCGGGAGGGGACACGGAGGGGACACGGTGACACAGTGACACCAGGAGGGGACAGAGAGGGCACAAAGTGACACCAGGAGGAGACAGGGAGGGGACACAGTGACACCGGGAGGTGACACAAAGGGGACACAGAGGGGACACAGTGACACCAGAAGGGGAGAAAGTGGCACCGGGAGGGGACACAGGGGGGACACGGGGGGGACACGGTGACACCAGGAGGGGACAAAGTGACATCAGGAGCGGACAGGGAGGTGACAGGGAGGGGACAAAATGACAGAGAGGGGACACAGTGACAGAGGGAAGAGACACAGTGACACCAGCAGGGGACAAAGTGACACCAGGAGGGGACACAGAGGGGACACAGAGGTGACACGGTGACACAGGGGTGACACAGTGACACGCACGTGCACGCGGCAGCCGTCGGTGACACGAGGG
Source organism: Passerculus sandwichensis (assembly GCA_031885435.1). NCBI lineage: Eukaryota > Metazoa > Chordata > Aves > Passeriformes > Passerellidae > Passerculus > Passerculus sandwichensis. The sequence goes on from CM063146.1 coordinate 11,662,850, forward strand.
GACACAGTGACACCAGGAGGGGACAGGGAGGTGACACAGGGGTGACACGGTGACACGGTGACCCGGTGACACGCACGTGCAGGCGGCAGCCGTCGGTGACACCATGAGAGGACAGAGGGGACACAGAGGTGACACAGGGGTGACACAGGGGTGACACAGTGACACAGAGGTGACACAGAGGTGACACGCACGTGCAGGCGGCAGCCGTCGGTGACGCAGTCACACAGTGACACCATGAGAGGACAGAGGGGACACAGAGGTGACACGGTGACACAGGGGTGACACGGAGGTGACACAGGGGTGACACAGTGACACGCACGTGCAGGCGGCAGCCGTCGGTGACACCATGAGAGGACAGAGGGGACACAGAGGTGACATGGTGACACAGGGGTGACACAGTGACACGGAGGTGACACGGGGACACAGAGGTGACACAGTGACACGGAGGTGACACGCACGTGCAGGCGGCAGCCGTCGGTGACATGGAGGGGACACAGTGACACCATGAGGGGACAGGGAGGTGACCCGGAGGTGACACGCACGTGCAGGCGGCAGCCATCGGTGACACAGTGACACAGTGACACTGGGAGGGGACAGAGGGGACACAGAGGTGACACAGTGACACCGGGAGGGGACAGGGAGGTGACCCGGTGACACAGGGGTGACACGGAGGTGACCCGGTGACACGCACGTGCAGGCGGCAGCCGTCGGTGACACCATGAGAGGACAGAGGGGACACAGAGGTGACACGGTGGCACAGGGGTGACACGGTGGTGACACGCACGTGCAGGCGGCAGCCGTCGGTGACACGAGGGGACACAGTGACACCAGGAGGGGACAGGGAGGTGACCCGGTGACACAGGGGTGACACGGGGGTGACCCGGTGGTGACACGCACGTGCAGGCGGCAGCCGTCGGTGACACAGTCACGCAGTGACACCATGAGGGGACAGGGAGGTGACACAGTGACACAGAGGTGACACGGTGACCCGGTGGTGACACGCACGTGCAGGCGGCAGCCGTCGGTGACGGGGTAGGAGCCCAGCAGGGCCTCGTCGCTGTCCAGGCTCCCCAGGGGCTCGTCCTCGGCCCCAAAGAGCTCCAGCTCCATGCACGACGCCGGGGAGCCCACCACCAGCTCCAGCTTGCACTGCGGGGACAAAGGGACACCGGGGACACTGGGGACATTGGGGACACTGGGGGTGGCATTGGGGTGGCACTGGCAGTGTCACAGTTTGGTGTCCCCAAGGGTTTGTCCCTGGCTCCAGCTCCATGCACGACGCCGGGGAGCCCACCACCAGCTCCAGCTGGCACTGCGGGGACACAGGGACACTGGGGGTGGCACTGGGGACACTGGGGGTGGCATTGGGGGTGGCACTGGGAGTGGCACTGGGGGTGTCACACTTTGGTGTCCCCAAGGGTTTGTCCCTGGCTCCAGCTCCATGCACGACGCCGGGGAGCCCAGCACCAGCTCCAGCTGGCACTGCGGGGACATTGGGGACATTGGAGATGGCACTGGGGACACTGGTGACACTGGGAGTGGCACTGGCACTGTCACAGTTTGGTGTCCCCAAGGGTTTGTCACTGGCTCCAGCTCCATGCAGGACATGGGGACACCACCACCAGCTCCAGCTTGCACTGCGGGGACAAAGGGACACTGGGGACACTGGGGACACTGAGGGTGGCACTGGGGACACTGGGAGTGGCACTGGGGACACTGGGGGTGGCACTGGCAGTGTCACAGTTTGGTGTCCCCAAGGGTTTGTCCCTGGCTCCAGCTCCATGCACGACGCCGGGGAGCCCAGCACCAGCTCCAGCTGGCACTGCGGGGACAAAGGGACACTGGGGGTGGCACTGGGGACACTGGGGGTGGCACTGGGGACACTGGGGACACTGGGGGTGGCACTGGGGACACTGGGAGTGGCACTGGGGACACTGGGGACACTGGGGACACTGGGGGTGGCACTGGGGACACTGGAGATGGCACTGGGGGTGTCACAGTTTGGTGTCCCCAAGGGTTTGTCACTGGCTCCAGCTCCATGCAGGACATGGGGACACCACCAGCTCCAGCTTGCACTGCGGGGACAAAGGGACACTGGGGGTGGCACTGGGGACACTGGGAGTGGCACTGGGGACACTGGGGACACTGGGGACACTGGGAGTGGCGCTGGCAGTGTCACACTTTGGTGTCCCCAAGGGTTTGTCCCTGGCTCCAGCTCCATGCACGACGCCGGGGAGCCCAGCACCAGCTCCAGCTTGCACTGCGGGGACAAAGGGACACTGGGGACACTGGGGGTGGCACTGGGGACACTGGGGACACTGGGGACACTGGAGATGGCACTGGGGGTGTCACACTTTGGTGTCCCCAAGGGTTTGTCACTGGCTCCAGCTCCATGCAGGACATGGGGAGCCCACCAGCTCCAGCTTGCACTGCGGGGACACTGGGGACACTGGGGACACTGGAGACATTGGGGACACTGGAGATGGCACTGGGGACATTGGGGGTGGCACTGGGGACACTGGGGACACTGGGAGGGACACTGGGGACACTGGAGATGGCACTGGGAGTGTCACACTTTGGTGTCCCCAAGGGTTTGTCCCTGGCTCCAGCTCTGTGCAGGACATGGGGACACCACCACCAGCTCCAGCTGGCACTGCGGGGACATTGGGGACACTGAGAGGGACACTGGGGACACTGGGAGTGGCACTGGGGACACTGGGAGTGGCATTGGGGACACTGGGGACACTGGGGGTGGCACTGGGGACACTGGGGGTGGCACTGGGGACATTGGGAGTGGCACTGGGGGTGTCACAGTTTGGTGTCCCCAAGGGTTTGTCACTGGCTCCAGCTCCATGCACGACGCCGGGGAGCCCAGCACCAGCTCCAGCTGGCACTGCGGGGACATTGGGGACATTGGAGATGGCACTGGGGACACTGGGGACACTGGGAGTGGCACTGGGGACATTGGGAGTGGCACTGGGGGTGTCACACTTTGGTGTCCCCGAGGGTTTGTCACTGGCTCCAGCTCCATGCACGACGCCGGGGAGCCCAGCACCAGCTCCAGCTGGCACTGCGGGGACATTGGGGACACTGGAGATGGCACTGGGGACACTGGGGACATTGAGGAAACTGGAGATGGCACTGGGGACATTGGGGACACTGAGAGTGGCACTGGGGACATTGGGGACACTGGGGACACTGGGGACATTGGGGACACTGGAGGTGGCACTGGGGACACTGGGGGTGGCATTGGGGACACTGGAGATGGCAGTGGGGACACTGGGGACACTGGGGGTGCCATTGGGGACACTGGGGACACTGAGAGTGGCACTGGGGACATTGGGGACATTGAGAGTGGCACTGGGGACATTGGGGACACTGGGGACACTGGGGACAGTGGGGACATTGGGGACACTGGGGGTGGCACTGGGAGCGTCCCAGTAACTCCCAATTTGCACCGGAGGGGACACAGCGGAATCCCAGTGGTCCCAGTTTGGGACTTGGGGGTTTCTGGTTTGGGGTTTGGGGTTCCCAGTTTGGGGTTTGGGGTTCCCCGTTTGGGGTTGGGGTCCCAGTTTGGGATTTGGGGGTTCCTGGTTTGGGGTTTGGGTCTCTGTTTGGGGTTTGGGGTTCCCAGTTTGTGGTTCCCAGTTTGGGGTTGGGGTCCCAGTTTGGGATTTGGGGTTTCCAGTTCTGGTTTGGGGTTTGGGGTTCCCAGTTTGCAGTTCCCAGTTTGGGGTTGGGGTCCCAGTTTGGGATTTGGGGGTTACTGGTTTGGGATTTGGGGTTCCCAGATTGTGGTTCCCAGTTTGGGGTTGGGGTCCCAGTTTGGGATTTGGGGGTTACTGGTTTGGGGTTTGGGGTTCCCAGTTTGGGGTTGGGTCCCAGTTTGGGATTTGGGGGTTTCTGGTTTGGGGTTTGGGGTTCCCAGTTTGTGGTTTGGGGTTCCCAGTTTGCGGTTCCCAGTTTGGGGTTGGGGTTCCCCGTTTGGGGTTGGGGTCCCAGTTTGGGATTTGGGGGTTCCTGGTTTGGGGCTGGGGTCTCTGTTTGGGGTTTGTGGTTCCCAGTTTGTGGTTCCCAGTTTGGGGCTGGGGTCCCAGTTTGGGATTTGGGGGTTCCTGGTTTGGGGTTGGGGTCTCTGTTTGAGGTTTGTGGTTCCCAGTTTGTGGTTCCCAGTTTGGGATTTGGGGGTTCCCAGTTTGTGGTTCCCAGTTTGGGGCTGGGGTCCCAGTTTGGGGTTTGGGGTTTCCAGTCCTGCTTTGGGGGTTCCTGCCTCCCGTTCCCTCCCTCCTGGTTCCCATTCCCCGCTTCTGCTCCCACTGTCCCGTTCCCGCTCTCCGGGCCCCGTTCCCGTTATCTCCGTATCCCAGTCCCATTCCCGTTCTCCCAGTCCCGTTACCCCTGCCCAGTTCCTTTATCCCAGTCCCGTTATCCCTGCCCAGTTCCCGTTCTCCCAGTCCCATTCCCGTTCTCCCAGTCCTGTTCCCGCTGCCCTGGTTCCCGTTATCCCAGTCCTGTTATCCCTGCCCGGTTCCCGTTATCCCAGTCCCATTCCCGTTCTCCCAGACCCATTATCCCTGCCCAGTTCCCGTTCTCCTGGCCCAGTTCCCGTTCTCCCAGACCCGTTATCCCTGCCCAGTTCCCGTTCTCCCGGCCCAGTTCCTTTATCCCAGCCCCATTCCCGTTACCCCCGTCCCACTCCCACTCTCCTGGTCCCAGTTCCCATTCTCCCACACCCGTTATCCCAATCCCATTCCCATTATCCCGGTCCCATTCCCATTATCCCGGTCCCATTCCCATTCTCCCGGTACAATTCCCATTCTCCTGCTCCCGTTCCTGTTATCCCGGTCCAATTCCCATTATCCCGGTCCCATTCCCGTTACCCCCATCCCATTCCCATTCTCTTTACCCCTTTATCCCGGTCCCGTTCCCATTATCCTGGTCCAGTTCCTGTTCTCCTGGTCCCATTCCCATTCCCATTCTCCCAGTCCCGTTTCCACTCCCGTTATCCCGGTCCCATTCCCTTTATCCCGTTATTCTGGCCCCATTCTCTTTATCCCATTATCCCAGTCCCATTCCCTTTATCCCGGTCCTGTTGCCTTTATCCCGGTCCTGATCCCATTCCCACTATCCCAATCCCGTTCCTTCTATCCCAGTCCTGTTCCCGTTTTCCCAGTTCCCGTTATCCCGGTCCCATTCCCGTTCCCATTCCCGTTATCCTGGTCCAATTCCCGTTATCCCGGTCCAATTCCCATTATCCCGGTCCTGCTCCCGTTATCCCGGTCCAATTCTCATTATCCCGATCCCATCCCCATTCTCCCGGTCCCATTCCCATTATCCCATTCCCATTCCCGTTATCCCGGTCCCATCCCCATTCTCCCGGTCCCATTCCCATTACCCCAGTCCCTTTCCCATTATCCCAGTCCCGTTCCCGTTATCCCGGTCCAATTCCCATTAACCCGGTCCCGCTCTCGTTATCCCAGTCCCAGTCCCATTCCCACTGTCCCGTTCCCATTATCCCGGTCTGGTTCCCATTCTCCCGGTCCAATTCCCATTACCCCGATCCCATCCCTGTTCTCCCAATCCCATTCCCATTATCCCGGTCCCGTTCCCGTTATCCCGGTCCAATTCCCATTATCCCGGTCCCATTCTCCCTTATCCCCCTCCGGTACCTTCAGCTCGGCGATGGTGAGCGCAGGCGAGAAGCGTTTACAGGCACGGAAAGCGTTCAGGGAGCTGCTCACCGCCAGCCACACCGGGCCCGGCGCGGTCCCGCTGCCGTTCATGGCTCCGGTACCGACCGGGCCCTGCCGGTACCGCCCCACCGGAACCGAACCGGGAGCCCCGGACACGCCCAGGCTCCTCCGGCAGCTCCCCGAGCCCCTCCGGGAGCCTCAGGGAGCCTCCGGGAGCCTCCGGTTCTCCCGGACCGGGAGCCCCGAACGGTTCCGGGCCCGCCCGAACCGGAGCCGCTTCTGGAACCTTCACGGGCCGCCACGGCCGGGACCGGTGAGGGAGCGGCCAATCAGAGCTTGCTGGTGCGATCACGTGATAGAAAGTGACCAATAGCGATCGAGAAAAGGCGGGACTAATAGAAAATTACCCAATATACGCATAAAGGGCGGGATAAATGAGGGTTGACCAATAGGAAGAGAGAAAGGGTGGGGGAAATAGAAGCTTAGCCAATAAGAAGGCGGGTAGGGCGCGTCTAAGAGTGAAAGGACCAATAAAATAAAGAATGGGCGGGGCACACAGGATTGGCCAATAGAAATAAGGCATATGAGGGTCTAAGGGAGTGGTGACCAATGAGAAACTGGAAAGTGAGTGATTGACAGGTGGTTTGACCAATGGGATGAGGGAGGAAGCGGAGAGGGGCGTGTCCGCGCAGCCATGGACGGGGACGGCGCGTACGAGCCGGGCTTCGTGGGGATCCGCTTCTGCCAGGAATGGTGAGGGAAAACAGCGGGAGAACACCGGGAAAACACCGGGAATGTCCGGGAGAAAACACCGGGAATGCGGGGGGAAAACAGCGGGAATGCCGGGGGGAAAACAGCGGGAATGCGCCGGGGATGCACCGGGAGAGGCGGGGGGGACAGGCGGGGTGCAGCGGGGAATGGCGGGAATCGTGAGGGGAGCACCGGGAGTCGTGAGGGGAAAACGGAGAATTGTGAGGGGGAAATATCGGAAATTGTGAAGAGAAAATTGGGAATTGTGAAGGGGAAACGTATCGGGAATTGTGAGGGAGAAACTTGGGAATTTTGAGGGGAAAACGGCGGGAACGGTGAGGGGGAAACATCGGGAGTTGTGAGGGAGAAACTTGGGAATTGTGAGGGGAAAACGGCGGGAATGGTGAGGGGAAAACCGGGGATTGTGAGGGAGAAACTTGGGAATTTTGAGGGGAAAACGGCGGGAATGGTGAAGGGGAAACATCGGGAGTTGTGAAGGGGAAAATTTGGGAATTTTGAGGGGAAAAATACAGGGAATTGTGAGGGGTTAAATATCGGGAATTGCGAAGGAGAAACTGGGAATTGTGAGGGGGGGAAACATCAGAAATTGTGAGGGAAAAGTATCGGGAGTTTTGAGGGGGAAAATTGGGAATTGTGAGGGGGAAAATTGGGAATTTAGTGGGGGAAAAGGGCGGGAATTTCCCCCCGGAGCCTCCCAGTAAATCCCAGTTTCCCCAGTAACAACATGCTGTACCCCAAGGAGGACAAGGAGAACCGGATCCTGCTCTACGCTGTGAGTGCTCAAACTGGGACCAGTTTGGGACTGGGACTGGGCCCTCCCAGTCCATCCCAGTTCATCCCAGTCCCTCCCAGTCCATCCCAGTCCATCCCAGTCCCTCCCAGTCCATTCCCAGTCCATCCCAGTTGCTCCCAGTCAATCCCAGTTTATCCCAGTGCAGGAACTGTGATTACCAGCAGGAGGCCGACAACAGCTGCATCTACGTCAACAAGATCACGCACGAAGTGGAGTGAGTGCCCAAATGTCCTCAGATATTCCTGAATATTCCCAAAATATTCCTGAAATATCCCCAAAACATTCCTAAAATATCCCTAAAATATCCCTAAAATATCCCTAAATATTCCCTAAAATCTCCCTAAATATTCCCCAAAGTATCCCTAAAATATCCTTAAAATATTCCTGAAATATCCCTAAATATTCCCTAAAGTGTCCCTAAAATATCCCTAAATATTCCCTAAAATATCCTTAAAATATCCCTAAAATATCCCTAAATATTCCTAAAATATCCCTAAAATATTCCTAAATATTCCCTAAAATATCCCTAAATATTCCCTAAAATATCCCTAAAGTATCCCTAAATATTCCCAAAGTATCCCTAAAATATCCTTAAAATATTCCTAAAATATCCCTAAATATTCCCTAAATTATCCCTAACATATCCTTAAAATATTCCTAAAATATCCCTAAAATATCCCCCAAATATTCCTAAAATATCTCTAAAATATCCTTAAACATTCCCTAAAATATCCCTAAAATATCCCTAAAATATTCTCAATTTGGGAATTTTGGGGGAATTTTTAGGGAATTCTGGGGGGATTTTTTGGGAATTTTGGGTGGATTTTTGGGGAATTTTTGGGAGATTCTGGGTGGATTTTTTGGGAATTTTGGGGGAATTTTTAGGGAATTTTGGGTGGATTTTTTGAGAATTTTGAGGGAATTTTTAGGCAATTCTGGGGGGATTTTTTGGGTGGATTTTTTTGGGGAATTTTGAGGAATTCTGGAAGGTTTTTGGGAATTCTGGGTGGATTTTTTGTGGAATTTTTGTGGAATTTTTGGAGCTTTTGGGGGGATTTGGGCAGAATTCCCGGCTCCTTCCACCACGGGAGGATTTCAGGGGGCTCTGGGTGGGTTTTGGGGTGAATTTTGGGGTCAGCGTTGGGGTTTGGGGTTTGCAGCGAGCTGACCCAGATCATCGCCGACGTGTCCCAGGACCCCACCCTGCCCCGCACCGAGGACCACCCGTGCCAGAAGTGAGAGGGGACATTGGGGACAGTGGGGACATTGGGGACAGTGGGGGGATTGGGGACATTGGGGACAGTGGGGACATTGGGGGATTGGGGGGATTGGGGACATTGGGGACATTGGGGGGACAGCAGGGACATCAAGGGGACATTGGGGACAGCAGGGACATTGGGGGATTGGGGACAATGGGGATAGCAGGGACATTGGGGGCATTGGGGACATTGGAGGGACATTGGGGACAGCAGGGACATTGGGGACACTGGGGGACATTGGGGGGATTGGGGACATTGGGGGGATTGGGGACATTGGGGACATTGGGGGGATTGGGGACATTGGGGGGACATTGGGGGATTGGGGACATTGGGGACATTGGGGACATTGGGGACACTCAGGTCCAGCTTGAGGCTCTCCTGGCCCTGGCGCTCGCCCTGCAGGAACAGCACCTGCGCCTTGGGGACAGTGGGGACATTGTGGACACCCAGGGGGTGACAGGGACAGTGGGGACATTGGGGACAATGGGGACAATGGGGACATTGTGGACACCCAGGGGGTGACAGGGACAGTGGGGACATTGGGGGGATTGGGGGCATTGCGGACATTGGGGACATTGGGGACATTGGGGGGATTTGGGGGATTGGGGACATCGGGGGCATTGGGGGATTGGGGACATTGGGGACAATGAGGGGATATTGGGGGACATTGGGGATATTGGGGGGATTGGGGATATTGGGGGTATTGAGGACATGGGGGACATTGAGGGGACATTGGGGGACATTGGGGACAATGAGGGGACATTGGGGACACTGAGGACATTGGGGGGATTGGGGACATTGGGGAGATTGGGGGGAGTGGGGACAGTGGAGACATTGGGGACACTGGGGACACTGAGGGGACGTTGGGGGGTTTGGGGGGATTGGGGACATTGCGGTGTGTTGGGGACATTGGGGACATTGGGGGGACATTGGGGACACTGGGGACAGTGGGGGGATTGGGGACATTGGGGACATTGGGGGGACATTGGGGACACTGATGGGATTGGGGACATTGGGGACAATGAGGACATTGGGGGGATTGGGGGGATTGAGGACAATGAGGGGATTGGGGGGATTGGGGACATTGGGGACAATGAGCACATTGGGGACACTGGGGGGATTGGGGACATTGGGGGGATTGGGGGGACATTGGGGACATCGGGGGGATTGGGGACAATGAGGGGACATTGGGGACATTGGGGCATTGGGGACAATGAGGGGACATTGGGGACATTGGGGACATTGGGGGGATTTGGGACATTGAGGACACTGAGGGAACATTGGGGACATTGGGGATAGTGGGGACATTGGGGACGTTGGGGGGATTGGGGGCATCGGGGACATTGGGGACATTGGGGGGACATTGGGGGGATTGGGGACATTGGGGGATTGGGGACATTGGGGACACTGGGGGGACATTGGGGACATTGGGGACATCAGGGGACACTGGGGGGATTGGGGGCATGGGGGGGATTGGGGACACTGGAGACATTGGGGGGATTGGGGACATTGGGGACATTGGGGGGATTGGGGACATTGGGGACATTGGGGGACATTGGGGACATTGGGGCATTAGGGACATTGGGGACATTGGGGACATCGAGGGCATTGGGGACATTGGGGACATTGGGGGATTGGGGACATTGGGGGGATTGGGGACACTGGGGGGATTGGGGACATTGGGGGACATTGGGGGGCATTGGGGACACTGAGGACATATGGGGGATTGGGGACACTGGGGGATTGGGGACATTGGGGACACTGAGGGGACATTGGGGGATTGGGGACATTGGGGACACTGAGGGGACATTGGGGACACTGGGGGGATTCGGGGGATTGGGGACATTGGGGGACATTGGGGACATTGGGGACAATGAGGGGACATTGAGGGGATTGGGGGGATTGGGGACATTGGGGGATTGGGGACACTGGGGACATTGGGGACAATGAGGGGATATTGGGGACATTGGGGACACTGAGGGACATTGGGGGATTGGGGACACTGGGGGGACATTGGGGACACTGGGGACATTGGGGGGACACTGGGGACATTGGGGACATTGGGGGACATCTGGGGACACCTCAGGGCCATCGGGTGCCCTTGGGGACACTTTGGGGACATTTGGTGCCAGCGCTGCTGTCCCCGTGCAGGTGCGGGCACAAGGAGGCCGTGTTCTTCCAGTCCCACAGCGCCCGCGCTGAGGTGAGAGCAGAAACCCCAAATAAACCCCAAAATACCCAAATAAACACCAAAAATCCCCAAAACCCCAAATAAACCCAAAAATACCCAAATAAACCCCAAAAATCCCCAAAACAACCCCAAATAAACCCCAAAAATACCCAAATAAACCCTAAAATACCCAAAAACCCCAAATAAACCCCAAAAATCCCAAAAAACCCAAATAAACCCCCAAAATACCCAAATAAACCCCAAACAAATCCCAAAACTCCCAAATAAACTCCAAATAAACCCCAAAAATCCCAAAAACCCCAAATAAACCCCAAAAATCCCCAAAACCCCAAATAAATCCCAAAACTCCCAAATAAACCCCAAATAAACCCCAAAAATCCCCAAAACCCCAAATAAATCCCAAAACTCCCAAATAAACCCCAAATAAACCCCAAAAATCCCCAAAACCCCAAATAAATCCCAAAACTCCCAAATAAACCCCAAAAATCCCCAAAACCCCAAATAAACCCCAAAAATACCCAAATAAACCCCAAAATACCCAAATAAACCCCAAAAGTCCCAAAAACCCCAAATAAAACCCAAAAATACCCAAATAAACCCCAATTAAACCCCAAAACTCCCAAATAAACCCCCAAAAATCCCAAAAACCCCAAATAAATCCCAAAACTCCCAAATAAACCCCAAATAAATCTCAAAAATCCCAAATAAACCCCCAGAAAACCCCAAATAAACCCCAAAAATCCCTTCTCAAAAGCCCCCCGGAACCTCCCCAAAACTCTCCCCAAAAAACTCCAAAATTCTCCTCAAAAAAACCCAAAATCTTCCGTAAAAAACCCCAAAATTCTCCCCAAAAAACCCCAAAATCTTCCCCAAAAAACCCCAAAATCCTCCCTAAAAACCCCAAATAAACCCCAAATAAACCCAAAAAACCCCCAAATAAACCAGAAAATAAACTCTAAAATCCCAAATAAACCCCAAAAATCCCTTCCCAAATCCCCCCGGGACGTCCCCAAAATCCGCCCTAAAAACCCCAAAATCCTCCCTAAAAAACCCCAAAATCTTCCCTAGAAACCCCAAAATCTTCCCTAAAAACCCCAAAATTCTCCCCAAAAAACCCCAAAATTCTCCCTAAAAAAACCCAAAATCTTTTCTAAAAAACTCCAAAGTCTTCCCTAAAAACCCCAAAATCCTCCCTAAAAAACCCCAAAATTCTCCCTAAAAAACCTCAAAATCTTTCCTAAAAAACCCCAAAATTCTCCCCAAAAAAACACAAAATTCTCCCTATAAAAACCCAAAATTCTCCCTAAAAAAACCCAAAATCCCAAAAAACCCCAAATAAAGCCCAAAGTTCCCACGGACTCCTCCCAAGATCCCCTGGGACCCCTCCCCAAAAAAACCCCAAATGTTTGGGGAGGGGTCCCAGGGGATTTTGGGGTTTTTGGGGAGGGGTCCCAAAACATTTTGGGGTTTTTGGGGAGAGGTCCCAGTGAATTTTGGGGTTTTTTGGGGAGGGGTCCCAGTGAATTTTGGGGTTTTTTTGGGGGGAATTTTGGGATTTTTGGGGAGGGGTTTTGGGGGTTTGGGGTTTTTTGGGGGAGGATTCTTGGGGATTTTGGGGGGAAGTTTTGGGGTTTTTTGGGGTTGTTTTTAGGGAGGATTTGGGGTTTTTCTGGGGATTTTGGTTTTTTTTTTTATTGGGGAGGGGTCCCAGAGAATTTGGGGTATTTTGGGGGGGTTTTATGGAGGAGTCCTGGGGGGTTTTGGGTTTTTTTTTTAGGGGAATTTGGGTTTTTTTTGGGGAGGGGTCCCAGGGGATTTGGGGTTTTTTTGGAGAGGTTTTGGGGTTTTTCAGGGAGGAGTCTCAGGTGATTTTGGGGGGTTTTGGGGTTTTTTGGGGGGTTTTTTTGGGGAGGTTTTGGGGTTTTTTGGGGAAGGTTCTCAGGAAATTTTGGGGTTTTTTGGGAGGGAGAGCTCCCAAAAATTTTTGGGGTTTTTGGGGAGGGGTCCCAGGGGATTTGGGGATTTTTTTGGGGAGCTTTTGGGGTTTTTTGGGGAAGGTTCTCAGGAAATTTTGGGGTTTTTTGGGAGGGAGAGCTCCCAAAAATTTTTGGGGTTTTTGGGGAGGAGTCCCAGGGGATTTGGGGATTTTTTTGGGGGCAGTTTTGGGGTTTTCTGGGGATGAGTCTCGGGGGATTTTGGGGGGTTTTGGGGATTTTTTTGGGGGAGGTTTTGGGGTTTTCTGGGGATGAGTCTCGGGGCATTTTTGGGATGGGTTTTGGGGAACACCCTGGGGCTGCTTTGGGAGGAGATTTTGGGGTGGGAGGAGAACCCCAGGAGGTTTTTTGGGGGAATTTCTGCAGGAATTTGCCCCAAATGTCCCAAATTTCCCCCATTTTGCAGGACGCCATGCGGCTGTACTACGTGTGCACGGCCCCGCACTGCGGCCACCGCTGGACGGAGTGACCCCAAAACTGACCCCGGAGTGACCCCAAAACTGACCCTGGACCCTGGAGTGACCCCGGGAACGACCTCAAAAGTGACTCTGAAAATGACCCCAAAGAGACCCCAAAAATGTCCCCAAAAATGTCCCCAAAAGTGTCTCCAGGATTGACCCCAAAAGTGACCCTAAAAGTGACCCCAAAAGTGACCCCAGGGCTGAGTGACTGCAAAAGTGACCCAGGACCCCAAAAGTGACCCCAGGAGGGACCCAGGACCCCAAAAGTGACCCTAAAGGGATCCCAAAAATGACCCCAGGAGTGACCCCAAACGTGGCCGTAGGAGTGACCCCAAAAGTGACCCTGCACCCCGGGAGTGACCCCAAAATTGACCCCAAAAGTGTCCCCAGGAGTCACCCCAAAAGTGACCCCAGTAGTGACCCCAAAAGTGACTCTAAAAGGACCCCAAAAATGACCCCAGGAGAGACGCTCGGGACCCCAAAAATGACCCCAGGGGTGACCCTAAAAGTGACCCCAAAGGGACCCCACAAATGGCCTCAGGAGGGACCCCAAAAATGACCCGAAAACTCAAACCCAGGCGTGACCTCAGATTGGACCCCAAAAGTGACCCCAGGAGTGACCCCAAAAGGGACCCCAAAGTGACCCCAAAAATGACCCCAGGGCTGAGTGACCCCAAAAGTGACCGCAAAAGTGACCCAGGATCCCAAAAGTGACCCCGGGAGTGACCCCAGGAATGACCCTGAAAGTGACCCCAAAAATTTCCTCAACAGTGACCCCAGGAGTGACCCCAGGACCCCAAAAGTGACCCCAAAAGTGACCCTGGGTGGATCCCTGAGACCCCCAAAAGTGACCCCAAAAGGGATTCCAGGACCCCAAAAGGGACCCCAGCACCCCAAAAATGACCCCAAAAGGGACCCCAAGACCCAAAAATGACTGAAAGGGACCCCAAAAGGGACTCCAGGACCCCAAAAGTGACCCCAAAAGTGACCCCAGCACCCCAAAAATGACCCCAGAACCCCAAAAATGACCCCAAAAACGACCCCAAAAGTGAGCCCAGAAATGACCCCAAAAGTGGCCCCAGGAGTGACCCCAGCACCCCTAAAATGACCCCAAAAGGGACTCCAGGAATGACCCCAAAAGTGACCCCAGGGCCCCAAAGTGACCCCAAAAGGGACTCCAGGACCCCAAAAGTGACCCCAGGAGTGACCCCAGGACCCCAAAAATGACCCTAAAAGTGACCCCAAAAACGACCCCAAAAGTGACCCCAAAAGTGACCCCAGGACCCCAAAAGTGACCCCAAAAATGACCCCAGGAATGACCCCAAAAGTGACCCCAGGACCCCCAAAGTGACCCCAGCACCCCAAAAATGACCCCAGGAGTGACCTCAGAAGGGACCCCAAAAGTGACCCCAAAGGGACCCCAGGACCCCAAAAATGACCCCAAAAGTGACCCCAAAAATGACCCCACAGTGACTCAGGACCCCAAAAGTGACCCCAAAAGTGACCCCAGGACCCCCAAAGTGACCCCAGAACCCCAAAAATGACCCCGAAAACGACCCCAAAAGTGACCCCAGAACCCCAAAAATGACCCCAGAACCGACCCCAAAAGTGACGCCAGGACCCCAAAAGTGGCCCCAGGAATGACCCCAAAAATGACCCCTGGACCCCAAAAGTGACCCCAGGAGTGACCCCAAAAGGGACCCGAGCACCCCAAAAATGACCCTAAAAGTGACCCTAAAAACGACCCCAAAAGTGGCCCCAGGACCCCAAAAATGACCCCCAAAGTGACCTCAGTAGGGACCCCAAAAGGGACCCCAGCACCCCAAAAATGACCCCAAAAGTGACCCCAAAAATGACCCCAAAAGGGACCCCAGCACCCCAAAAATGACCCCAAAAATGACCCCAGGAGTGACCCCAGGACCCCAAAAATGGCCCCAAAAGGGACTCCAGGAGTGACCCCAAAAATGACCCCAGGACCCCCAAAGTGACCCCAAAAGGGACCCCAAAAGTGACCCCAGGACCCAAAAATGACTGAAAGGGACCCCAAAAGGGACTCCAGGACCCCAAAAGTGGCCCCAAAAGTGAGCCAGGACCCTAAAAATTACACCAGCACCCCAAAAATGACCCCAAAAGGGACCCCAGGACCCCAAAAATGACCCCAGGCCCCCAAAGTGACCCCAAAAACGACCCCAAAAATGACCCCAAAAGTGACCCCAGGACCCCAAAAGTGGCCCCAGGAGTGACCCCGCACCCCAAATTTTCCCTTTTTCCCCCAAAATCCCCCAAAATCCAATCTCGAACCCCAAAAACGTTTCGGGAATTTTTATTCCAATCCACCAAAATCCGGGACCGGGAACGGGAGGGGATTAAATAAGACAAAAAAGGAGGAAAAAAAAAGAGGAAAAATCCCAAAATTTTGGGGATTTTTGGGGGAATTTTTGGGGGAATTTTGGGGATTTTTGGGAATTTTCTCCTCGTCCCAAAATCAGCAAAAAAAAACAGGAAAAAAATTTTGGGATTTGGGATAAAAGCGGTGCCATTTATACAAATATAGTGTTTTATAAATGGGAATTTTGGGAATTTTTTGGGGAATTTTTTGGGAATTTTGGGGTTTTTTGGGAATGAGGGGGGAGGGGTTCGAACCCTGAGCCGCTCCAGGAAATAATTTAGGGAAATTTTGGGATTTTTAGGGAATTTTTACAAATTTTTAGGGATTTTTTAGGAATTTTTAGGGAATTTTGAAAGAATTTTAAGGGAATTTGAAAGGAAATTTTAGGGATTTTTTAAAAAGGATTTTAAAGGGAATTTTAAAGGAATTTTTAAGGGATTTTCTAGGGAATTTTTAGGAATTTTTTAAAAATTCTTACAAAATTTTAAAGGAAATTTTTGGGAATTTTTAGGGATTTTTTTACAGTTTTCTAGGGAATCGTTTAGGATTTTTTAGGGAATTTTTTTAGAGAATTTTCAGGGAATTTTTCGGATTTGTGAAGGGAATTTTTAGGAAATTTTTACATAATTTAAAAGGAAATTTTGGGGATTTTAAGGGAATTGTTTACAATTTCTAGTGATTTTTTTAGGGATTTTTTTAGAAAATTTTGGGACTTTTAAAAAAATTTTTAGTATTTTTTTAGGGAATTTTAAGGGATTTTTAAAGAGAATTTTAAAGAAGTTTTATGGAATTTAAAAGGATTTTTTAGGGAATTTTTAAAGGAATTTTACGGGAAATTTTAGTCAAATTTTAAGAGAATATTCTAGAATTTTTTTGAAATTTTTAGGAAATTTTAAAGGAATTTTTATGGAATGTTTGAGAATTTTAAATTAATTTTGGGGGGATTTTTAAAGGAATTTTTAGTGAATTTTAAGGAAACTTTTAGGAATTTTTAACCAATTTTTAAAGGAAATTTTACGAATTTTTTAGCAAATTTTCAGAATATTTGGAGAATTTTAAAGGGATTTTAAGGAATTTTAACCTTTTTTTTTTTGAAATTAAAACAAAATATTAAGGAAATTTTAGGGATTTTTTAGGAGATTTTGCAGAATTTTTGTGACAAATTTTTTGGGAATTTTAAGAAATTTTTTGGGAATTTTAAGGAATTTTTTGGGAATTTTAAGGAATTTTTTAGGGAATTTTTGGGAAATTTTACGAATTTTCGTAGAAAATTTTTAGGGGATTTCTTTTTTTAAAATTTTGGAAATTTAAAGGGAATTTTTGGGGGGAATTTTCAGAATTTTGGGGGGAATTTTTAGGGAATTTTAAAGGAAATTTTTTGGGATCAAAGTGCCTGGAAGCTCCTTAATTATTATTCATTCTTCCTCATTAATTATTAATTAATTATTATTAATTCAAGGTTGGAGCCCTCCCCTAATGAGGGGGGAGGGGCTCTTATTGCCTTGGGGGCCCCTCCCCCACCGCCCCGGGAATTCTGGGAATTCGGGGGGGGGAGGGGCCTGGAAGCTTCGGGAACTCCATGGAAAGTTCTGGAATCCCATGGAAGGTTCTGGAAGTTCTGGATCCCAGTGGAAGCACCTGGAAAGTTCTGGAATTCTGTAGAAAGTTCTGGAATTCCATGGAAAGTTCTGGAAGTTCTGGGATTTTTGGGTCCCCATGGAAAGTTCTGGAATTCCATCAAAAATTCCGGAATTTTTGGATCTCCGTGAAAAATTCTGAGGGTTCTGGAATCCCATGGAAAGTTCTGGAATTCCATGGAAAGTTCTGGAAGTTCTGGATCCCAGTGGAAGCACCTGGAAAGTTCTGGAATTCCATAGAAAGTTCTGGAATTCCATAGAAAGTTCTGGAAGTTCTGGAATTCCATGGGAAGTTCTGGAAGCTCTGGAACTCCATGGAAAGTTCTGGAAGTTCTGGATCCCAGTGGAAGCACCTGGAAAGTTCTGGAATCCCATAGAAAGTTCTGGAATTCCATGGAAAGTTCTGGAATTTTTGGATCCCCGTGGAAAGTTCTGGAATTCCATAGAAAATTCTGGAATTTTTGGATCTCCGTTAAAAAATCTGAAGGTTCTGGAACCCCATGAAAAGTTCTGGAAGTTCCAGGATCTCCGTGGAAACTTCTGGAATTCCATGGAAAATTCTGGAAGTTCTGGGAATTTTGGGTCCCTGTGGAAAGTTCTGGAATCCCATGGAAAGTTCTGGAAGTTCTGGAATCCCAGTGGAAGCACCTGGAAAGTTCTGGAATCCCATAGAAAGTTCTGGAATTCCATGGAAAGTTCTGGAATTCCATGGAAAGTTCTGGAATCTATTCAAAAATTCTGGATTTCCATAGAAAAATCTGGAATTCCATAGAAAATTCTGGAAGTTCTGGAACATTCTGGAAGTTCTGGAACTCCATGGAAAGTTCTGGAATCCCATGGAAAGTTCTGGAGCTCCATGGAAAGTTCTGGAAGTTCAGGATCTCCATGGAAAGTTCTGGAAGTTCTGGATCCCTGTGGAAGCACCTGGAAAGTTCTGGAATTCCATAGGAAGTTCATGGAAAGTTCTGGAATCCCATGGAAAGTTCTGGAATTTTTGGATCCCCATGGAAAGTTCTGGAATTCCATGGAAAATTCTGGAATTTTTGGATCACCGTGAAAAAATCTGAAGGTTCTGGAATTCCATGGAAAGTTCTGGAAGTTCTGGAATCCCATGGAAAGTTCTGGAAATCCATGGAAAGTTCTGGAAGTTCAGGAATTCCGTAGAAAATTCTGGAATTTTTGGATCTCCATGAAAAATTCTGGAAGCTCTGGAACCCCATGGAAAGTTCTGGAAGTTCTGGATCCCTGTGGAAGCACCTGGAAAGTTCTGGAATTCCATAGAAAGTTCTGGAAGTTCATGGAAAGTTCTGGAATCCTATGGAAAGTTCTGGAAGATCTGGAATTCCATAGAAAGTTCTGGAAGTTCAGGATCTCCATGGAAAGTTCTGGAAGCTCTGGATCCCTGTGGAAGCACCTGGAAAGTTCTGGAATCTCATCGGAAAATCTGGAATTCCATAGAAAGTTCTGGAATTTTTGGATCCCCGTGGAAAGTTCTGGAAGTTCAGGATCTCTGTGGAAACTTCTGGAATTCCATGGAAAATTCTGGAAGTTCTGGGAATTTTGGGTCCCTGCGGAAAGTTCTGGAATCCCATGGAAAGTTCTGGAAGTTCTGGAATCCCAGTGGAAGCACCTGGAAAGTTCTGGAATCCCATAGAAAGTTCTGGAATTCCATGGAAAGTTCTGGAATTCCATGGAAAGTTCTGGAATCTATTCAAAAATTCTGGAATTCCATAGAAAATTCTGGAAGTTCTGGAACATTCTGGAAGTTCTGGAACTCCATGGAAAGTTCTGGAAGTTCTGGGATTTTTGGGTCCCTGCGGAAAGTTCTGGAATTCCGTGAATGGAAAGTTCTGGAAGTTCTGGATCTCCATGGAAAGTTCTGGAATTCCATAGAAAATTCTGGAAGTTCTGGAAGATTCTGGAAGATCTGGATTTCCATGGAAAGTTCTGGAATTTTTGGGATTCCATAGAAAGTTCTGGATCCCTGTGGAAGCACCTGGAAAATTCTGGAATCCCATGGAAAATTCTGGAAGTTCTGGAACATTGTGGAAGATCTGGAATTCCATGGAGAGTTCTGGAATTTCTGGACCCTCCTGGACCATTCTGGAAGTTCTGGGATTCCATGAAAAGTTCTGGAGTTTTTGGATCCCCGTGGAAAGTTCTGGAAGTTCAGGATCTCCATGGAAAGTTCTGGAACTCCATGGAAGGTTCTGGATCCCTGTGGAAGCACCTGGAAAGTTCTGGAATTTTTGGATCCCCATGGAAAGTTCTGGAACTCCATTAAAAAAATCTGGAAGTTCTGGAATTCCATGGAAGGTTCTGGAATGTTGGGACCTCCATAAAAAGTTCTGGAAGCTCTGGAATTCCAGGGAAGTTCTGGGACTTCTGGGATTCCATGGAAGGTTCTGGAAATTCTGGACCCCCATGGGAAGGTCTGGAAGTTCTGGATCCTGGTGGAAGAACCTGGAAAGTTCTGGAATTTTTGGATCCCCGTGGAAGCTTCTGGAACTCCATCAAAAGATCTGGGATCTCTGGAACGTCATGGAAAGTTCCGGAACGCCGTGGAAAGTTCTGGATCTCTGCAAGTTCTGGAATTCCATGGAAGGTTCTGGGTCCCTCAGAAATGTCCTTGGTGCCTTCCAGAAGGTTCTGGAACTCCATGGAAGGTTCTGGAACCCCATGTAAGGTTCTGGAGCTCCATGGAAGGTTCTGGAACCCCATGGAAGGTTCTTGGTCCCCTTTGGGAGGTTTTTGGTCCTACTGGAATGTTCTGGATCCACAGGAAGAGTCCTGGTCCTCCTTAGAAGGTTCTGGAAGCTTCTGGAACTCCATGGAAGGTTCTGGGTCCCTCAGAAATGTCCTTGGTGCCTTCCAGAAGGTTCTGGGGCTCCATGGAAGGGTCTGGAAGCTCCATGGAAGGTTCTGGGTCCCCTTTGGGAGGTTTTTGGTCCTTCTGGAAGGTTCTGGAACTCCATGGAAGGTTCTGGAGCTCCATGGAAGGTTCTGGAGCTCCATGGAAGGTTCTGGGTCCCTCAGGAAGGTTCCGGGTCCCTCAGGAATGTTCTGGGTCCCTCAGGAATGTTCTGGGTCCCTCAGGAATGTTCTGGGTCCCTCAGGAGCTCCATGGAAGGTTCTGGGTCCCTCAGGAAGGTTCTGGGTCCCTCAGGAGCTCCATGGAAGGTTCTGGGTCCCTCAGGAAGGTTCTGGGTCCCTCAGGAGCTCCATGGAAGGTTCTGGGTCCCTCAGGAAGGTTCTGGGTCCCTCAGGAGCTCCATGGAAGGTTCCGGGTCCCTCAGGAAGGTTCTGGGTCCCTCAGGAATGTTCTGGGTCCCTCTGGAGCTCCATGGAAGGTTCTCGGTCCCATCACTAAGGTCTCGGTCCCACCTGGAACCTTCTGGAGCTCCATGGAAGGTTCTGGGTCCCTCAGGAAGGTTCTGGGTCCCTCTGGAGCTCCCGGTCCCATCAGGGAGGTCTTGGACCCTTCTGGAACCTTCTGGATCTCCAGGAGAGCTCTCGGATCCCACAGCTCCATCCCAGGAGGAGAATTCTGGATCCCGGTCACTCCCAGTCACTCCCAGTTTGTCCCAGTCCATCCCAGTTACGGTCCCTGGTGCTCAGGAGCTCCCGAGAAGATCCGGGCCATGACCTGGAGCTGCTGATCCTGAGGGATCCAGGGGGATTTCTCCATCCCAGTCCATCCCAGTCCATCCCAGTCCATCCCAGTCACTCCCAGTCCATCCCAGTTTGTCCCAGTCCATCCCAGTTTGTCCCAGTTTGTCCCAGTCCATCCCAGTTTGTCCCAGTTTGTCCCAGTTACGGTCCCTGGTGCTCAGGAGCTCCCGAGAAGATCCGGGCCATGCGCTGGAGCTGCTGATCCTGAGGGATCCATCCCAAATCCAGGGGGATTTCTCCATCCCAGTTTGTCCCAGTCCCTCCCAGTTTGTCCCAGTTTGTCCCAGTTCAGGGTTGCTGGTGCTCAGCAGCTCCCGAGAAGATCCGGGCCATGCGCTGGAGCTGCTGATGCTGAGGGATCCATCACAAATCCAGGGGGATTTCTCCATCCCAGTCCATCCCAGTTTGTCCCAGTTGCTCCCAGTTTGTCCCAGTCCATCCCAGTCCATCCCAGTTACGGTCCCTGGTGCTCAGCAGCTCCCGAGAAGATCCGGGCCATGCGCTGGAGCTGCTGATGCTGAGGGATCCAGGGGGATTTCTCCATCCCAGTCACTCCCAGTCCATCCCAGTCACTCCCAGTCCATCCCAGTTTGTCCCAGTCCATCCCAGTTACGGTCCCTGGTGCTCAGGAGCTGCTGAGAAGATCCGGGCCATGCGCCGCAGCTGCTGATCCTGAGGGATCCATCCCAAATCCAGGGGGATTTCTCCATCCCAGTCACTCCCAGTCCATCCCAGTCACTCCCAGTCACTCCCAGTCCATCCCAGTTTGTCCCAGTTTGTCCCAGTTGCTCCCAGTCCATCCCAGTTTGTCCCAGTCCGTCCCAGTTATGGTCCCTGGTGCTCAGCAGCTCCCGAGAAGATCCGGGCCATGCGCTGGAGCTGCTGATCCTGAGGGATCCAGGGGAATTTCTCCATCCCAGTTTGTCCCAGTTTGTCCCAGTTGCTCCCAGTCCATCCCAGTTTGTCCCAGTTATGGTCCCTGGTGCTCCGCAGCTCCCGAGAAGATCCTGGAGAAGCTCCAGAACTGCTGATCCTGAGGGATCCAGGGGGATTTCTCCATCCCAATTGCTCCCAGTCCATCCCAGTAACTCCCAGTCCCTCCCAGTCCATCCCAGTCCATCCCAGTTTGTCCCAGTTCAGGGTTGCTGGTGCTCCGCAGCTCCCGAGAAGATCCGGGCCATGAGGTGGAGCTGCTGATCCTGAGGGATCCATCCCAAATCCAGGGGGATTTCTCCATCCCAATTGCTCCCAGTTGCTCCCAGTTGCTCCCAGTCCATCCCAGTTGCTCCCAGTTTGTCCCAGTCTGTCCCAGTTCAGGGTTGCTGGTGCTCAGGAGCTCCTGAGAAGATCCTGGAGAAGCTCCAGAGCTGCTGATCCTGAGGGATCCAGGGGGATTTCTCCATCCCAGTCCCTCCCAGTCCATCCCAGTCCGTCCCAGTTGCTCCCAGTCCGTCCCAGTTACGGTCCCTGGTGCTCAGCAGCTCCCGAGAAGATCCGGGCCATGCACTGGAGCTGCTGATCCTGAGGGATCCAGAGGGATTTGTCCATCCCAGTTTGTCCCAGTTTGTCCCAGTCCATCCCAGTTTGTCCCAGTCCCTCCCAGTTTGTCCCAGTCCATCCCAGTTTGTCCCAGTTCAGGGTTGCTGGTGCTCCGCAGCTCCCGAGAAGATCCGGGCCATGCGCTGGAGCTGCTGATCCTGAGGGATCCAGGGGGATTTCTCCATCCTGGTTGCTCCCAGTCCATCCCAGTCCCTCCCAGTCCATCCCAGTGTGTCCCAGTCCATCCCAGTTTGTCCCAGTCTGTCCCAGTTACGGTCCCTGGTGCTCAGGAGCTGCCGAGAAGATCCGGGCCATGCGCTGGAGCTGCTGATCCTGAGGGATCCAGGGGGATTTCTCCATCCCAGTTGCTCCCAATTGCTCCCAGTCCATCCCAGTTGCTCCCAGTCCATCCCAGTTTGTCCCAGTTCAGGGTTGCTGGTGCTCAGCAGCTCCCGAGAAGATCCGGGCCATGACCTGGAGCTGCTGATCCTGAGGGATCCATCCCAAATCCAGGGGGATTTCTCCATCCCAGTTGCTCCCAGTCCATCCCAATTGCTCCCAGTCACTCCCAGTCCATCCCAGTTTGTCCCAGTTTGTCCCAGTTCAGGGTTGCTGGTGCTCTGCAGCTCCCGAGAAGATCCGGGCCATGCGCTGGAGCTGCTGATCCTGAGGGATCCAGGGCGATTTCTCCATCCCAGTTGCTCCCAGTTGCTCCCAGTTTGTCCCAGTCCATCCCAGTGTGTCCCAGTTACGGTCCCTGGTGCTCAGCAGCTCCCGAGAAGATGCGGGCCATGCGCCCGAGCTGCTGATCCTGAGGGATCCAGGGGGATTTCTCCATCCCAGTTTGTCCCAATTGCTCCCAGTGTGTCCCAGTCCATCCCAGTTGCTCCCAGTCCGTCCCAGTCCATCCCAGTTACGGTCCCTGGTGCTCAGCAGCTCCCGAGAAGATCCGGGCCATGCGCTGGAGCTGCTGATCCTGAGGGATCCAGGGGGATTTCTCCATCCCAGTCGCTCCCAGTCCATCCCAGTCCATCCCAGTTGCTCCCAGTCCCTCCCAGTTTGTCCCAGTCCATCCCAGTTTGTCCCAGTTCAGGGTTGCTGGTGCTCCGCAGCTCCTGAGAAGATCCGGGCCATGAGCTGGAGCTGCTGATGCTGAGGGATCCAGGGGGATTTCTCCAGTCCAATTGCTCCCAGTTGCTCCCAGTTTGTCCCAGTCACTCCCAGTCCATCCCAGTCCATCCCAGTTTGTCCCAGTTTGTCCCAGTTTGTCCCAGTTACGGTCCCTGGTGCTCCGCAGCTCCCGAGAAGATGCGGGCCATGCGTCGCAGCTGCCGCGCGGCCGAGTTGGATTCCTGCTGCAGCCGCCGGTTGTTCTGCCGCAGGTTGGCCACCTCGGCCTGCAGGAACACCTTGTCCTGCTTCTCCTGGGGGGAAAACGAGGGAAAAACAGGAAAAAAATGGGAATTTGGGAAAATTCGGAATTGTTGGAGATTTTTGAGCGAAAAAATGGGGAATTTCGGGCAAAAAACGGGGATTTTATAGCTAAAAATGGGGATTTTTAAAGTAAAAATTTGATTTTTTTAAAGGGAAATTACGGATTTTGGGGGGATTTTTTAAGAGATAAAGAATTGGTTGTGAATTTTAGGGGGAAAATAGGAATTGTTGAGGGGAAAATCCAGAATTTTTGACAGAAAAAAATGAGAATTTTGGGCAAAAACCAGGTTTTTTTAAGGGTAAAATGTGAATTTTTAGTGAGTTTTCTTGCAGGTTTTTAAGTGAATAATAGGGTTTTTTTAATTTTTGGATTTTTAGAGACAAAAATGTGAATTTTGGGGGGAAATTGGGAATTCCTAGGAAAAAATCAGCAATTTTTTAAGGTAAAATGTGGGGTTTTTGTGATTTTTTGGGAGTTTCAAAGAAAATAAAGAGATTTTTTTAATTTGGGGATTTTTTTAGGGGCAAAAATGGAAATTTTGGGGGGGAGAAGTGGGGAGTTTTTAGCAAAAAATGGGGATTTTTAAAGGTAGAATGTGAATTTTTAAGTGATTTTTTTGGGGTTTTTTTTTTAGGAAATGAAGGGATTTTTTGTTTTTTAATTTTGGAATTTATATCAGGGGAAAAAAAAGGGGAATTTTTGGGAATTTGGGGCTCGCTCACCTTTTCCAGGTCGCTGTGGAGCTGCTTCAGCATCGCCTCCAGCTGGGAAACTTTTCCTGGCAGGTCCAGGGGGGCCGGGGAGGGGCTGGGAGGGGAAATTTGGGGTTGGAAAAGGCAAAAATGGGAAAAAAAATCAGAAAAAAACCCCAAAAATACCCCCAAAAGTCAATCCCCCAAAATCCTTTTATAAAGCCCCCAAAAATTCTTATTTTCTCCCCAAATTCCCATTATTCCCCTAAAAATTGTCCCAAATTTCCTTTTTCCACCCTAAAAATCTCCAAAAATGGCCCCAAATTCCCCTTTTCCCCCAAATCCCTCCCAAAATTTCCATTTTTTTTCCCAAATTCCCTCCCAAAATTCCCCGATTTTCCCCTTTTTTACCAATTTTCCTCCCAGACATCCCAAAATTTCCATTTTTGCCCCAAATCCCCTCCCTAAACCCCTAAAAATCCTCTCCGATTCTCATTTCCCCCCCCCAAATCCTCCAAATTTCAAATTTTCCCCCTAAATTTCAAATTTTTTTCTCCCCAAATTTCCGTTTTTCCCCCAAATCCTCCCTTTCCCCCCCAAATTTCAATTTTTCTCCCCCATAAATTCCCATTTTACCCCCAAATTCCCCCCAAAATTCCCTTTTTTCCCCAAAAATTTCTCATTTTTCCCCTAAAATTTCTCATTTTTCCCCTAAAATTTCCCATTTTTCCCCTAAAATTTCTCATTTTTCCACTAAAATTTCCCATTTTTCCCCCCAATCCCGGGGATTTTGGGGTTCCCGTGAATTTTTGGGGGTACCTGAGTGGGGGGAGGGGCGGCGCCCGCGGGGGTGGGGGAGGGGCCGGGGGCGGCTCCGGGCTCAGGGCGGGGTCGGCCAGGGAGAACAGGGACACGGCTCGCTGCACTAAAATGGGAAAAATGCACAAAATTCACCCAAAATATCCCCAAATCACCCCAGGGAGAACAGGGACACGGCTCGCTGCACTGGAATGGGAAAAAATGAACAAAATTCACCCAAAATTCACCCAAAATTCACCCAAAATATCCCAAAATATCCCAGGGAGAACAGGGACACGGCTCACTGCACTGGAATGGGAAAAAATGAACAAAATTCACCCAAAATATCCCAAAATTCACCCAAAATATCCCCAAATCACCCCAGGGAGAACAGGGACACGGCTCGCTGCACTGGAATGGGAAAAAATGAACAAAATTCACCCAAAATTCACCCAAAATATCCCAAAATATCCCCAGGGAGAACAGGGACACGGCTCGCTGCACTAAAACGGGAAAAAATGAACAAAATTCACCCAAAATTCACCCAAAATATCCCAAAATATCCCAAAATTCACCCAAAATATCCCAAAATTCACCCAAATCATCCCAGGGAGAACAGAGACACGGCTCGCTGCACTGGAACGGCCAAAAATGCACAAAATTCACCCAAAATATCCCAAAATTCACCCAAAATTCACCCAAAATATCCCAAATTCCCCCAGGGAGAACAGGGACACGGCTCGCTGCACTGAAAGGGCAAAAAATGCACAAAATTCACCCAAAATCGGCTCCAAAATATCCCAAAATTCACCCAAAATATCCCCAAATTCACCCAGGGAGAACAGGGACACGGCTCGCTGCACTGAAATGGGAAAAAATGCACAAAATTCACCCAAAATATCCCAAAATATCCCAAAATTCACCCAAAATATCCCCAAATTATCCCAGGGAGAACAGGGACACAGCTCGCTGCACTGGAATGGGAAAAAATGAACAAAATTCACCCAAAATATCCCAAAATATCCCAAAATTCACCCAAAATATCCCCAAATTCCCCCAGGGAGAACAGGGACACGGCTCGCTGCACTGGAATGGGAAAAAATGAACAAAAATCACCCAAAATATCCCAAAATTCACCCAAAATATCCCCAAATCACCCCAGGGAGAACAGGGACACAGCTCGCTGCACTGGAATGGGGAAAAATGCACAAAATTCACCCAAAATTCACCCAAAATATCCCCAAAACTCCCTCAGGGAGAACAGGGACACGGCTCGCTGCACTGAAATGGGAAAAAATGAACAAAATTATCCCAAAATTCACCCAAAATATCCCCAAAACTCCCTCAGGGAGAACAGGGACACGGCTCGCTGCACTGGAATGGGAAAAAATGAACAAAATTCACCCAAAATTCACCCAAAATATCCCCAAAATTCACCCAAAATTCACCCAAAATATCCCAAAATATCCCAGGGAGAACAGGGACACGGCTCGCTGCACTGAAATGGGAAAAAATGCACAAAATTCACCCAAAATATCGCAAAATTCACCCAAAATTACCCCCAAAACCACCCCAAAATACCCAAAAAATGCCCCCAAATTAGCCCAAGAATACCCCAAAATTAGCCCAAAAATCATCCCCAAATTGAACCCAAAAATACCCCAAAATATCCCAAAATCACCCCAGGGAGAACAGGGACACGGCTCGCTGCACTGGAATGGCCAAAAATGCACAAAATTCACCCAAAATATCCCAGAAATTCCCCCAAAATTACCCCCAAAACCACCCCAAAATACTCAAAAAATGCCCCCAAATTAGCCCAAAAATACCCCAAAATTAGCCCAAAAATCATCCCCAAAATTAGCCCAAAAATACCCCTAAATTAGCCCAAAAATACCCCAAAATTAACCCAAAAACAGCCTCAAAATATCCCCAAATTATCCCAGGGAGAACAGGGACACGGCTCGCTGCACTGGAATGGCAAAAAATGCACAAAATTCACCCAAAATTCACCCAAAACATCCCAAAACCCCCAAAATATCCCAAAATTACCCCCAAACCTCCCAAAATTACCCCAAAACCACCCAAAATACCCCAAAACCCCCTAAATCACCCCAGAATCAACCAAAATTACCCCCAAATTGACCTAAAATTACACCACAAATCTCCCCAAAATTCCCCCAAAATTCCACCCAAAATTCACCCATAAATTCCCAAAATTCACCCAAAATTTCTGCAAGCGTCCCCAGAATCTTGCCAAATCCTCCCAAAACAACCCCAAATTCACTCCAAATCCCTCAAAATACTCCAAAATCCCCAAAATTGCCCAAAATTTTCGATTTTTTCCCCATTTTTTCCCGTTTTCCTCACCCTCGTAGGCCTTGGCGGCGCTGACGAGCGTCGCCCACTCCAGCCCGGCCGTGTCCGGCAGCGGCATCAGCCCCGGCTCCAGCCTGGCCACGGCACCTGGGGGGGAAAATTCCCAAAAATTCACGAAATTCCACAAATCCCAAAAATTCCTAAATTTTCCCCAAAAAATCTGGGTGAAAATACGCAAAAAATCCCCCCAAAAATCCCATTTTTTCATCAAAATCCATCCCAAAAATGCCGTTTTTCTTCTCAAAATCCCACTCCAAAATTCCAACTTTCCATCCTAAATTTCCCCCCAAAATCCCCAAATCCCAAAAATTCCCCAAACCCCAAAATTCAAAAAATATCCCTAAAAAATCGGGGTTGAAATCTCGAACAAAATTCAATTTTTTAACCAAAATCCCCAAATCCGGCTGTGGGATCAGCCCCGGCTCCAGCCTGGGGGCAGGAAAATCCAAAAAAAAATCCCAAAATGAACAAAATTCCCAAAATTCCAAAAAATTCCAGAATTCCCAAAAAATCCCCAAAAAATTCCCCCCAAAAATCCCATTTTTCTACCAAAAAATCCCATTTTTCTGCCCCAAAATCCCATCTTTTCACTCCAAATTCATCCCAAAATTCGGATTTTCCAACCCGTGTTTTCCCCAAAATTCACAAATCCCAAAATTGCCAAAAATTCCCCCAAAAATCGGGGTTGAAATCTCAAACAAAATTCAAATTTTTAACCAAAATCTCAAAAAAATCCCTCAAAAAATCCCCCCTAAAACTGCAAACAAATTCCCAAGCAAATCCCCCTAAAAATTCCCCAAAATTCCCAAATTTCCAGAATTTTTCCAGGTTTTAGCCCCAAAAATGGAAAAAATTTGAAGTTTTTAACCCAAAAAAAATGAGATTTTCCCCCGATTTTTTCCATTTTATTTTCCTGGTTTTCCCCTGATTTTCCTCATTTTTTTCTCTTATTTTTCTAATTTTTTAGTGATTTTTTTCCTTTTTTTTTATTGCAGCCCTTGCACGTATTCCAAACCACGACATCCCCAAAATTTCTCCAAAATCCAAAAGAAATCCCAAAATTTTCCAGAAACTTCCCCAAAAAATAAAGAAAAAAAGCCCAAAATTCCCAATAAAATCCCAAATTTTCCCCAATTTTTGTCCCCAAATTCAGAATTTTCCCACCTTTCCTGTTGGGCAGGGTGTTCCGGCTGCCCCCCGGCAGCGGCTCCGGGAAATTCCCCAAAATTCCCAAATTTCCCGAATTTCTGGAATTTTCTGAATTTCTGGAATTTCCTGAATTTCTGGAATTTTCCAAATTTCCGAAGTTTTCCGAGCGGCCCCCGCAGAGACTCTCGTCCGACAGCGTCCGCTGCAAGGGCTGGAATTAAAAAAAATGGAAAAATAATCATTAAAAAATTGGAAAAATAAAATTAAAAAATGAGGAAAATCGGGGGAAAACCAGGAAAATAAAATGGAAAAAATCGGGGGAAAAAAATCTCATTTTTTTGGGGCTAAAAACCTCAAATTTTCGCCATTTTGGGGCTAAAACCTTGGAATTTTTTGCGTTTTGACACTGAAAAATTGGGGACATTTGAGAATTTGGTCAATTCCATGGAGAAAATTGGAGATTTTCACCATTTTTGGGTCTGAAAAATTCAATTCTTTACCGCTTTTTAGGCGAAAAAATTGGAATTTTTGCCGATTTTTCACCTAAAACCTCCGGATTTTTTGCATTTTTAATTTTAAATTTCAGGAATTTTGGGATTTGTGTCTCACCGGGCCGGGCTCGGGCTCGGGGCAGGAATTGTCCATCAGGATCAGACGTTTGAGGTCGTCCTCGATGGAGGATTTGGGGACGCGCCGGGGAGAGCGAAGATCCCGCAGGGACGCCCGGAGCCGCGGCTGCCCGAACACGTTCACCTGCCTGCACGGAAAGTTCCAGAAATTCCATCAATTCCATGGAAATTCCACAAAAATCCTAAAAAAATCCCATTAAAATTCAAAAAAACCCCATTAAAATCCATAAAAACTCCTTAAAATCCATTAAAATTCAAAAAAATCCCATTAAAATCCATGAAAATCTGCAGTTGTGGCTGCCCGAACACGTTCACCTGCCTGGGATGGAAAGTTCCAGAAATTCCATCAAAATCCCATGAAAAAAAAAAAAAACCCCATTAAAATTTATTAAAATTCAAAAAAAAACCATTAAAATCCATAAAAACTCATTAGAATTCATTAAAATCTGCAGTTGTGGCTGCCCGAACACGTTCACCTGCCTGGGGTGGAGAGTTCCAGAAATTCCATCAAAATCCCATGAAAAACAAAAAAAACCCATTAAAATTTATTAAAATTCAAAAAAATCCCATGAAAATTGATTAAAATTCAAAAAAATCCCATTAAAATTCATTAAAATCTGCAGTTGCGGCTGCCCGAACACGTTCACCTGCCTGCACGGAAAGTTCCAGAAATTCCATCAAAATCCCATGAAAAAAAAAAAAAACCCCATTAAAATTTATTAAAATTCAAAAAAAAACCATTAAAATCCATAAAAACTCATTAGAATTCATTAAAATCTGCAGTTGTGGCTGCCCGAACACGTTCACCTGCCTGGGGTGGAGAGTTCCAGAAATTCCATCAAAATCCCATGAAAAACAAAAAAAACCCATTAAAATTTATTAAAATTCAAAAAAATCCCATGAAAATTGATTAAAATTCAAAAAAATCCCATTAAAATTCATTAAAATCTGCAGTTGCGGCTGCCCGAACACGTTCACCTGCCTGCACGGAAAGTTCCAGAAATTCCATCAATTCCATGGAAATTCCACAAAAATCCTAAAAAAACCCCATTAAAATTCATCAAAATTCAAAAAAAAACCCATTAAAATCCATAAAAACTCCTTAAAATCCATTAAAATTCATTAAAATCCATTAAAATCCTCAGTTCCTGCATCTTCCAACACGTTCACCTGCCTGCAAGGAAAGTTCCAGAAATTCCATCAATTCCATGGAAATTCCACAGAAATCCTAAAAAAATCCCATTAAAATTCAAAAAAATCCCATTAAAATCCATTAAAATCTGCAGTTGTGGCTGCCCGAACACGTTCACCTGCCTGCACGGAAAGTTCCAGAAATTCCATCAAAATCCCATGAAAAACAAAAAAAATCCATAAAAATCCTATTAAAATAAAAAAATCCCATTAAAATCCCATTAAAATCCCATTAAAATCCATTAAAATTAAAAAAAATCCCATTAAAATCCATAAGAACTCATTAAAATTTATTAAAATCCATCAAAATCTGCAGTTGTGGCTGCCCCAACACGTTCACCTGCCTGCATGGAAAATTCCAGAAATTCCATCAAAATCCCATTAAAAACAAAAAAAATCCCATTAAAATTCATTAAAATTCAAAAAAAAAATCCCATGAAAATTGATTAAAATTCAAAAAAATCCCATTAAAATTCATTAAAATCTGGAGTTGTGGCTGCCCGAACACGTTCACCTGCCTGGGACAGAAAATTCCAGAAATTCCATCAATTCCATGGAAATTCCACAAAAATCCTAAAAAAATCCCATTAAAATTCAAAAAACCCCCATTAAAATCCATAAAAACTCCTTAAAATCCATTAAAATTCATTAAAATTCATTAAAATCCATTAAAATCCTCAGTTCCTGCATCTTCCAACACGTTCACCTGCCTGGGGTGGAAAATTCCAGAAATTTCAATTTTTTATCCCATTTTTATCCCATTTTCCCCAATTTATTTCCAATTTTTCCCCATTTTTCTCCCATTTATCCCTGATTTATTTTCCATTTTTTCCCATTTTTTCCCCATTTTCCCCCAATTTTTTTCCCATTTTTCATCCCATTTTCCCCAATTTATTTCAAATTTTTCTCCTATTTTTCCCCAATTTTTATCCCATTTTCCCCCCAATTTATTTCTAATTTTTTCCCCATTTTTCCCCCATTTATCCCTAATTTATTTTCAATTTTTTCCCATTTTTTCCCATTTTTCCCCGTTTTCCCCTCACATTCTGTGCTCGGCTCCGTCTCTTCCTCTCCCGGGGATTTTGGGAATTGGAGCAGCGGGGCCGGACCTGCAACGAAAAACCAAAAATTGGGAAATTTTCACCCAAAATTGGGAAATTTTCACTCCAAAAATGAGAATTTGAACAAAAACTTGGGGAATTTCAACCCCAAAACCCAGAAATTTCAACTCAAACATCAGGAATTTTAAACAATATTTGGGAATTTCATTCTAGAATTGGGAATTTTGACAAAAATTTGGGAATTTTTACCAAAAATTGAGAATTTTTCACCCCAAATTGGGAAATTTTCACTCCAAAAATGAGAATTTGAACAAAAACTTGGGGAATTTCAACCCCAAAACCCAGAAATTTCAACTCAAACATCAGGAATTTTAAACAATATTTGGGAATTTCATTCTAGAATTGGGAATTTTGACCAAAATTTGGGAATTTTACCCCAAAATTGGGAATTTTTCACCCCAAATTGGGAAATTTTCGCTCAAAAAATGAGAATTTTAATAAAAATTTTGGGAATTTCAACCCCAAAACCCAGCAATTTCAACTCAAACATCAGGAATTTTAATAAAAATTTTGGGAATTTCATTCTAGAATTGGGAATTTTGACCCAAAATTGGGAATTTTTATGAAAAATTTGGGAATTTTGACCCAAACTTTGGGAATTTCCTGACCTGTCCCGTCCGGCCGGGGGCGCCGCCCCCGAGGGCTCCTTGGGGCTCCTCTGGGAATTCCGGGCGGGAATTTGGGAATTTTGGGAATTTTGGGAATTTGGGGAATTTTGGGGGTTTGGGGAAATTTGGGGATTTTGGGGGTTTGTGGAATTTTGGGAATTTTGGGGATTTTTGGGGATTTTGGGGCTCCTGGAGTCGGCGCCGCTCTCGTCGGGGTCGCTGGAGGCCGAGCTGGAGAGCGGGGAGTGGCTGGAGGGCTGCAAAAAATGGGAAAAATTCAGAAATTTTGGGAATTTTTTTGGGTATTTTGGGAATTTTGGGAATTCTCAAAAATCAGAATCCCAAAAAACCCCAAAATTCCCAGGTTTTGGGGGCATTTTGGGGGTTTTTTCTGATTTTTTTGGGAATTTCTGGAATTTTTTCAGGATTTTTTTTGCAATTCTGGGAGTTTTTTAAGGGAAATTTTTTGGGATTTTTTTCAGAGATTTTTGGGGAGAATTTCTGGGGCCTTTTTGGGAATTCTGAAGGATTTTTGGGGGGATTTTTTTCCCAAGATTTTTAAGGATTTTTTGGGATTATTTTGGGGGATTTTTGGGATTATTTTGAGTTTTTTAGGGATTTCCAGGATTTTTTTTAGGATTTTTTTGGGGGATTTTTGAGGTTTTTTGGGATTTTTGGGGTTCCAGGCTCGGGGTCGCTGGAGAGCGGGGAGTGGCTCGAGGGCTGCAAAAATTGGAATTTTTGAGAAATTTTGGGAAATTTTTATGAATTTTGGGAATTCCAGAGCGTTCAGAATCCCCAAAAGTCAAAAATTCCCAAGTTTTGGGGGCATTTTTGGGGTTTTTTTCTGATTTTTCGGAGATTTTGGGGGGATTTCTGGGATTTTTTCAGGGATTTTTTGAGGATTTTTTGTTGCAATCCCAGACGTTTTTGAAGGGAAATTTTTTTGGGGATTTTTTTTTTTTTTGAGTTTTGGGGGGATTTTTGGATGATTTTTTTTTAAGAATTCTGGGGATTTTCTGGAGAATTCCAGAATTTTTTAGGGGAATTTTTGGAGAATTTTTGGGGGGAATTTTGGGAATTTTTGGGGGGAATTTTGGGATTTTTGGGGGGGAATTTTTTCAGGATTTTTTGGGGAATTTTGGGATTTTTGGGGGAATATTTGGCTTTTCCCCCTCTCACCTTGGGCAGCCCCTTCGGGGACTCTTCCCAAAGGGCTCAGGGAGGGAATTTTTGAGGAATTTTTGAGAAATTTTTGAGGAAATTTTGGGGGAAATTTTTGGGGGGGATTTTTTCAGGATTTTTTGGGGGGATTCCAGGGTTTTTGTGGAATTTTGGGGGTATTTTTTGGAAATTCCAAGGGATTTTGGGGGGGATTTTTTGGGATTATTTTGATTTTTTTTTTTAGGGAACTCCAGGAATTTATTTTAGGATTTTTAAGGGGAAATTTTGGGGGGATTTTTTGGTGATTTTTTCAGGGGGAATTCCAGGATTTTTAGAGGAATTTTTGGAGGATTTTGTGCAAATGTTTGGGGATAAATTTGAGGAGTTTTATGGACATTTTTGGGGGATTTTTTTTGTGAATTTTGGGGGTTTTTTGGGGAGATTTTTGGGGAGTTCTTGGAGAGTTTGGGGGATTTTGTTTTTGAGGATTTTGGGGGGATTTTGTTGGGGAATTCCAGAATTTCCTCCAGGATTTCCAGGGGAATTTTGGGGGAATATTTTTTGAGAATTTTTGGGAATTTTTTTGCGAATTTTGGGATTTTTGGGGGGGAATTTTTGGGGGGATTTTTTGGGGAATCCTAAGGGATTTTTGGGGAGATTTTGGGGGGAATGTTTTTAGGATTTTTTGGGGGGGATTTTCTTTGGGAGTTCCAGGATTTTTCTTTTTAATTTTTGGGGAACTTTTTGGGGAAATCTGGGGATTTTTGGGGGGAATTTTTTCAGGATTTTTTGGGGAATTTTGGGATTTTTGGGGGAATATTTGGCTTTTCCCCCTCTCACCTTGGGCAGCCCCTTCGGGGACTCCTTCGGGCGCTTCCCGGGGACGCGGGCGGGGGCCGGGAGGTGCCAGAGGGGCTCTGGGGGCGATCGGGGATTTGGGATCAGAATTCGGGATCAGCATCCACCAGCCCCAAATTCCCACAAAATTCCCACAAAATTCCCACAAAATTCCCTCCAAATTCCCCAATTCCCCTCCCCCATTCCCAATTTTCCCAACCAACCCCCAGATTTCCCCCCAAACTGTGGAATTTCCCCCCAGATTCCAAAATTTCCCGATTGTCCCACCAAATTCCCAAATTCCGAATATCCGTGCCAAATTCCCCCACTAAATCCCCAAATTTCCCCCCAAATTCCCAGATTTCCTCTCCAAATGCCCAAATTTCCCTCCCAACTCCCAATTTTTCCGGCCAAATCCCCAAATTTCTTTTCAAATTCCCATTTTTCCTCCCAAATCCCCAAATTTCCCTTTAAACTCCCCAACTTCCCTCTCAATTCCCAGATTTCCCTTCCAATTTTCCCCCAAAATCCCAATTTTTCCCCTCCAAATCCCCAAATATTTCCCTCCCCAATTCCCAAAATTCACTCCCCCATCCCTAAATTCTCCCACCAAATCCCCAATTTTTCCCCACCAAATTCCCGAATTTCCCTCTAAATCCCCAATTTTTTCCCTCCAAACCCCCAAATTCCCAATTTTTCCCTTTAAATCCTCAAATTTTCCTCACCAATCCCCAAATTTCCCTCTAAATCCCCAATTTTTTCCCTCCAAACCCCCAAATTTCCCTCCCCAAACCCCCCAAATTCCCAAATTTTCCCCCCAAATTCCCAATTTTCCCATTTCCGTACCCGTTTTGCTCCTCTCGGTTCCTCCCTCGTGTCCGGCGGCTTCGGCGCGGCCAAAATTCCCCAAATTCCCGGAATTCCCAGAATTCCCTGGATGTGGCTCCGCCCCCCTCTGTGACCTGCGGGAAAAATCCCAAATTTTCACCTTTTCCCCTCCATTTTCCCCCATTTTTCCCAAATTTTTCCCAATTTTTCCTCATTTTCCCCAATTTTCTCCCCCTTTTTCCTCCCAGATTTTCCGCATTTTGTCCAAATTTTCCCCATTTTCCTCCTTTTCCCAAATTTTACCCCAATTTTCTGCCCAATTTTTCCATTTCCCCCCCATTTTCTCCCTAATTTCCCCCCCAATTTTCTTCCCAATTTTCCTCAATTTTTCCCCAAATTTTTCCCAATTTTCCCCCAATTTCTCTCCCATTTTTCCCAATTTTCCCCCAATTTTCCCAATTTTTCCCCAAATTTTCCCAATTTCCCCCCAGATTTTCCCAAATTTTATCCCCAATTTTCTCCCCAATTTTCTCCCACATTTCCCCCCCAATTTTCTCCATTTTCTTCCCCATTTCCCCCCCAGTTTTTACCAATTTTCCCTCAATTATTTCCAATTTTCTCCCCCAATTTCCCCCCATTTTTCTCCAATTTTTTCCACCTTTTCCCCAAATTTTCCCCATTTTCTCCCCCAGATTTTACCAATTTTTTCCAATTTTCTCCCCCATTTCCTCCCAGTTTTTCCCATTTTCTTTCCCATTTTCCCCCCCATTTTTTCCCAATTTCCCCCCCAATTTTCCCCCAAATTTTCCCCCAAATTTTTTTCCCAAAATTTTCCAAATTTTCCCCAAATTTTCCCCCAAATTTTCCCCAATTTCCCATCCCCACCTGGCGCTGCCGGGGGCAGAGAAGCTTCCGGAAGGTTGGCGGAAAGCGGAGCCGGAATGGGGAGAGTCCGGGAAACTCAGGGGCCTGAAATGGGGGAAAAAAATGCAAAAAAATTGGAAAATTTGGGAAAAATAGGGAAAAATTGAAAAATTGGGAATAAAAGATAAAAATATGGGGGAAAATCCGGGGAAAATTTTGAAAAAAAATTGGAATACAGGGGAAAAAATTAGGGGAAAATGGAGAGAAAAGGGAAAAAATGGGAAAATTCAGGAAAGCGATGGAGAAAAATGGGAGAGAAATTGGGGAAATTTGGGGAAATTGGAAAAAATAAGGGGAAAAATGAGAGAAAAATGGGGAAAAATGAGAGAAAAATGAGAGAAAAATGGGGAGAAAACGAGAAAAATTGGGGGAAATTGTAGAAGTTGGGAATAAAATGGGGAACGGGGAAAAAGGGAAAAATTTGGGGAAATTGGGGAAAAATTTGGAAAAAATGGAGGAAGGGGGAAAAAGGAATAAATGGGGGAAAATTGGGGGAAATTTGAGGAGAAATTCGGAGAATTTGGGGAATATTGGGAGGATTTGGAAGGGAATTTCCAGAAATTTGGGGGGAATTTGGAAGGAAATTTCCAGAAAATTTGGGGGGAAATTTGGGGAGGATTTGGGGGAATTTCAGCAATTTGGGGGGAAATTTTCAGGAATTTTCGGGGGGATTTTGGTGAATTTTGAGGTGAATTTCAGGAATTTTGGGGAAAACTCTGGGAAGATGTTGAAGGGAATTTGAGGGAGGTTTTAGGAGGAATTTTGGGTGAAATTTTGAGGGGAATTTGGGGAGGATTTGGGAGAAACTTTGGGGGGAAAATTCGGGGAATTTTGGGTGGAATTTTTGGTGGAATTTGGGGGAAGTTTTGGGGGTTTGGGGGGAAATTCTGGGAATTTTGGAGGAATTTTGAAGGGAATTTCAGGAAGGCTTTGGGGGGAATTTTTTGAAATTTTTTGGGATTTGGGGGCATTTTGGAGGGAATTTTGCACTGAATTTCAGGGGGATTTTACACAGAATTTCAGGAATTTTGGGGGAAATTCCGGGATTTTTTTGGGGTATTTTGGAAATTTTGTACGAGAAATTCTGGGAATTTTGATGGGGATTTGGGGGGGTAATTCAGGGAATTTTGGGGGAAATTCGGGGAATTTTGGGTGAGCTTTGGGGGCAATTTTGGGGAATTCCTGGCGATTTTGAAGGGAATTTTGGGAGAATTTTGAGGGGAATTTGGGGGGAAAAACTCTGGGAATTTTGAAGGGAATTTTTGGGGAAATTTCAGGGGAATTTTTTGGGGAATTTTGAAGGGAATTTCAGGATTTTGGGGGAAACTTTTGGGGGAATTTTCAGGAATTTTTGGTCGTTTTCCCTCACCTTTTCCCGTGCCCCGTCTGCGTCTCCCTGGCTGCGCCGCCGCCCGTGGGTGCCAGCCCCGGCTGTGCCCGTTTGGTGCCCCCGCGGTGCCAGGAGGGGACGCCGCGGAACCCGGCCCGGAACGGCCCCGGGAGCGGCTCCGGATCCGCCCGGGGCTCCAGTGCCAGCGACTCCGACCAACCCCTGCGGGCACAGATGGCATCAGGATGGCACCGGGATGGCACCGGATCCGCCCGGGGCTCCAGTGCCAGCGACTCCGACCAACCCCTGCGGGCACAGATGGCACAGATGGCACAGCTGGCACCGGGATGGCACCAGGGTGGCACCGGATCCGCCCTGGGCTCCAGTGCCAGCGACTCCGACCAACCCCTGCGGGCACAGATGGCACAGATGGCACAGCTGGCACCGGGATGGCACAGGGATGGCCCCGGATCCACCCTGGGCTCCAGTGCCAGTGACTCCGACAAACCCCTGCGGGCACAGATGGCACAGATGGCACCAGGATGGCACCGGATCCACCCTGGGCTCCAGTGCCAGCGACTCCGACCAACCCCTGCAGGCACAGATGGCACAGCTGGCACCGGGATGGCACCAGGGGGACAAGGGGACACGGGGATGTGGCACCGGGATGGCACCGGTGGCACCGGAAGGGCCCCAGGAACGGCTCCGGATCTGCCTCGGGATCCACTGCCAGCAACTCCAACCAACCCCAGGGGAAAGGTGGCACCAGTGGCACCCATGGCACCAAGATGGCACCAATGGCACCCACAACAACCCAATGACACCAATGGCACCCAGACACTCAGATGGCGCCGATGGCACCAAGATGGCACCAATGGCGTCAATGGCACCCAAGTGCCACCAATGGCACCAAGATGGCACCAATGGCATCCATGACACCCAGATGGCACCAATGGCACCAAGATGGCACCAATGGCGTCAATGGCACCCAAGTGCCACCAATGGCACCCATGACACCAAGACTGCACCAACGGCACCAAGATGGCACCAATGGCATTGACAACATCTCAATGGCGCCAGTGGCACCCAAGATACTCAGATGGCACCAATGGCACCCAGATGGCACCAATGGCACCAAGATGGCACCAATGTCATGAATGGTGCCCTGATGACATCAGTGGCACTCAAGACATGTCAATGGCACCAAGATGCCAACAACATCATCCATGACACCAAGATGGCACCAATGGCACTCAAGACTTCTCGATGGCACCAATGGCACTCAGATGGCTCCAATGTCCTCCATGACACCCAAGCGCCACCAACGACGCTCACAACAACCCAGTGGCACCCATGGCATCAAGATGGCACCAATGGCGCTCACAACATCTCAATGACTCCAATGGCACCCAAGATACTCAGATGGCACCAATGGCACCCAGATGGCACCAATGACCTCCATGACACCCAGATGGCACCAATGGCACCCAGATGGCACCAATATCATCCATCACATCCAGATGGCACCAATGGCACCCACAACAACCCAAAGACTCCAATGGCACCCAAGACACGCAGATGGCACCAATGGCACCAAGATGGCACCAATGGCACTCCCAACATCTCAATGACTCCAATGGCACCCAAGATACTCAGATGGCACCAATGGCACCCAGATGGCACCAATGTCATCCATCACATCCGGATGGCACCAATGGCACCCACAACAACCAATGACTCCAATGGCACCAAGATGGCAACAATGGCATCAATGGCACCCATGTGCCACCAATGACACCCACAACAACCTAATGGCACCAATGGCGCCCAAGACACCCAAATGGCACCAATGGCACCCAGGACACCAAGATGGCATCAATGGCACTCCCAACATCTCAATGACTCCAATGGCACCCAAGATACTCCGATGGCACCAATGGCACCCAGATGGCACCAATGTCATCCATCACATCCAGATGGCACCAATGGCACCCACAACAACCAATGACTCCAATGGCACCCAAGACATTGAGATGGCACCAATGGCACCAAGATGGCACCAATGACCTCCATGACACCCAAGTGCCACCAAAGGCACCCACAACAACCCAATGGCACCAATGGCACCCAGATGGCACCAATGACCTCCATGACACCCAAGTGCCACCAATGACACCGAGGACACCAAATGGCACCAAGATGGTTCCAATGGCACTCCAGACATCACAGTGGCGTCAACGGCTCCAAGATGGCTCCAATGGCACCAAGATGGGACCAATGACACCCACGACACCCAGATGGCACCAAGAGCACCCAACCACCACCAAAGCCACCAACATCCAACCAACCTCCTGGGCGTGCCGTCCTCGTGCGGCGGCACGATGACGACGGTGACGGTGACCGAGGTGCGCAGGAGGTCGATCATCTGCTCGTGGCTCAGGGCCACGGCGGCCACCTTGCACAGCTCCAGCAGGCCGTGCCACCGCGGCCCGGGCACACCGGGGCACCCGCGGCACGGGGATGGCACCCAGGGGGACAAGGGCGAGCGGATGGCACCGAGATGGCACCGATGGCGTCAGTGGAACCCAGATGTGACCAACGACATTCGTGACACCCAAGTGCCACCGATGACACCAAGATGGCACCAATGGCACCAAGATGGCACCAATGGCACTCACAACAAACGAATGGCACACGAGATCATCAGATGGCACCAATGGCACCAAGATGGCGCCAAGGTCATCAATGGCACTAAGATGGCGCCAATGGCACTCAAGACATCTCAATGGCACCAATGGCTCCAAGATGGCACCAATGGCACCCAGATGACACCAACAGCACTCAAGACATCTCAATGGCACCAATGGCACCAAGATGCCACCAACGTCATCCATGACACTGAGATGGCACCAATGGCACTCACAACAACCCAATGGCACCAATGGCACCCAGACACTCAGATGGCACCAACGGCTCCAAGATGGCACCAATGACCTCCATGACACCCAAGTGCCAACAATGGCACCAACAACAACCCAATGGCACCAGTGGCGCCCAAGACACCCTGATGGCACCAATGGCACCAAGATGGCACCAATGACATCCACAACACCCAGATGGCACCAACAGCACCCAACCACCACCAAAACCCCCCCGAGCACCCAAACCCCACCGACCTCCTGGGCGTGCCGTCCTCGTGCGGCGGCACGATGACGACGGTGACGGTGACCGAGGTGCGCAGGAGGTCGATCATCTGCTCGTGGCTCAGGGCCACGGCGGCCACCTTGCAGACCTCGAGGAGGCGGCTGCCGCGCCGCAGCCCGGCCTGCCAGGCGAAGCCGTACTCCTCCACCTCGGCCACGCTGCCGTCGGGGTGCACGTGGAAGCCCAGCTGGCCCAGCCCGTTGCGCCGCAGCGTCATGTCCACCGTGGCGCAGCCCGGCGTGGTCATCTGCCGGGAAACACAGACACAAAACCGGTCGTTGGTCGGGCGGCGTCGAGGTGAAAAAATCCAAAATTCGAGTTTTGGGATTTTCCCCAATTTTTTCCCATTTTTCCCCCATTTCCCTCCAAATTTTTCCAATTTTTTCCCATTTTTCCCCCATTTACATTTCCACCCATTTTTTTCCAATTTCCCCCATTTCCCTCCAATTTTCTCCCAATTTTTCCCCCATTTGTCCAATTTTTCCCCCAATTTTCCCCCCATTTGTCCAATTTTCCCCCCAATTTTCCCCAATTTTTTCCCATTTCCCTCCAAATGTTTTCCAATTTTTTCCCATTTTTCCCCCATTTCCATTTCCACCCATTTTTTTCCAATTTCCCCCATTTCCCCCCTTTTTTTTTTCCAATTTCCCCCATTTCCACCCATTTTCCCCCCAACTTTTCCCCCAATTTTCTCCCATTTCCCCCCCTCCATTTCCCTCCAGACTTTTTCCAATTTTTTCCCATTTTCCCCCCATTTCCGTTTCCACACATTTTTTTTCCAATTTCCCCCATTTCCACCCATTTTTTTTCCAATTTTTTTTCCAATTTCCCCCATTTCCACCCTTTTTTTTTCCAATTTCCTCCATTTCCACCCATTTTCTCCCAATTTTCCCCAATTTCCCCCCCCCCAT
Organism: Passerculus sandwichensis; assembly: GCA_031885435.1. Taxonomy (NCBI): domain Eukaryota; kingdom Metazoa; phylum Chordata; class Aves; order Passeriformes; family Passerellidae; genus Passerculus; species Passerculus sandwichensis. The sequence continues at coordinate 11,704,452 of CM063146.1, forward strand.
TTCCCTCCAAATTTTTTCCAATTTTTTCCCATTTTTCCCCCATTTCCATTTCCACCCATTTTTTTTTCCAATTTTCCCCCCAACCTTTCCCCAGTCCCCCTCACCTTGAGCCTCTGCACGATCTCCTTCACCTCCTCAGCCGCTCCCTCCGCTCCTTCCTCCGATCCCGACGTTCCCGATGTCGTCGATCCCGACGTTCCCGACATTCCCGACGTTCCCGACGTTCCCGCCCCCACCCTGAGGCTGACCAGGTCCCCCCGGCCGTGGTAAATCCTCAGCGCCGCCCCCTCGGCGCTCCAGCCGATGACGTCCCCGGTGAAACAATTGAACACGACCTCCTTGGCCGCCAGGTCCACCAGCACCAGCAGCTCCTTGGAGACGCCCAGCACGCACGGCACCTCCGCGCCGCCGCGGCCGAAATCCAGCGCCGCCACGCGCCACGAGACGGCGCCGGCGCTCTCCAGCTCGGCCCAGGGCCGCGCCCGGGATTTCTCCTTCTTCTTGGAGGCCAAGGAGATGAGGTTGAACTTGCCCGCCGCGTCCAGGGGCGTGTTGGTGACGTAGTTCTCGGCCAGGTCCCGCAGGTACTCCTGGCGCGTCCTGGTGGCCATGGCGCGGAACTTGCGCGATTTGTGCGCCGCGTTCTCGCCGTTGATGGCCTTGGCCAAGAGGAAGGCGCGGAAGAGCTCGGAGCGGCGGAAGGTGACGCCCGACGGGGGCACCGGGGGCCCGAAGGGGGGGACGTCCTTGGAGCGCGTCACGGCCACGCTGGGTGGGGGGAAAAAAGGGATTTTAGGGAATTTTGGGAATTTCGGGGGAATTTTTGCTGATTTTTATGAATTTTTGGGGGATTTTTTGGGGATTTTTTGGGGATTTTGGGGAATTTTTGGGATTCCCAGTTCCTGGGAGACTGAAGGGTGGGAGGTCCTTGGAGCGTGTGACGGCGACGCTGGGTTGGGTCAGAAAATAGAGATTTTGGGATTTCAGGGATTTTTGGCAAATTTTGGGGAATTTTTAGAAATTTTTTGCAAATTTTGGGGGATTTTTTGGGGATTTTTTGGGGATTTTTGAGGGATTTTTCAGGAATTTTGGGGAATTTTTGGGATTCCAAACTCCCCGGGGCCCGAAGGGGGGCACGTCCTTGGAGCGCGTGACGGCGACGCTGGGTTGGGGGAAAAAAGGGATTTTAGGGAATTTTGGGGGAATTTTTGCTGATTTTTACGATTTTTTGGGGATTTTTTGTGAATTTTTTGGGGATTTTGGGGAATGATGGGGATTCCAAACTCCCGGGAGGCCGAAGAGTGGGACGGCCTTAGAGCGCGCGACGGCGACGCTGGGTTGGGGCAAAAAAAGCATTTTGGAGTTTTGGGACGTTTGGGGGAACTTTTTTTGCAAATTTTTGCTGATTTTTGCAAATTTTTTCCAATTTTTCCAATTTTTTTGGAATTTTTTAGCCGAACTCCCGTGAATTTCGGGGATTCCCCCCTGGGCGCCGGCCCCACCTGTAGCAGACGTTGTCGGAGCAGGGCTGGTGGGCGCGCACGATGATGAAGACGTGCTGGAAGTGCGAGCGGACGTTCTGCGGCGTGAAGGGCAGCGCGCCCGGCTCTTGGAAGATGATGGTGACGATGTCGTTGCCGATGTGGCGCTTGCGGAGGAGCTGGGGACGGAGTTTGGGCAATGAAAACCCGACGGGAACGGGCGGGGCGAGGATTCGGGGCCGTTCCAGGGAGTTTTGGGGTGTTCGGGTCTTGGGGGGTTTCAATGCTTGGGATCTTCCAATCTTTGGGATCGTCCAATCTTTGGGATCTTCCAAATCTTGGAATCCTCCAACTCTTGGGATTTCCCAAATCTTGGGATTCTCCAATCCTTGGATCTCCCAATCAACCTTTAGGATCCTCCAAATGTTGGGATCATCCAACTCATTTGGGATCCTCCAAATGCTGGGACCACCCAACCCTTGAGATCTTTCAACTCTTGGATCTCCCAAGCAACCCTTGGGATCCTCCAACTTCTGGGACCACCCAACCCTTGGGGACCTCCAACCTTTGGGATCTCCCAGCTCTTGGAATCCTTCAAACCTTGAGTTCCCCCAACTCCTGAAAGCACCCAACCCTTGGGACCACCCAACCCTTGGGAACCTCCAACCTTTGGGATCTCCCAACCCTTGGGAACCTCCAACCTTGGAACCTCCCAACCCTTGGGAGCTCCCGATCTCCGTGGATCCCACGGAAGGTTCTGGAGGTACCTGCTGGCGGTTGTTGGGCGTGTAGGGCAGCATGGTGGACACGTGGAACATGATCTCGTAGTCCTGGTACGTGGTGTAGAGCGAGTGCGTGCCCGTGGAGTCGGCTGCGGAGACACGGGAAAGGGGAGACGGTGAAATGCCAGAAATGGGTTTGGTGGAATCCCAGAAATGGGTTTGGTGAAATGCCAGAAATGGATTTGGTGGGATCCCGAAAAATTGATCAGGTGGAATCCCAAAAAATGGATCAGGTGGAATCCCAAAAATCAGATCTGGTGGAATCCCAGAAAATGGATTTGGTGGAATCCCAGAAAATGGATTTGGTGAAATCCCGAAAAATTGAACAGGTGGAATCCCAAAAAATGGATCTGGTGGAATCCCAAAAAACATATTGGGTGGAATCCCAAAAAGCAGATCTGGAGGAAATCCAAAAAAATGGATTTGGTGGAATCCCAAAAAACTGATCAGGTGGAATCCCAAGAAATGGATTTGGTGGAATCCCAAAAAGCAGATTTATGGGAACCCCAAAAAATTCATTTGGTGGAATCCCAAAAATCAGATCTGGGGGAATCCCAAAAAATGGATTGGGTGGAATCCCAAAAATCAGATCTGGGGGAATCACAAAAAATGGATCGGGTGGAATTCCAAAAATCAGAACTTGGAAATCCTGAAAAACGGATCCAGTGAAATCCCAAAAGAACAGATCTGGTGAAATCCCAAAGAAAATGGAGCCGGTGAAATCCCAAAAAATTGATCAGGTGGAATCCCAAAAAATGGATTGGGTGGAATCCCAAAAAGCAGATCTGGTGGAATCCTAGAAAATGGATTTGGTGAAATCCCGAAAAATTGATCAGGTGGAATCCAAAAAATGGATTGGGGGGAATCCCGAAAAATTGATCAGGTGGAATCCAAAAAATGGATTGGGGGGAATCCCGAAAAATTGATCAGGTGGAATCCCAAAAATCAGATCTGGGGGAATCCCAGAAATGGATTTGGTGGAATCCCAAAAAACTGATCAGGTGGAACCCCAAAAAATGGACTTGGTGGAATCCCAAAAAGCAGATCTGGAGGAACCCCAAAAATTTAATTTGGTGGAATCCCAAAAATCAGATCTGGAGGAAATCCAAAAAATGGATTTGGTGGAATCCCAGAAATGGATTTGGTGAAATCCCAAAAAATTGATCAGGTGGAATCCCAAGAAATGGATTTGGTGGAATCCCAAAAAGCAGATTTATGGGAACCCCAAAAAATTAATTTGGTGGAATCCCAAAAATCAGATCTGGTGGAATCCCAAAAAATTGATTGGGTGGAATCCCAAAAAGCAGAACTTGGAAATCCTGAAAAACGGATCCAGTGAAATCCCAAAAGAACAGATCTGGTGAAATCCCAAAGAAAATGGAGCCAGCGAAATCCCGAAAAATTGATCAGGTGGAATCCCAAAAATCAGATCTGGGGGAATCCCAGAAAATGGATTTGGTGGAATCCCAGAAATGGATTTGGTGGAATCCCAAAAAATTGATCAGGTGGAATCCCAAAAAGCAGATCTGGAGGAAATCCAAAAAATTGATTTGGTGGAATCCCAAAAATCAGATCTGGGGGAATCCCACAGAATGGATTTAGTGGAATCGCAAGAAGCAGATTTATGGGAACCCCAAAAAATTGATTTGGTGGAATCCCAAAAATCAGATCTGGGGGAATCCCAGAAAATGGATTTGGTGGAATCGCAGGAAGCGGATCTTTGGGAATTCCAAGAAACTGAGCCGGTGAAATCCCAAAAAGCGGATCCAGGGAAATCCTAAAACATGGAGCTGGTGAAATCCCAAAAACCTGATCAGGTGAAATCCCCCATCTCAAGAAGATCCCAGACTCACTCCTGGTGTCGAGCTGCGCCGCGTACTTGCTGAAGGCCCTGAGCGTCACCTTCTCACCCAGGAGGTTCCAACCCTTGGGATCTCCCAACCCTTGAGATCCCCCAACTTCTGGGACCACCCATCCTTTGGGATCCCTCAACTCTTGGATTCCTTCAACCTTTGGGATCTCCCAACTTCTGGATATCCTCCAAGCCTTGGAATTCGTCAACTCTTGGGATCCCTCAACTCTTGGAATCCTTCAACTTTTGGGATCCTTCAACCCTTGGGATCTCCCAACTCTTGGGATCCTTCAACCCTTGGGATCCTCAAACTTCTGGAAGCACCCAACTTTTGGGATCTCCTGGTGAAATCCCCCATCCCGAGAAGATCCTGAGAAGATCCTGAGAAGTTTCTAAGACCCCAAGAAGATCCCAAGACCCCCAGACTCACTCTTGGTGTCGAGCTGCGCCGCATCCTTGCTGAAGGCCCTGAGCGTCACCTTCTCGCCCAGGAGGTTCCAACCCTTGGGATCTCCCAGCCCTTGAGATCCTTCAACCCTTGGGATCTCCCAACTTCTGGGACCACCCAACCTTTGGGATCCCCCAACTTCTGGAAGCACCCAACCTTTGGGATCTCCTGGTGAAGTCCCCATCCCAAGAGCCCCAGACTCACTCTTGGTGTCGAGCTGCACCGCGTCCTTGCTGAAGGCCCTGAGCGTCACCTTCTCACCCAGGAGGTTCCAACTCTTGGGATCTCCCAACCCTTGGGATGCCCCAACTTCTGGGACCACCCAACCCTTGGGATCCTCCAACTTTTGGGATCTCCCAGCTTCTGGGACCACCCAACTCGAGATCCTTCAACCCTTGGGATCCTCCAACTTCTGGGACCACCCAACCTTTGGGATCCTTCAACCAAAGTCTTGAGATCCTTCAACCCTTGGGGTCCTTCAACTTTTGGGATCCTCCAGCTCTTGGAATCCTTCAACCTCTGGGGTCACCCAACTTCTGGGACCAACCAAAGCTTGAGATCCTTCAACCCTTGGGATCCTTCAACCCTTGGGATCCTCCAACTTCTGGGACCATCCAACCTTTGGGATCCTTTAACTTTTAGAATCCTTCAACCCTTGGGATCCCCCAACTCTTCAACCTTTGGGATTCTCCAACTTCTGGGACCACCCAACCTTTGGGATCCTTCAACCAAAGCTTGAGATCCTTCAACCTTTGGGATCCTTCAACCTTTGGGACCCTCCAACTTCTGGGACCATCCAACCCTTGAGATCCTTCAACCCTTGGGATCTCCCAACCCTTGGCATCCTCCAACTCTTGGGATCCCCCAACTCTTTGAACCCTTCAACCTTTGGGATCTCCTGCTGAAATCCCAGATCCCAAGAACATCCTGAGAAGACCCCAAGAAGATCCCGAGACCCCCAGACTCACTCTTGGTGTCGAGCTGCGCCGCGTACTTGCTGAAGGCCCTGAGCGTCACCTTCTCGCCCAGCAGCGTCAGGAACTCGTCGAGCGCGGGCCCGGCGGCCTCGTTGTTGTACATCTCCTCCTCCGAGCTCTGCCCGGCCTTGCAGTACAGGATCCCCACCTTGTGCCGCCGGCACAGCTGCGGCACCGCGGCATCGGGGGGTTAGGATCTTCAGGAGAGCAAAGAAATCCCAAATTCCCCCCAAAAAATCCCAAATTCCCCCCAAAAAATCCCAAATTCCCCCCAAAAAATCCAAAAATCCCCCCAAAAAATCCCAAATGGCAGAGAAAACCCAAGTCCCAAATGCAAGGAATTCAAAAAAATCCAGGAAATTCTTTCAACACCAAAAATACCTCAAATCTCCCTAAAAAATCCTAAATCCCAAAATAAATCCCAAATTCCCCCCAAAAAATCCCAAATCCCAAAATAAAATCCCAAATGGCAGAGAAAAGCCAAGGCCCAAATACGAGGAATTCAAAAAAATCCAGGAAATTCTTTCAACACCAAAAATACCCCAAATCAAATCCTAAATAAAAAAAAAAAATCCCAAATCTCCCCCAAAAAAATCCCCCCAAAAAAGTCCCAAGACCGAAAATAAAATCACAAATCCCCCTAAAAAATCCTAAATCCTAAAATAAACCCCAAATTCCCCCCAAAAAATTCCAAATCCGAAAATAAAATCCCAAATCTCCCCCAAAAATCCTAAATCCCAAAATAAATCCCAAATTCCCCCAAAAAAATCCCAAATCTGGAAATAAAATCCCAAATGGCAGAGAAAAGCCAAGGCCCAAATGCGAGGAATTCAAAAAAATCCAGGAAATTCTTCGACACCTGGGATCCTTTAACCCTTGGAAAATGCCAAAACCAAAAATCCCAGAAAAAGCCCAAAAATCAAAAAAAAATCTCAAAAAATAATCACCAAAAAATTCCTGAAAAATTCCCAAAAAAATCCCCAAAATTCCCAAATTTCCAGGAATCATTTAACCCTTTAAATCCTTTAACCCTTCAACTACAGAGCCCAAAATGACCCAGAAATTGCTCAAAAAATGCCCAAAAAATCACCAAAAATTTACAAAAAAATTCCTAAAAAATTGCAAAAATTGATGAAAAAATTCCTAAAAATCCTAAAAATTCCCTAAAATCCTAAGAATTATTTAACTCTTAAAATCCTTTAACCCCTCAACTACAAGGCCCAAAATGACCCAGAAATTGCTCAAAATTTGCAAAACAGTCACAAAAAAGTAACGAAAAAGTTGCGAAAAATTCACGAAAAATTCACAAAAAAATTGCGAAAAAATCGCGAAAATTGACGAAAAATTTGCAAAAAAATTCCCAAAATTCCCAAATTTCCTGGAATCATTTAACCCTTTAAATCCTTTAACCCTTCAACTACAGAGCCCAAAATGACCCAGAAATTGCTCCAAAACTCGCCAAAAAAATCGCGAAAAAATCGCGAAAAAGTTGCGAAAAATTCGCGAAAATTGACAAAAAATTTGCGAAAAATTCCCAAAAAAATCCCAAAATTCCCAAATTTCCAGGAATCATTTAACCCTTTAAATCCTTTAACCCTTCAACTACAGAGCCCAAAATGACCCAGAAATTGCCCAAAAAATGCCCAAAAAATCACCAAAAATTCACCAAAAAATCACCGAAAATTCAAAAAAAATCACAAAAATTCCTGGAAAAAATTCCCAAACTTTCCCAAATTTGTAGGAATTCTCACCCCCTGCTCGTCCAGCTTGAGGAGCTGCTCGGGGACCTTGGGGGAGGGCAGGGCCAGGCGCAGGCAGTGCACGTTGAGCTCGGGCAGGACGAACTCCAGCAGCTCCCGCACCGGGATCCCCAAAAAATTCCCCAAAAAAATCCTCAAAAATCCCCAAAATTCCCCAAAAATCCCAGGAATCCTTCAAGAGCTGGGAGGGTTTGAGGGTGGAATGGGAAAGAGACAAAATCCCTAAAATAATCACGAAAAATTAGCAAAAAATCCCTGAAAATCACGAAAAATTTGCAAAAAAATTTGCAAAAAATTGTGAAAAATTCGTGAAAATTGACGAAAAATTCCCAAAAAATTCACAAATTTCCAGGAATTCCCTCAAATCCTAGAAATTATTTAACCCTTGAAATCTTTTAACCCTTCAACTACATCTAAGCCCAAAACCCCCTAAAATCCCAGAAAATCCTCCAAAAAATTGTGGAAAAAATTGCGAAAATTCGCGAAATTGGTGAAAAATTGGTAAAAATTTCCTGAAAAATTTTCCAAAATTTCTCCAAAATTCCAGGAATCATTTAACCCTTTAAATCCTTTAACCCTTCAACTACAGAGCCCAAAATAACCCAGAAATCGCCCAAAAAATGCCCAAAAAAATCACCGAAAATTCACCAAAAAATCACCGAAAATTCAAAAAAAATCACAAAAATTCCCGGAAAAATTCCGGAAAAAATTCCCAAACTTTCCCAAATTTGTAGGAATTCTCACCCCCTGCTCGTCCAGCTTGAGGAGCTGCTCGGGGACCTTGGGGGAGGGCAGGGCCAGGCGCAGGCAGTGCACGTTGAGCTCGGGCAGGACGAACTCCAGCAGTTCCCTGACCGGGATCCCGCGGCCGGAGCCGGCCTTGGCCGTGCTGGGGGTGGCGTCCTCCAGGATGGAACCGCGCAGGGTCACCAGCTGGGAAAAGGAAAAATTGGGGAGAAATTAGAGAAATTAGAGAAAATTAGGGAAATTAGATTTTTTGGGGGGTTTGGTGAAAAAATTTGGGGGTTTTAGCTCCAAATTTGGGGGTTTGGGACCAAATTTGGGGATTTGGGACCAAAATTGAGGGGATTTGGGATGAAATTTGTGGGGAATTTTAGCCTAAAATTCAAGGGATTGGACCCCAAAATTGTGGGAAAATTATGCCTAAAATTGAGGGATTTGAGCCCAAAATTGTGGGAATTTTAGGCTGAAATTCAAGGGATTGGACCCCAAAAGTGAGGGATTCAAGGCTAAAATTGTGGGAAAATTATCCCTAAAATTGAGGGATTTGAGGCCAAAATTGTGGGAATTTTATCCTAAAGTTCAAGGGATTGGACCCCAAAATTGAGGGACTCAAGGCTAAAATTGTGGGAAAATTATGCCTAAAATTGAGGGATTTGAGCCCAAAATTGTGGGAAATTCAACCTGAAAATTGAGGGAATTTTATCCCAAAATTCAGGGGATTGGGCCCCAAAACTGAGGGAATTTTATCCTGAAATCCAGGGAATTTAATCCTAAAATTGAGATATTTGAGCCCAAAATTGTGGAAATTTTAGCCTAAAATTCAAGGGATTGGACCCCAAAATTGAGGGATTCAAGGCTAAAATTGTGGGGAAATTATCCCTAAAATTGAGGGATTTGTGCCCAAAATTGTGGGAATTTTAGCCTAAAATTCAAGGGATTGGACCCCAAAATTGAGGGACTCAAGGCTAAAATTGTGGGGAAATTATGCCTAAAATTGAGGGATTTGAGCCCAAAATTGTGGGAAATTCAACCTGAAAAATGAGGGAATTTTATCCCAAAATTCAGGGGATTGGACCCCAAAACTGAGGGAATTGTATCCTGAAATCCAGGGAATTTAATCCTGAAATTGAGAGATTTGAGCCCAAAATTGTGGAAATTTTAGCCTAAAATTCAAGGGATTGGACCCCAAAATTGAGGGATTCAAGGCTAAAATTGTGGGAAAATCATCCCTAAAATTGAGGGATTTGTGCCCAAAATTGTGGGAATTTTAGGCTGAAATTCAGGGGATTGGACCCCAAAATTGAGGGACTCAAGGCTAAAATTGTGGGAAAATTATCCCTAAAATTGAGGGATTTGTGCCCAAAATTGTGGGAATTTTAGGCTAAAATTCAGGGGATTGGACCCCAAAATTGTGGGATTCAAGCCTAAAATTGTGGGAAAATTATGCCTAAAATTGAGGGATTTGAGCCCAAAATTGTGGGAAATTCAACCTGAAAATTGAGGGAATTTTATCCCAAAATTCAGGGGATTGGACCCCAAAACTGAGGGAATTGTATCCTGAAATCCAGGGAATTTAATCCTAAAATTGAGAGATTTGAGCCCAAAATTGTGGAAATTTTAGCCTAAAATTCAGGGGATTGGACCCCAAAATTGAGGGATTCAAGGCTAAAATTGTGGGAAAATTATCCCTAAAATTGAGGGATTTGAGCCCAAAATTGTGGGAATTTTGGCCTAAAATTCAGGGGATTGGACCCCAAAATTCAGGGCATTAAACTCCAAAATTGTGAGAATTTTAGCCCAAAATTCAGGGCACGGGACCCCAAATTCAGGGAATTAAACCCAAAAATTGAGGGATTTGAGCTTAAAATTAGGGGAAATTCAGCCCAAACCTGTGGGAATTTGACACCAAAATTGAGGGAATTTTAGCCCAAAATTGAGGGAATTTTATCCTAAAATTGAGGGAATTTTATCCTAAAATTGAGGGAATTTCAGCCTGAAATTCTGGGATTTGAGCCCAAAAGTGAAGGAATTTCGGCCCTAAAATTGAGGGAATTTTATCCTAAAATTGAGGGAGTTGAGTCCCAAAATTGTGGGAAGTTGATCCCAGGGTCACCAGCTGGGAAAAGGGAAAATTGGGAGAAATTAGAGAAATTAGAGAAAATTAGAGAAAATTAGGGAAATTTGAATTTTGGGGGATTTATGAGGGGGTTTGGGGATTTTTGGGGATTTTTGGGAGATATTTCAGGGATATTTTGGGGTGAATTTGGGGTGTTTGGGACCTGGCTGGTGCGGCAGATGAGGCGGGGCTGGAATTGGGGGCACAAAAATCCCAATTTTAGGGGGATTTTTTTCCAATTTTCAGGGGATTTTTTGGGGATTTTTGGGGGATATTTCAGGGATATTTTGGGCTATTTTTGGGGGATATTTCAGGAATATTTGGGGTTTTTTGGACCTGGCTGGTGCGGCAGATGAGGCGCTGCTGGAACTGGGGGCACAGAAATCCCAATTTTGGGGGGATTTTTTCCCAATTTTCAGGGGATTTTTTGGGGATATTTTGGGATATTTTGGGGGATATTTTAGGAATATTTTGGGGTGAATTTGTGTTTTTTTGGACCTGGCTGGTGCGGCAGATGAGGCGCTGCTGGAACTGGGGGCCGTGCTCCGAGGGCTCCTCCAGCCGCTCCCGCCGGACGCTCACGGCCACCGGGCCCAGCTTCTCGTCCAGGCCGAAATAATTGGAGTGTTCTGGGGAAAAAAGGGCAAAAAATGGGAAAAATTAGAAAAATTGGGGAAAATTGGGGGTAACTGGGGGTAAGGGAGGGGAGAAATGGGGGGAATTGGGGAAAAAAATGGAAATTTTGGGGGGAAAAATGGGGAAAAATTGGATTTTTTTGGAGGGTGGGAATGGGGGAAGAAATGGGGGGGAATGAGGGGAAAAATGGGAATTTTGGGGAGGAAATGGGGAAAAATGGAGGGGAAATGGGGGGATGGGGAAAATGGGAAAAATATGGGAAAAAATGGGAAAAAAGGGGGGAATGAGGAAGAAATGGGGGGAAATGGGGGAAAATGAGAAAAAATGGGGAAAATTTGGGATAATTGGGGGTTAGGGAGGGGAGAAATGGGGGAAATTGGGAAAAATGGAGGGGAAATGGGGGAAAAGATGGGAAAATATTGGGGGGGGATGGGGGGAAAGTTGGGGAAAAAATTGAGGGGAAATGGGGGAAAAATTGGGGAAAATTGGGGAAAATCGGGGAAAATGAAGGGAAAATGGGGGAAAAGATGGGAAAATATTGGGGGAAAATGGAGGAACAACTGGGGAAAACTGGGAAAAATTCAGGGCGAATGGGGGAAAAGATGGGAAAATATTGGGGAAAAATGGGGGGGAGAGTTGGGAAAAAATTGAGGGAAAATGGGGGAAATGGGGAAAAATTGAAAAATGGAGATTTTGATGGGAAATTGGATTTTGGGGGGAAAATGGGGAAAATGGGGGGAAATTGGGGGGGAAATTGGGGGGGAAATTGCGGGAAAATGGTTGAAAATGGGAGAAAATATGGGAAAAAAAATGGGGAAAAATGGGGAAAAAGAAAAATTCGAGGGAAGTGGGAATTGCAGAGGGGGAAATGGGGGAAAAACCTCCAAAGAAATTCCCAAAAACCCCAAATGTCCCCACCTTTGCCATGGAAGCAGTCCCTGTAGTAGGTGGCGCCCAGGTCGGCGTGCTCCACCCCGAAACTCCGAAAATGGAGGGAAAATGGGGAAAATTGGGAAAAATTTGGGGAAAATTGGGAAAAATGGAGGGAAAAATGGGGGGAAAAGATGGGAAAAAATCGGGGGGGAATGGGGGGGAAAGTTGGGCAAAAATTGAGGGAAAATGGGGGAAAAGATGGTAAAATTTGGGGAAAATTGGGAAAAAATGGAGGGAAAATGGGGGAAAAGATGGGAAAAAATCGGGGGGGAATGGGGGGGGGAAGTTGTGGGAAAATTGAGGGAAAATGGGGGAAAAATTGGGGAAAAATTGGGGAAAAATGGGGAAAATTGGGAAAAATTGAAAAAATGGGGATTTAGATGGGAAATTGGAATTTTGGGGGAAATGGGGGGAAATGGGGGAAAAGGGGGAAAAGGGGGAAAAGGGGGGAATTTGGATTGGGGAAAACTGGGAAAAATTGAGGAAAAATGGGAGGAAAATTGGAAGAAACAGGGGAAAAATTGGGGAAATATTGGAGAAAAATGGGGGAAATTTGACAAAATGGGGATTTTGATGGGAAATTGGAATTTGGGGAGGGAAAATGAGGAAAAGCCTCCAAAGAAATTCCCAAAACCTCAGAATTTCCCACCTTTGCCATGGAAGTAGTCCCTGCAGTAGGTGGCGCCCAGGTCGGCGTGCTCCACCCCGAAGCTCCGAAAATGGGGGGAAAATGGGGAAAATTGGGAAAAATGGAGGGAAAATGGGGGAAAAGATGGGAACAATTTGGGGAAAATTGGGAAAAATGGAGGGAAAATGGGGGAAAAGATGGGAAAAAATCGGGGGGAAATGGGGGAAAAATTGGGAAAAATTGAAAAAATGGGGATTTTGATGGGAAATTGGAATTTTGGGGGGAAATGGGGGGAAATGGGGAAAAGGGGGGAAAAGGGGGGAAAAGGGGGGAAATTTGGATTGGGGGAAACTGGGAAAAATTGAGGAAAAATGGGAGGAAAATTGGAAGAAACAGAGGAAAAATTGGGGAAATATTGGAGAAAAATGGGGGAAATTTTGACAAAATGGGATTTTGATGGGAAATTGGAATTTGGGGAGGGAAAATGAGGAAAAACCTCCAAGAAATTCCCAAAAAAGCCCAAATTCCCCACCTTTGCCATGGAAGTAGTCCCTGTAGTAGGTGGCGCCCAGGTCGCGTGCTCCACCCCGAAACTCCGAAAATGGAGGGAAAATGGGGGAAATTGGGAAAAATGGAGGGATAATGGGGGAAAAGATGGGAAAAATTTTGGGAAAATTGGGAAAAATGGAGGGAAAATGGGGAAAAAGATGGGAAAAATTTGGGGAAAATTGGGAAAAATGGAGGGAAAATGGGGGAAAAGATGGGAAAAAATCGGGGGGGAATGGGGGGGGGAAGTTGGGGAAAAATTGAGGGAAAATGGGGGAAAAAATGGGGAAAAATGGGGAAAAATGGGGAAAAATGGGGAAAAATGGGGAAAAAGGAAAATTCGAGGGAAGTGGGAATTGGAGAGGGGGAATGGGGGAAAAACCTCAAAAAAAATTCTCAAAAAAACCCAAATGTGCCCACCTTTGCCATGGAAGTAGTCCCTGTAGTAGGTGGCGCCCAGGTCGGCGTGCTCCACCCCGAAGCTCCGAAGCCTCTCCGGGTTCTCCGCTCGTCCTTGGCAAACTCCAGGACGGAAACGCCGGCGTTGGAAACCTTCCAGCAGCTCCCAGAGTCCCCCAAAACCCCGGCAGATGATGATGATGACGATGAAGACGAAAACCCAGATTTGGAAAAGCTGACGTCGCGCTCGCCGCGGCCGCCGCCGATCTCGTTGCGGAAGTGGGGACAGCTCAGCAGCAAATCGTTGCTGGTGTCGTCGCCCAAATCCTGCTCCAGGTTTTCTTTGGAGTTGAGGTTTTCCAGGCTGGAGAAGAGTTTGGGGTCGGAGCCGGCGGAGGCGGCCGAGGCTCCCGTGGTCGTGTTGCGCCGCCGCGTCCCCGCCGAGGCTCCGGCGGAAACGGCCTCGAAGAAAATGCTCTGCACGTCAAAGTGAGCGAAACTTTTGCGCCAAATCCAAGATTTTGGAGCTTCTGCAGTTTTGGGCTCTTCGGGCTCTTTGGGGTTGAGGAGCTTTTTGAAGATGGAATCGTCGGGTTTCAAACGGCGCCGGGGTTTTTCTCTCGGCGCTTGGTTTTGATCCGGATTTTGATCCGAGTTTTGATCGGAATTTTGCTCGAAGTTTTGATGGGAATTTGGGGGGTTTGGGGGTTTTTTGGTTCGGAACTCGTTGAGGATCTCGTAGAAGCTTTGCTCCGGGATTCCCTGCACGTCGATGGAGGAGGTGCTGCCGTACTCGCGGAACAGCCCGGCGCCGTTTGCGGAACTCCCGCGCAGCTCCGGGATCTCCTCGGGGTCGCACTCGCTCAGGGTGACCTCGCTGCTGCTCCTCTGGCGCAGAGGAACCCCCGGAAACCCCCTCCTGGAATTCCAGATCTTTCCAGTGAGGGACCAAGCGCCGGTGGAAGGGTTTGAAAGGCGCTTGGCAAGGTTGGGAATCGCGGCAGGTTCCGGAATATTCCTTGGAGCGCGGGGCCACTCGGCCACGCGGGCGCGGACGCCCATCTTGGCACCGGGGGGGATCTCGGAGCGTTGGGAGCTCATGGTCCTCCAGGGGAATTTGGGAGTTTGGAGGTCCTGGAGGTCCAGAAGATCCAGGAGGTTCAGGAGGTCCAGAAGGTTCAGAAGACCCAGAAAGTTCTGGAGGTTCAGAAGATCCAGGAGGTCCTGGAGGTTCAGGAGGTTCAGAAGATCTGGGAGGTCCAAGAGGTCCTGCAGGTCAAGGAGGTGCAGGAGATCAAGGAGGTCCAGAGGTCCAGAGGTTCAGAAGATCCAGAAGGTCAAGGAAGTTGAGGAGGTCCAGGAAGTCTGAGGGTTCAGGAGGTCCTGGAGGTCCAGGAGGTTCAGAAGGTTCAGGAAGGTCCCAAAGATCCAGAAGGTCCAGGAGGTCCTGGAGATTCAGGAAGTCCAGGAGGTCCAAGAGATCCAGAGGACCTGGAGGTCAAGGAGGTCCTGGAGTCCTGGAGGTCCTGGAGGTTGAGAAGATCCAGGAGGTCCAGGAGATTCTGGAGATTCAGGAGGTTCAGGAGGTCCAGAAGATCCAAGAGGTCCTGGAGGTCCAGGAGGTCCTGGAGGTCAAGAAGGTCCAGGAGGTCCTGGAAGTCTGGGAGGTCCAAAGGTCCAGAAGGTTCTGGAGGTCCAAGAGGTCCAGGAGGTCCTGGAGGTTCAGGAGGTTCTGGAGATTCAGAAGCTTGAGAAGATCCAGGAGGTTCTGGAGATTCGGAAGGTCCTGGAGGTTCAGGATGTTCAGAAGGTTCAGGAGGTTCAGGAGATTCAGAAGATCCAGAAGGTCAAGGAGGTTCAGAAGGTCCAGAAGGTCCTGGAGGTTCAGAAGGTCCAGAAGGTCCTGGAGGTCTTGGAAGTCAAGGAGGTTCTGGAGATCCAGGAGGTTGAGAAGATCCAGGAAGTCCAAGAGGTCCAGAGGTCCTGGAGGTCCTGGAGGTTCAGGAGGTCCAGAAGGTCCTGGAGGTCTTGGAAGTGCTGGAGATCAAGGAGGTTCAGAAGATCTGGGAGGTCCAAGAGGTCAAGGAGGTCCAGGAGGTGCAGGAGGTCTTGGAGTGCAGGAGATCAAGGAGGTCCAGGAGGTCCAGAGGACCTGGAGGTTCAGGAGGTTCAGAAGATGCAGGAGGTGCAGGAGATCCAGGAGGTCCAGGAGGTTCAGGAGGTGCAGAGATCCAGGAGGTCCAGGAGGTTCAGGAGGTTCAGGAGGTCCAGAGGAGCTGGAGGTTCAGGAGGTTCAGAAGATGCAGGAGGTCCAGGAGATGCAGGAGTGTCAAGGAGGTTCAGGAGATCCACAAGGTCCAGAGGTCCAGGAGGTGCTGGAGCTCCAGGAGGTCATGGCAGGAACCGGCGGCGGCGCCGCATGCTGGGAGGGCTGGGGGAGAAAAGAACCAAAATTCAGGATTTGATCCCAAAAATGGAGAAAATTTCATCCAAAAATGGAGGGATTGGACCTCAAAATTACAGGAAATTTATCTCAAAAAGAATTGGGGGTTTTATCCCAGAAAATGAGGGAACTAGAGCAAAAATTGAGGGATTTTTTTCCCAAAAATTTGGGGATTTTATCCCAAAAATGAGGGATTTTAGAGAAAAAAATGAGGGATATTAGAGCAAAAATTGAGGGATTTTTTCCCCAAAAATTTGGGCATTTTATCCCAAAAATTAGAGATTTTAGAGCAAAAATTGAGCTATTTTTTCCCAAAAATTTGGGGATTTTATCCCAGAAATGAGGGATTTTATCCAGAAATGAGGGATTTTAGAGCAAAAATTTGGGGATTTTATCCCAGAAATGAGGGATTTTAGAGCAAAAATTGAGGGATTTTTTCCCAAAAATTTGGGGATTTTATGCCAAAATGAGGAATTTTAGAGTAAAAATTGAGGGATTTTAGAGCAAAAATATGGGGATTTTATCCCAGAAATGAGGGATTTTAGAGCAAAAATTGAGGGATTTTTTCCCCAAAAATTTGGGATTTTATGCCAAAAATGAGGGATTTTAAAGCAAAAATTGAGGGATTTTTCCCCAAAAATTTGGGGATTTTATGCCAAAAATGAGGGATTTTAGAGCAAAAAATTTCAGGGATGTTATCCAAAATTTTCAGGGATTTTATGCCAAAATTGAGGCATTTTAGCCTAAAAATTTGGGGATTTTATCCCAAAGCTGAGGAATTTTAGCCAAAAAGTAATGGATTTTTATCCAAAAAATTGAGGGATTTTTATCCCAAAAATTGATGTATTTGAGCCCAAAAATTGAGGGATTTGACCTCAAAATTACAAGAATTTTATCCCAAAAATTTGGGGATTTTATTCCAAAATTGAGGAATTTTAGCTCAAAAATTGAGGGATTTGACACCAAAATTGTGGGAATTTTATCCTGAAAATTTATGGATTTGACACCAAAATTGTGGGAATTTTAGCAAAAAAAAAAAAGGTGGGAATTTTAGCCAAAATTTGAGGGATTTTAACCCCAATAATTAAAACCCCCAAATTAATCCCCAAAAACCCCCACATTATATCCCAAAAAGCCACAAAAAAATAAAAAGAAAAGAAATTAACCCCCAAAAAGCCCGCAAAAGTTCCCAAAAAACCCAAATTAATCCAAAAAAACCCCAAATTATTCCCTAAAATTCACAAAGAATTGCCAAAAACTCCAAATTCATCCCAAAAAACCCTAAATTAATCCCAAAAACCACAAAAAAATCCCCCAAAATCATTCCCAAAAATCACAAAAAAATTCCCAAAAAATCCCCAATAATTCCCAAACTCCAAAATTCCTTCCCTAAAAACTCAAATTAATCCCAAAATTAACAAAAAACTCCAAAAATGCCCCAAAAATGTGGAAAACCCCCAAGCCCAACCCCTGCAATGGGGCCGGGGGATCCTAACGAGGGCAGGAGCTCATTAATGAGGCCGAGGTAATTAATGAGGGACTCATTAAGCAGGGGTTAATTAATGGGGGACTCATTAAGCAGGGATTCATTAATGAGGGATTCATTAACCAGGGATTCATTAATGAGGGATTACTCCACGAAATTCCAAAAAAAAATCACAATTTTTCCCTCAAAATCCACCCCTAAATCCCCTCAGGAACCACAAATCCCCTCAGGGACGTGAAATTACCACAAAAAATCACAAATTTTCCCTGAAAATCCAACCCTAAATCCCCTCAGGAACCACAAATTCCCATTAAAATCACAATTTTCGCCTCAAAATCCACCCCTAAATCCCCTCAGGAGCCCCAAATCCCCTCAGGGATGTGAAATTCCCACAAAAATCACAAATTTTCCCTCAAAATCCAACCTTAAAATCCCTCAGAAACCCCAAATCCCCACAGGAACCCCAAACTCCAAAGGAACCCCAAATTCCCCTAAAATCATACATTTTCCCCTCAAAATCCCCTGAGAAACCACAAATTCCACCAAAATCACAATTTTTTTCCCTCAAAATTCAACCCTAAATCCCCTCAGGAACCCGAAAACCCCTCACGGACCCAACCCCCTCTAAAATCAAAATTTTTTTCCCTCAAAATCCAACCCCGAAGCCCTCAGGGACCTCCAACCCCCTCCAAAAATCCATTTTTTTTCTCTCCAAATACCCCATGAACCCCTCAAAAATCTCTAAATCCTTTCTAAATCACAATTTTCCCCTCAAAAACCCTCAGGAAGGTGAAATTGCCCTAAAAATCAGAATTTTCCCCTCACAACATCCCGTGAACCCCTCGGGGACCCCCGAATCCGTCACTCAAAGGTTCCTTAAATCCCCTCAGCTCAAAACCAACCCTAAAACCCCTCAGAAACCTCAAATTCCCATAAAATCAATTTTTTTCCCTCAAAATTCAATGCTAAATCCCCTCAGGAACCCCAAATCCCCTCAGGGACGTGAAATTCCCACAAAAATCACAAATTTTCCCTCAAAATCCAACCTTAAAATCCCTCAGAAACCCCAAATCCCCACAGGAACCCCCAACTCCCAAAGGAACCCCAAATTCCCCTAAAATCACAAATTTTCACCTCAAAATCCCCTCAGAAACCACAAATTCCACCAAAATCACAATTTTTTTCCCTCAAAATTCAACCCTAAATCCCCTCAGGAACCCAAAAACCCCTCACGGACCCAACCCCCTCTAAAATCAAAATTTTTTTCCCTCAAAATCCAACCCCGGAGCCCTCAGGGACCTCAAACCCCCTCCAAAAATCCCATTTTTTTTCTCTCCAAATACCCCATGAACCCCTCAAAAATCTCTAAATCCTTTCTAAATCACAATTTTCCCCTCAAAAACCCCTCAGGAAGGTGAAATTGCCCTAAAAATCAGAATTTTCCCCTCACAACATCCCGTGAACCCCTCAGGGACCCCCGAATCCGTCACTCAAAGGTTCCTTAAATCCCCCCACATTCAAAACACAACCCTAAAACCCCTCAGAAACCTCAAATTCCCACCAAAATCACAACTTTTTCCTCAAAATCCACCCCTAAATCCCTTCAGGACCCCCAAATCCCCTCAGGGCCGTGAAATTCCCACAAAAATCACAAATTTTCCCTCAAAATCCAACCTTAAAATCCCTCAGAAACCCCAAATCCCCACAGGAACCCCCAACTCCCAAAGGAACCACAAATACCCCTAAAATCACAAATTTTCCCCTCAAAATCCCCTCAGAAACCACAAATTCCACCAAAATCACAAATCTTTCCCTCAAAATTCAACCCTAAATCCCCTCAGGAACCCGAAAACCCCTCACGGACCCAACCCCCTCTAAAATCAAAATTTTTTTCCCTCAAAATCCAACCCCGGAGCCCTCAGGGACCTCCAGCCCCTCCAAAAATCCCAATTTTTTTCTCTCCAAATACCCCATGAACCCCTCAAAAATCTCAAATCCTTTCTAAATCACAATTTTCCCCTCACAAAACCCCTCAGGAAGGTGAAATTGCCCTAAAAATCAGAATTTTCCCCTCACAACATCCCGTGAACCCCTCGGGGACCCCCGAATCCATCACTCAAAGGTTCCTTAAATCCCCTCAGCTCAAAACCAACCCTAAAACCCCTCAGGAACCTCAAATTCCCATAAAATCAATTTTATCCCTCAAAATTCAACGCTAAATCCCCTCAGGAACCCCAAATATCCTCAGGGACATGAAATTCCCACAAAAATCACAAATTTTCCCTCAAAATCCAACCTTAAAATCCCTCAGAAACCCCAAATCCCCACAGGAACCCCCAACTCCCAAAGGAACCACAAATACCCCTAAAATCACAAATTTTCCCCTCAAAATCCCCTCAGAAACCACAAATTCCACAAAAATCACAAATCTTTCCCTCAAAATTAAACCCTAAATCCCCTCAGGAACCCAAAAACCCCTCACGGACCCAACCCCCTCTAAAATCAAAATTTTTTTCCCTCAAAATCCAACCCCGGAGCCCTCAGGGACCTCCAGCCCCTCCAAAAATCCCATTTTTTTTTCTCTCCAAATACCCCATGAACCCCTCAAAAATCTCTAAATCCTTTCTAAATCACAATTTTCCCCTCAAAAACCCCTCAGGAAGGTGAAATTGCCCTAAAAATCAGAATTTTCCCCTCACAACATCCCGTGAACCCCTCGGGGACCCCCGAATCCGTCACTCAAAGGTTCCTTAAATCCCCCCACATTCAAAACACAACCCTAAAACCCCTCAGAAACCTCAAATTCCCACCAAAATCACAACTTTTTCCTCAAAATTCAATGCTAAATCCCCTCAGGAACCCCAAATCCCCTCAGGGCCGTGAAATTCCCACAAAAATCGCAAATTTTCCCTCAAAATCCAGCCCCAAATCCCCTCAGGGACCCCAAACCCCTCCAAAAATCCCATTTTTCCTCTCCAAACCCCCCGTGAACCCCTCAATAAACCCAAATCCTTTCTAAATCACAGTTTTCCCCTCACAACATCCCGTGAACCCTTCAGGAAGCTGAAATTACCCTAAAAATCAGAATTTTTCCCTCAGAACATCCCGTGAACCCCTCAGGGATCCCTGAATCCGCCACTCAAAGGTTCCTTAAATCCCCCCAGCTCAAAACACAACCCCAGAGCTCCTCAGGGACATTAAAACCCCCTCAGAAAACAAAAAAAAAATTCAATTTTCTCCTCAAAACAACCCCTCGGAGCCCCTCCCCTCCCTCAGGGCTTGCCCCCCTTAGAACTACAACTCCCGGCAGCGCCCGCCGGGCACCGGGAAAAACCCCCGGGGGGATTCCCGACGGTTCCGGGGCCTCCTAACGCCGCCGCCCTCCTCTTTTTTAAAGGCCTAAAAAATCTTTTTTAAAAACCAGGCCTTACCGGAGAACGGCGGAAGCTCCGGAAGCGGCGGCGGCAGCGGCGGCAGCGGAGTCCCCCCCCTCCCGCCGCCCCCGCGCCCGGCGGGGGTCTGAGGGCTGAGGGGAATGGGGGGGGCGCTTGTCACTCACCGGCGGCGCGAGCGCTGCGGCCAATAGGGGGGCGCGGCGGAAGCGGCGCGAGCGCCCGGGCCAATGAGGGGGGGCGGCGCGAGCGCACCGGCCAATGAGACCCCCCCGTCCTTCTCCCTCTTCGCCGGTCCTGGCGGAAAGGCCCGAGCGCGACCCGAGTGAGGCCGAAGTGAGGGGGCGGGGCTTAAGAAAAGGCGGGAAGTCCTCCGGGCCGTCAGGGGGCGCTGCGGGCGCGGGCGTGAGGGGGGGGGGGAGAGTCTTAAAGGGCCAAAACCCTTTTTTGTGAGGGGGATCCCCCCCAAACTGGGAGTTTCCACGCTCAAACTGGGATTTCCCCCCCTCAAACTGGGATTTTTCCACCCCAAACTGGATTTCCCCTCCCCAAACTGGGATTTCCCATCCCAAACTGGGATTCCCCACCCTCAAACTGGGATTTGCCCACCCCAAACTGGGATTTCCCACCCCAAACTGGGATTTCCCCTTCCCAAACTGGGATTTCCCCATCCCAAACTGGGATTGCCCCAACACAAACTGGGATTTCCCCATCCCAAACTGGGATTTCCCCCCTCAAACTGGGATTTCCCATCCCAAACTGGGATTTCCCATCCCCAAACTGGGATTTCCCATCCCAAACTGGGATTTCCCCCATCCCAAACTGGGATTTCCCCATCCCAAACTGGGATTTCCATCCCCAAACTGGGATTTCCCCCCCCAAACTGGGATTTCCCCTCCCCAAACTGGGATTTCCCTCCCCAAACTGGGATTTACCCATCCCCAAACTGGGATTTCCCATCCCAAACTGGGATTTCCCATCCCCAAACTGGGATTTCCCATCCCAAACTGGGATTTCCCCCATCCCAAACTGGGATTTCCCCCCCCAAACTGGGATTTCCATCCCCAAACTGGGATTTCCCATCCCAAACTGGGATTTCTCCCCCAAACTGGGATTTCCTCATCCCAAACTGGGATTTCCCCATCCCAAACTGGGATTTCCAATCCCCAAACTGGGATTTCCCCTCCCCAAACTGGGATTTCCCCTCCCCAAACTGGGATTTCCCTCCCCAAACTGGGATTTCCCATCCCCAAACTGGGAACTCTCACGAGATGTGTACTGGGATTTCCCAATCCCCAAACTGGGATTTCCCCAAACCCCAACTGGAATTTCCAATCCCCAAACTGGGATTTCCCATCTCCAAACTGGGATTTCCGCCCCCCAAACTGGGATTTCCCATCCCAAACTGGGATTTCCCATCCCCAAACTGGGATTGCCCCAACACAAACTGGGAGTTCCCCCCCCCCAAACTGGGATTTCCCTCCCCAAAACTGGGAATTTCTCCTCCCAAACTGGGATTTCCCAAACCCCAAACTGGGATTTCCCCATCCCCAAACTGGGATTTCCTCCACCCCAAACTGGGATTTCTCCTCCCCCAAACTGAGACCCCCAGACTGGGATGCCCCCGCCCCTCTCCCTCACTCTTCATTTGCATAAAGCTGCGCCCGGACCAATCAGCGGCCTCAGCAGCCCCCACGCGCAGCCAATCAGATCGCTCATCGCCAGCCCCGCTCCGCGGCGGTGGCGCAGCCAATCAGAGGAGAGAATGCAGAGCTTTGTTTTTCATACGGGGCGTGGCCGCGTTTATTTGCATACAGCGCGGGAATTTTGCATGGAGGGGCCTCATTTGCATAGCGCGCGGGGTCATTTGCATACAAGGCGCGCCCCTGCCGGGGTTCCAAATGGGGGGGATCCACTAAAACCCCTTCAGGACCCCCCAAAATTCTCCAGATCCCATCAGATTGCAGACCCCAAATCCCACCAGACCCCCCCATTTCCCATCAGATCCCATCCAATCCTGGGCCCGAACATCACCAGGTCCCACCAGACCCAATGAAATCCCACCAGACCCCACCAGATCCCATCAAACCCCATCAGATCCCACCAGACCCAATGAAATCCCACCAGGTCCCATCAGATCCCATCAAACCCCATCAGATCCCACCAGACCCAATGAAATCCCACAGATCTCACCAGATCCCATCAAACCCCACCAGATCCCATCAGATCATGGTCCCAGATCCCACCAGATCCCATCAAACCCCACCAGACCCCACCAGATCCCATCAGATCATGGTCCCAGACCCCATCAGATCCCATCAGATTCCAGATCCCAAACCCCAGCAGACCCCCCCATTTCCCATCAGATCCCATCCCATCATGGGCCCGAACATCACCAGGTCCCACCAGACCCCACTGGATCTCATCAGATCCCAGTCCCAAATCCCACCAGACCCCATCAGATCTGATCCAATCATGGCCTCAGACCCCACCAGATCCCATCAGATTGCAGACCCCAAATCCCACCAGACCCCACCAGATTCCATCAAACCCCACGAGATCCAAGCAGATCCCACCAGACCCCACCAGTTCCACCCAGATCCCAGTGGATCCCGAGTCCTTGGGGTGGTGCCGGCTGACGTGGACACTTTTCCCGTCGAACTCGTCCCCGGTGAGGCAGCGCAGCAGGAAATGGATCCCACTGGATCCGACCCCATCTCAGTCCCACGTCCCACCAGACCCACCCAGATCCCATCAGATTCCACACCCCAAATCCCACCAGACCCCACCAGATCCCATCAGATCCCACCAGATTCCACACCCCAAATCCCACCAGACCCCATCAGATCCAAGCAGATCTCACCAGATTCCACACCCCAAAATCCCACCAGACCCCACAGACCCCATCAGATCCAAGCAGATCTCAACAGATTCCAGTCCCAAATCCCACCAGACCTCACCAGACCCCCCCAGACCCCCCAGTTCCCCCCAGATCCCGTTGGATCCCGTTGGATCCCTACTCCTTGGGTAGTGCCGGCTGACGTGGACGCTTTTCCGTCGAACTCGTCCCCCGGTGAGGCAGCGCAGCAGGAAATGGATCCCACTGGATCCGACCCCATCTCAGTCCCACGTCCCACCAGATCCCACCAGATCCCATCAGATTCCACACCCCAAATCCCACCAGATCCCACCAGATCCCATCAGATTCCACCAGATTCCACACCCCAAATCCCACCAGACCCCACCAGACCCCCCCAGAACCCCTCAGACCCCCCCCAGATCCCGTTGGATCCCAGCAGATCCCATTGGATCCCGTTGGATCCCTACTCCTTGGGGTAGTGCCGGCTGACGTAGACGCTTTTCCCGTCGAACTCGTCCGTGCGGAGGCAGCGCAGCAGGAAGTGGCCGAGATCCGGCGCCGAGATCACCCGGGAGGAGCCCGGGCCCCCCGCGGCCCCCCACGGTCACCTCGTAGTCCCCGGTCAGCGGCCGATCCACTGCATCCCGGGATCCGCCGAAAACTGGGATCAGTTCCGACTTTTCCCCCATTTTTTCCCAACTTTTTCCCATTTTTTCCCCATTTTTTCCCGTTTTTTCCCCATTTTTTTCCCATTTCCCCCCCATTTTTGGCCATTTTTTCCTCATTTTTCTCCCATTTTTTTGCCCCCAATTTTTTTCCATTTTTCTCCCCATTTTCCCCATTTTTTCCCATTTTTCTCCCACTTACCCCCCATTTTTCTCTAAAATTTTCTCCCATTTTCTCCGATTTTCTGCCCATTTTTCACCCAATTTCCCCCCATTTCCTCCCCTTTTTTTTCCCATTTTCCCCAAATTTCTCCCCATTTTTCACCCATTTTCCCCCATTTTTTCTCATTTTCCTCCCCTTTTTCTCCCATTTTCCCCAAATTTCTCCCCATTTTTCACCCATTTCCCCCCATTTTTTCTCATTTTTCCTCCCGTTTTTCTCCCATTTTCTCTGCATTTTTTGCCCATTTTCTCCATGTTTTCCCCCATTTTCACCCCATTTTCACCCTATTTTCCCCCATTTTTTCCCCCATTTTCCCCCCCAATTTCTCACCCATTTTTTCTCCCATTTTCCACGTCTTTTGCCCCCAAATCCCCCCATTTTCCTGCCAATTTTCCCCATTTTTCCCCAATTTCCCCCCTATTTTTCTCCCATTCCCCCCCAAATATTCCCCCCACATTTTTCCCATTTTCTCCCCAATTTTTTTCCATTTTTCCCCAATCTTCCCAATTTCCCCCATTTTTTCTCTCAATTTTTCCCCAGTTTTTCTCCCATTTTACTCCCCACCCCAAACCTCGTAGTCCCCGGTCAGCGGCCCGATCCACTGGATCACCGCAAAAATCACCGGGATCACTTGGGACTTTTCCCCCATTTTCCCATTTTTCCCATTTTTCTGCCATTTTCCCCCCATTTTTCCTCAATATTTCCCAATTTCGCCCCCATTTCCCCCAAGTATTTCCCTAATTTTTCCTCCATTTCCCCCCCCCCATTTTTTCTCCCATTTTCCCCCAAATTCCTGCAAACATTTTCCCTCACTTTCCCCCATTTTCCCCAATTTTCCCCCATTTCCTCCCTCTCCCCCCCCATTTCCCCCCATTTTCTTTCCTCTTTTCCTCCAATATTTCCCCTCATTTTTTTCATTTCCCCCATTTTTCCTCATTTTCCCCCCATTTTTCCCCATTTTTACCCCCCAATATTCCCTCATGTTCCCCCCATTATCCCCATTTTTTTCCTCATTTTCCCTCAATTTTCCCCCCATTTTCCCCCCAAATTTCCTCAAATTTTTCCCCATTCCCCCTCGATTTCCCCAATTTCCCCCAATTTTTCCCATTTCCCCCCATTTTTACCCGCGATGTGCGGGGGCATCACGAGCACCGCGGGCAGCCCGAGTCCCGCAGGAGCCGCTCCATGCGCCGATGGTCCTCGGTCACCGCCCGCAGCCGCTCCGGACCCGCTCCGGGTCCCAAAACAGGAAAGCTGAGGGTGCCAAGGGGATTTAGGAACCTCATTCCCAAAATATTTGGGGGTTTAGGAACCCCTCTCCAAAATTTGGGGGTTTTTAGAGAGATTTTTGGGGGGATTTTGGGCGGTTTGGGTCGGTTATGCGGCAGTCCCGCAGGAGCCGCTCCATGCACCCGCAGCGCTCCGGGACGCGCTCGGGATCCCAAAACAGGAAAGCTGCAGCCAAGGGGATTTAGGAACCTCATTCCCAAAATATTTGGGGGTTTAGGAACCCCTTTCCAAAATTTGGGGGATTTTGGGGTGATTTTTGGGGGGATTTTGGTCGGTTTTGGGGCAGCCCCGCAGGAGCCGCTCCATGCGCCGATGGTCCTCGGTCACCGCCCGCAAACGCTCCGGGACCCGCTCCGGGTCCCATAGGAGAAAAGCTGCAGCAAAAAGAAATTTAGGAACCCCACACCAAAAATATTTGGGTGTTTAGGAACCCCTCTCCAAAATTTGGGGGGTTTTGGGGCGATTTTGGGGGGATTTTTGGGGGGATTTTGGGCGGTTTTGGGGCAGTCCCGCAGGAGCCGCTCCATGTGCCCACAGACGCTCCGGGACGCGCTCGGGGTCCCAAAACAGGAAAGCTGAGGGTGCCAAAGTGATTTAGGAACCCCACACCAAAAATATTTGGGGGTTTAGGAACCCCTCTCAAAATTTGGGGGTTTTTGGAGAGATTTTTGGGGGGATTTTGGGCGGTTTTGGGGCAGTCCCGTAGGAGCCGCTCCATGCGCCGATGGCCCTCGGTCACCGCCCGCAGCCGCTCCGGGACCCGCTCGGGGTCCCAAACAGGAAAGCTGAGGGTGCCAAGGGGATTTAGGAACCCCACCCCCAAAAAATTGGGGGGTTTAGGAACCCCTCTCCAAAATTTGGGGGATTTTGGGGTGATTTTTGGGGGGATTTGGGCGGTTTTGGGGCAGTCCCGTAGGAGCCGCTCCATGCGCCGATGGTCCTCGGTCACCGCCCGCAGCCGCTCCGGGACGCGCTCGGGGTCCCAAAACAGGAAAGCTGAGGGTGCCAAAGTGATTTAGGAACCTCACACCAAAAAAAATTGGGGCTTTAGGAACCCCTCTCCAAAATTTGGGGGTTTTTGGAGGGATTTTTGGGGGATTTTTGGGGGATTTTGGGCGGTTTTGGGGCAGCCCCGCAGGAGCCGCTCCATGCGCCCACAAAACGCTCCGGGACGCGCTCGGGGTCCCAAAACAGGAAAGCTGCAGCAAAAAGGAATTTAGGAACCCCACACCAAAAAAAATGGGGGGTTTAGGAACCCCTCTCCAAAATTTGGGGGTTTTTGGAGGGATTTTTTGCGGGATTTTTCGGGGGATTTTGGGGCAGCCCCGCAGGAGCCGCTCCATGCGCCGATGGTCCTCGGTCACCGCCCGCAGCCGCTCCGGGACACGCTCCGGGTCCCAAAACAGGAAAGCTGCAGCAAAAAGAAATTTAGGAACCCCCACACCCAAAAAATTGGGGGGTTTAGGAACCCCTCTCCAAAATTTGGGGGATTTTGGGGTGATTTTGGGGGGATTTTTGGGGGGATTTTGGCGGTTTTGGGGCAGCCCCGCAGGAGCCGCTCCGTGCGCCCCACAGACGCTCCGGGACGCGCTCGGGGTCCCACAGGAGAAAAGCTGCGGCCAAAGGGATTTAGGAACCCACACCAAAAATATTTGGGGGTTTAGGAACCCTCTGCAAAATTTGGGGGTTTTTGGGGTGATTTTGGGGGGATTTTTGGGGGGATTTTGGGTGGTTTTGGGGCAGTCCCTCAGGAGCCGCTCCATGCGCCGATGGTCCTCGGTCACCGCCCGCAGCCGCTCCGGGACCCGCTCGGGGTCCCAAAACAGGAAAGCTGAGGGTGCCAAAGTGATTTAGGAACCTCACACCAAAAAAATTGGGGCTTTAGGAACCCCTCTCCAAATTTGGGGGATTTTGGGGGGATTTTTGGGGGATTTTTGGGGGGATTTTGGGCGGTTTTGGGGCAGTCCCGCAGGAGCCGCTCCATGCGCCGATGGCCCTCGGTCACCGCCCGCAGCCGCTCCGGGACCCGCTCAGGATCCCAAAACAGGAAAGCTGCAGCAAAAAGGGATTTAGGAACTCCACGCAAAAAAAATGGGGGATTCAGGAACCCCTCTGCAAAATTTGGGAGGTTTTGGGCCGATTTGGGGGGATTTTGGGGGGGATTTTGGGCTGGTTTTGGGGCAGTCCCGCAGGAGCCGCTCCATGCGCCGATGGTCCTCGGTCACCGCCTGCAGCCGCTCCGGGACGCGCTCGGGGTCCCAAAACAGGAAAGCTGCAGCAAAAAGAAATTTAGGAACCCCACACCAAAAAAATTGGGGGGTTAAGGAACCCCTCTCCAAAATTTGGGGTTTTTGGGGTGATTTTGGGGGGGATTTTGGGGAGATTTTGGGCGGATTTGGGGCAGCCCCGCAGGAGCCGCTCCGTGCGCCCACAGCCGCTCCGGGACGCGCTCGGGGTCCCACAGGAGAAAAGCTGCGGCCAAAGTGATTTAGGAACCCCACACCAAAAATATTTGGGGGTTTAGGAACCCCTCTCCAAAATTTGGGGGTTTTTGGGGGGGATTTTTGCAGAGATTTTGGGGATATTTTTGGGTGAATTTTCTGGGATTTGGGGGGAATTTTTGGGCGGGGATTTTAGGGGTGATTTTGGGATGGTTTTTAGGAAATTTTTGGGGAATTTTGTGGGGATTTTTTGAGGGATTTTTCAGGGCTTTTGGGGATTTGGGGGGATTTTAGAGGAATTTTGGATGGATTTGGGTAAATTTTGGGGGGATTTTGGGGGGGGGTTTAGGGGGGATTTTTGGGTGATTTTTTTTATTTTGGGGGTATTTTTGGGTGATTTTTGGGGGGTTTTGGGGAATTTTTGGGGGAATTTTTGAGGGGATTTTTTGGGGATTTTGGGGTGAATTTCTAGGGGATTTTGGGAGGATTTGGGTGATTTTTTGGAATCTTGAGGGATTTTTGGGGGATTTTAGGGGGTGATATTGGGATGGTTTTTAGGAATTTTTGAATTTTTGGGGCATTTTTTGAGAGATTTTGGGATGATTTTTGCAGAGATTTTGGGGATATTTTTGGATTTTGGGGGGAATTTTGGGGGGGATTCTAGGGGTGATTTTGGGATGGCTTTAAGGAATTTTGGGGGGAATTTTTGGGGGCATTTTTGAGGGATTTTGGGGGGATTTTGAGGGATTTTAGAGGAATTTTAGGGGGAATTTTGGGATGGATTTGGGTGAATTTTGGGGGGGGATTTGGGGTGAATTTTTTGAGATTCTTGGGGGATTTTAGGGCGGGATTTTTGGGCGATTTTTTTTTTATTTTGGGGGTATTGTGGGGGGATTTTTGGGGGGATTTTGGGGTGAATTTTGGGGGATTTATGGGGGATTTTTGGGGGGATTTTGGGGGATTTTTGGGGGGATTTTGGGGGATTTTTGGGGGGATTTTAGGGTGAATTTTGGGGGAATGATGGGGGATTTTTTGGGGAATTTTGGGGGATTTTTGAGGGGATTTTTGGGGTTATTTTGGGTGAATTTTTAGGGTAATTTTGGGGTGATTTTGGGGGATTTTGGGCCGTCTCTCACCGGACAGACACGCCACCACCTTGCGCACGCCGTGCTCGGCCATGGCCTCCAGGATGGTTCTGGTGCCCTCGGACATCACCGTGGTGGGGCCTGGGGGGTCAGGGGGGGCTTTTCCCACTTTTCTCCTCTTTTCCCATTTTTCCCAATTTTCCCCCCATTTTTCCCTCAAATTTCCCCCATTTTTCTCCCTTTATTCCCCTTTTCTCCTGGATTTTTTGCCCCATTTTTCCCTCAAATTTTCCCCATTTTTCTCCCTTTATTCCCCTTTTCTCCTGAATTTTTTGCCCCATTTTTCCCCATTTTTCCCGCCTTTCCCCCCCTTTTATTCCAATTTTCCCCCCATTTTTTCTCCCCATTTTCCCCCTTCACCCTCTTTCTCTCCTTTTTCTTTTTTCCCATTTTCCCCCAATCTTCCTCAATTTTTCCCCAATTTTCCTCAATTTTTTCCCCAATTTTCCTCAATTTTCCCCCAGTTTTCCTCAATTTTCCCCCAATTTTCCTCAATTTTTCCCCAATTCTCTCATTTTTCCCATTTTTTATTTGCCCATTTTACACCCATTTTCCCACCTTTTTTTCCCCACCTTTTATTTCCCATTCCCCCCAATTTTTCTCCCCCATTTACCATTTTTTATTTCCCTTTTTTCCCCTTTTTTCCTCCCCATTTTCCCTCTATTCTTCCTCCAATTTCACACAATTTTTTCCTCAAATTTCCCCCAATTTCCCCAATTTTCTCTCCTTTTTCCCATTTTTTCTTTCCCCATTTTCCCCCAATTTTCCTCCCTTTTTCCCCCCACATTTCCCACTTTTTTCCCAATTTTTCTCCCTTTTTCCTCAAATTTCCCCCCCATTTCCCCCCCATTTTTCTCCCACTTTTTCCATTTTTAATTTCCCAATTTCTCCCATTTTCCCTCCATTTTTCTCCCATTTTTATCCCATTTTTATTTCCCCATTTCCCCCCGATTTTCCCCAATGTTCCCCCAATTTCTCTCTCTCTTTCCCCCTCATCTTTTTCCCATTTGCCCCCAATTTTTCTCTCCCTTTTCTCATTTTTTATTTCCCCTTTTTTCCCATTTCCCCCCCATTTTTCTGCCCCTTTTCCCTTTTGATTTTTCCCTTTTTTCCCCCATTTTTCCCTTTTTCCCCCCATTTTTCCCTCCCCCAAATTCGGGGGGGCTCCAGGACTGGGGGGGGAGGGGAGACCCCAAAATGGGGTCAAAGGTCAGTGGGGGGGGGAGGGGAGACCCCAAAATGGGGTCAAAGGTCAGTGGGGGGGGGGAGGGGAGACCCCAAAATGGGGTCAAAGGTCAGTGGGGGGGGGGGAGGGGAGACCCCAAAATGGGGTCAAAGGTCAGGGCGGGTCAGGGTGGGGCGGGGGAAGGGAGACCCCCCCCCAATGGGGTCAAAGGTCAGCGGGGGAGGGGTGAGGATGGGTGGGGGAGGGGCAGAGAGCCCCAGAATGGGGTCAAAGGTCAATGGGGAGGGGTCAAGAGAGGTCAGATCGGGGGGTGGGGGAGGGGGAGGGGGAGGGGGAGGGGGGGGGTGTCCCCAAAATGGGGTCAAAGGTCAGCGGGGGAGGGGTCAGGATGAGTCGGAATGAGGTGGGGGAGGGGCGAGGATCCCCAAAATGGGGTCAGAGGTCATTGGGGGCAGGGTCAGGGTGGGTCAGGGTGGGTCAGGGTGGGGTGGGGGAGGGGGAGGGTGTCCTCAAAGGGGGTCAAAGTTCAATGGGGGAGGGGCAGGGACCCCCTAAATGGGGTCAAAGGTCATTGGGGGAGGGGTCAGAGATCGGTGGGGGAGGGGCCAAGGCGGGTGGGGGAGGGGCGAGGGTCCCCCAAAATGGGGGCGAGAGCTCGGTGGGGGGAGGGGTGGGAGGTGGGAGACTGCCCCGAAACGGGGTCAAAGGTCATTGGGGAGGGGTCAGAGGTCATTGGGGGAGGGCTCAAAGGTCACTGGGGGGTCAAAGGTCACAGGGGAGGGGTCAGAGGTCACAGGGGAGGGGTCAAAGGTCACCGTGGAGGGGTCAAAGGTCACAGGGGAGGGGTCAGAGGACACCGGGAGGGGTCAGAGGTCACAGGGAGGGGTCAGAGGTCACAGGGGAGGGGTCAGAGGTCACAGGGAGGGGTCAGAGGTCACAGGGGAGGGGTCAGAGGTCACGGGGGAGGGGTCAGAGGTCACAAGGGAGGGGTCAGAGGTCACGGGGGAGGGGTCAGAGGTCACAGGGGAGGGGTCAGAGGTCACTGGGAGGGTCAAAGGTCTTGGGGGAGGGGTCAGAGGGTCACGGGGGAGGGGGTCAGAGGTCACAGGGAGGGGTCAGAGGTCACAGGGAGGGGTCAGAGGTCACTGGGGGGTCAGAGGTCACGGGGAGGGGTCAGAGGTCACGGGCAGGGGTCAGAGGTCACGGGGAGGGGTCAGAGGTCACAGGGGAGGGGTCAGAGGTCACGGGGAGGGGTCAGAGGTCACGGGGAGGGTCCAGAGGTCACAGGGGAGGGGTCAGAGGTCACTGGGGAGGGGTCAGAGGTCACGGGGAGGGGTCAGAGGTCACAGGGGAGGGGTCAGAGGTCACGGGGCGCTCACCGAGGTCGCTGCCGGTGCCCAGCAGGATCAGCGCCCCCTCCTGGCCCTGCAGCGCCGCCCCCACGGCCCCGCGGTCCCGAGCGTCCCCCACCAACACCCGGGAGGGGGAGGGGCCGGGGGGCAGCCGGGAGGGGGTCCCGCACCAGCGCGGTCACTTCGAAACCTGGAACACCCCAAAATCATCCAGGGACCCCAAAAATCCCATCAGGAACCCCAAAAACCCACCCAGACCAGCACGGACACCTCGAAACCTGGAACACCCCAAAAATCATCCAGGAACCCCAAAAACACATCCAGGGACCCCAAAACCCCACCCAGACCAGCGCGGTCACCTCGAAACCTGGGGGACCCCGAAACCCATCAGGGACCCCAAAAACCCACCCAGGAACCCCAAAAATGCGTTCAGGGACCCCAAAAATCCCATCAGGGACCCCAAAATCCATCCAGGAACCCCAAAAACCCACCCGGACCAGCGCGGTCACCTCGAAACCTGGGGGACCCCAAAATCCATCCAGGGACCCCAAAAACCCATCAGGGACCCCAAAAATCTCCTCAGGAACCCCAAAAATGCCGTCAGGAGCCCCAAAACCCCACCCAGGGACCCCAAAAATCATCCAGGAACCCCAAAAATCCATCAGGGACCCCAAAAAATCCATCAGGGACCCCAAAAAACCCACCCGGACCAGCGCGGTCACCTCAAAACCTGGGGGACCCCAAAAACCCGTCAGGGACCCCAAAAATCATCCAGACACCCCCAAAATCCCACCTGGACCAGCACGGACACCTTGAAACCTGGGGGACCCCAAAATCCCATCAGGGACCCCAAAAATCCCCACCAGGGACCCCAAAAATGCCCTCAGGGACCCCAAAAATCGTCCAGAAACCCCAAAAATCCCATTAGGAACCCCAAAAATCATCCAGGAACCCCAAAAATTTCCCCCTAGGACCCCCAAAATCCCCCCAGGACCCTCCAGGACCCCCAAATTTCCCCCCAGGACCCCAAAAAATCCTCAAGACACCCCAAAATCTCCCCCAGGACCCCCCAAATTTCCCTCCAGGACCCCAAATAATCCTCAAGACACCCCAAAATCTCCCCAGAACCCCCCCCAAAATCCCCTCAGGACCCTCCAGGAACCCCAAAATCCCTCCCAGGACCCCCCAAAATCCCCTCAGGACCCTCCAGGACCCCCCAAAATCCCCTCAGGACCCCCCAAAATCTCCCCCAGGACCCCTAAAATGCCCTCAGGACCCCCCAAAATCCCCCCAGGACCCCCCTAAAATCCCCCCCACCCCCTCAGGTCCCCCCCATTTTTTATCAGCGCCCCCCAAACCCCTCCCAACCCCCCCCGGGTGTTATCAGAGCCCCCCCAAACCCCTCCCAGGCCTTTATCAGCCCCCCCCAAAACCCTGATAAGCCTTATCAGCCCCCCCAAAACCCAGCGAGCCCCAAAACCGTCGGAATTCGGCCCAAATTTTTGGGAAGCCAAAACCCAGGGAGCCCCCAAATTTTAGGGACCCCAAAACCCCTCGATTCCCAGCGAACCCCAAAATTTTAGGGAGCCCAAAACCCCTCAATTCCCAGGGAGCCCCCAAATTTTAGGGACCCCAAAACCCCTCAATTCCCAGCGAACCCCAAAATTTTAGGGAGCCCCAAATTCCACAAACCCCAAAATTTCTGAGACTCCCCCAAATCCAGAGAACCCCAAAAGTTCTCAGTTCCAGGGGACCCCAAAATTCCGGGGAATCTCAAATATCGTGGAACCCCAAAATTCTGGGGCTCCCTCAATTCCAGGGAACCCCAAATTCCCCGGGACCCCCCCCAAAATTCCCCGTGACCCCAAAACTCAGGGGGACCCCCCCGAAATCTCTCAATTCTCAGCAAACCCCAAAATTCCAGGGAACCCCAAATTCCAGAAAGCCCCAAAACCCCTCAATTCCCAGGGGACCCCAAAATTCCAGGGACCCCAAATTCCGGGGTCTCCCCTAAATTCCTCAGGATCCCCCAATTCCAGGGACCCCAAATTCTCAAGGAACCCCAAAATTTCTGAGACTCCCCCAATTCCAGGGAACCCCAAATTTCAGGGAACCCCAAAACCTCTCAATTCCCAGGGAACCCCAAAATTCCAGGGAACCCCAAATTCCTCGGGACACCCCCCCCAAAATTCCAGGGACCCCAAATTTCAGGGAACCCCAAAACCTCTCAATTCCCACTGGATCTCCCCAAATTCCAGGAATCCCAAATTCTCAGGGAACCCCAAAATTTCTGAGGCTCCCCCAAATCCAGGGAACCCCAGAAACCCCTCAATTCCCAGGGGACCCCAAATTTCAGGGAACCCCAAAACCTCTCAATTCCCACGGGATCCCCCCAAAATTCCAGGGACCCCAAATTCCTGTGACCCAAAATTCAAGTGACCCCAAAATTCCCAGGGCTCCCCCAGATTCCCAGTACCCCCAAATCCCAAAGGACCCCAAATTCTGGGGTCACCCCAAATTTCTGGGACTCCCTCAATTCCAGGGAACCCCAAAATTCCAGTGACCCCAAATTCCGGGGTCCCCCCAATTTCCCAGGGCTCCCCCAATTCCCAGTGACCCCCAAATCCCAAAAGACCCCAAAATTCCCAGGGAACCCCAAATTCCAGAAACCCCCAAATTTCTGGGACTCCCTCAAATTCCAGGGGAACCCCAAATCCCAAAAGACCCCAAATTCCAAAGGACCCCAAACCCACCTGAACCCCAAATCCCCGTGACCCCAAATTCCGGGGTCCCCCCACATTCCCAAGAAACCCCGAAACCCCCCAATTCTCAAGGAACCCCAAATTCCCCGTGACCCCAAATTCGGGGGTCACCCCAAATTCCCAGGGCTCCCCCAAATTCCAGTGACCCCAAACTCCCGTGTTTCCCCCAAATTCCCAGTACCCCCAAATCCCAAAAGACCCCAAATTCTGGGGTCACCCCAAATTTCTGGGACTCCCTCAATTCCAGGGAACCCCAAATTCCGCGGTCCCCCCAATTTCCCAGGGCTCCCCCAATTCCCTTAACCCCAAATTCCCAGGGTCCCCCCAAATTCCAGAAACCCCCAAATTTCTGGGACTCCCTCAAATTCCAGGGAACCCCAAATTCCAAAGGACCCCAAACCCACCTGAACCCCAAATTCCGGGGTCCCCCCCAATTCCCGTAACCCCAAATTCCCAGGGTCCCCCCAAATTCCAGTGACCCCAAATCCCAAAAGACCCCAAAATTCCCAGGGAACCCCAAATTCAAGAAACCCCCAAATTTCAGGAGCCCAAATTCCGGGGTCCCCCCACATTCCCAAGGAACCCCAAAACCCCCCAATTCTCAAGGAACCCCAAATTCGGGGGTCCCCCCAAATTCCCAGGGCTCCCCCAAACTCCAGTGACCCCAAGTTCCGGCAACTTCCCCAAATTTCCCGTGACTTCCCCAATCCCTCGTGACTTCCCCAAATTCCGTTTTCGGGGTCTCCCCCATTTTGGGGTCCCTCGTTCCCGGTTTTGGGATCCTCCAATCCCCCGAAATTCTCACAATTTTGGGCTCCCTCCATTCCCGGTTTTTGGGGTACGAAATCCCCCAAATTTGCCCCAAATTTTGGGCTCCCCGTGCCCGTTTTTGGGGGTCCCCGTGCCCATTTTTGGGGTCCCTCCGTTCCCGGTTTCTGGGGTCCCAAATCTTCCCAAACTCTCCCAATTTTGGGGTTCCCAGTGCCCATTTTAGGGTTCCCCCGTGCCCATTTTTGGGGTCCCTCCGTTCCCGGTTTCTGGGGTCCCAAATCTCCCCAAACTCTCCCAATTTTGGGGTTCCCAGTGCCCATTTTAGGGTTCCCCCGTGCCCATTTTTGGGGTCCCTCCGTTCCCGGTTTTTGGGGTCCCAAACTGCCCCAAATTTCGGGATCCTCTTGCCCATTTTTGGGGTGCCCGTGCCCGTTTTTGGGCTCCCTCCATTCCCGAATTTGGGGTCCCAAATTCCCCCAATTTTCGGGATCCCAGGGCCCGTTCTGGGGTGTCCCGTGCCCATTTTTGGGGTGTCCCGTGCCCATTTTTGGGGTGTCCCGTGCCCGTTTTTGGGGTGCCCAGTGCCCGTTTTGGGGTGTCCCGTGCCCGTTTTTGGGGTGTCCCGTGCCATTTTTGAGGTGTCCCGTGCCCGTTTTGGGGTGTCCCGTACCCGTTTTGGGGTGTCCCGTGCCCGTTTTTGGGGTTTCCCGTGCCCATTTTTGGGGTGTCCCGTGCCCATTTTTGGGGTGTCCCGTGCCCGTTTTGGGGTGTCCCGTGCCCATTTTTGGGGTGTCCCGTGCCCATTTTTGGGGTGTCCCGTGCCCGTTTTGGGGTGTCCCGTGCCCGTTTTTGAGGTGTCCCGTGCCCATTTTTGGGGTGTCCCGTGCCCGTTTTGGGGTGTCCCGTGCCCGTTTTTGGGGTTTCCCGTGCCCGTTTTGGGGTGTCCCGTGCCCATTTTTGGGGTGTCCCGTGCCCATTTTTGGGGTGTCCCGTGCCCGTTTTGGGGTGTCCCGTGCCCATTTTTGGGGTGTCCCGTGCCCGTTTTGGGGTTTCCCGTGCCCGTTTTTGGGATTTCCCGTTCCCGTTTTGGGGTGTCCCGTGCCCGTTTTGGGGTGTCCCGTGCCCGTTTTTGGGGTGTCCCGTGCCCGTTTTGGGGTGTCCCGTGCCCGTTTTGGGGTGTCCCGTGCCCGTTTTGGGGTGTCCCGTGCCCATTTTTGGGGTGCCCCGTGCCCGTTTTTGGGGTGCCCCGTGCCCATTTTTGAGGTGTCCCGTGCCCGTTCTGGGTGTCCCGTGCCCGTTTTTGGGGTGTCCCGTGCCCGTTTTGGGTGTCCCGTGCCCATTTTTGGGGTGTCCCGTTCCCATTTTTGGGCTCCCTCCATTCCCGAATTTGCGGATCCAAATTCCCCCAAATTTTGGGTTCCCTGTGCCCATTTTTGGGAATCCCCTTGGACCATTTTTGGGGTGTCCCGTGCCCGTTTTTGGGGTGTCCCGTACCCTGCTCCAGCGCCAGCCCCAGCGTGACCCGCCCGGTTCTGCCGGTGGCTCCGAAGATCGCGATCTTCATCCCCGGTGCCGTCAACCAAACCGGACCGGACCGAACCGAACCGAACCGGACCGAATCGAACTGGACCGAGCCGAACCGAACCGGACCGAACCGGGAACGGGATCGAGATCCGGGATCGGGATTTGGGATCGGGACCGAGACTCGAACCGGGACCGCGATCGGGACCGGAACCGAGACTGAAACCGGGATTGGAGATCGGGATCGGCACCGGGAGCTCCGCGATGGCTCCGAGGAGTTTTGGGAGGGAACTGGGAGGGACTGGGAGGGACTGGGAGGGACTGGGAGGGAACTGGAGGGAACTGGGCGGGAACTGGGAGGGACTGGGAGGGACTGGGCGGGAACTGGGAGGGACTGGGCGGGAATTGGAGGGACTGAGAGGGAACTGGGAGGGACTGGGAGGGACTGGGACGGACTGGGAGGGACTGAGAGGGAACTGGGAGGGACTGGGAGGGACTGGGAGGGACTGGGAGGGACTGGGAGGGACTGGGAGGGACTGGGCGGGACTGGGAGGGACTGGGCGGGACTGGGACGGACTGGGAGGGACTGGGACGGACTGGGAGGGACTGGGAGGGACTGGGCGGGAACTGGGAGGGACTGGGACGGACTGGGCGGGGCGGGATGGCCTCGGCTCGCTCGGCCCCTGTCGGGATGGTCCCGGTCCATATTTGATCCCCGTCCATATTTGATCCCAGTCCATTTGATCCCAGTCCGTTTGATCCCAGTCTGTTATGAACAAAAATTCGGTTAATTTTTTTTTTTTTTGTGAGAAAAAGTTACAAAGAGGCAGCCGGATCACTGGCCCTGCCCAAGTTCTGCGTGTTTTGTTGTTGTAATTACGGGTCGTTGTGGCTAATTGCTCCTCTTGTATCAGCAGAGCCTTGCCCGAGGCTGAGTTTCCCCTTTCTCAGAGTAGTGAAGACACCTGAGAAGGTGGAGGGGGTTATGCAAAGTGACTCCAGGACCAGAATGCTGTGTGGGCCCCCCCGCTGTACTGAGAAGACCCCAAAAACAACGAGCCAAACAAGAATTGAGAGACTGGAGTGATGTCTGGATGTGAGGAGCGGAGCGCTGGGCCTGCAGAGATGGACTGGAGTGATGTCTGGGTGTGAGGAGCAGTGATGGACTGGAGTGATGTCTGGGTGTGAGGAGCAGTGATGGACTGGAGTGATGGCTGGGTGTGAGGAGCAGAGCGCTGGGCCTGCACAGATGGACTGCAGTGATGTCTGGGTGTGAGGAGCAGAGTGCTGGGCCTGCAGAGATGGACTGCAGTGATGGCTGGGTGTGAGGAGCAGAGCATTAGGCCTGCAGAGATGGACTGCAGTGATATCTGGGTGTGAGGAGCAGAGATGGACTGCAGTGATGGCTGGGTGTGAGGAGCAGAGATGGACTGCAGTGATGGCTGGGTGTGAGGAGCAGAGATGGACTGCAGTGATGTCTGGGCGTGAGGAGCAGAGCACAAGGCCTGCACAGATGGACTGCAGTGATGTCTGGGCGTGAGGAGCAGAGCACAAGGCCTGCAGAGATGGACTGGAGTGGTGGCTGGGTGTGAGGAGCAGAGATGGACTGCAGTGATGTCTGGGTGTGGGGAGCAGAGATGGACTGGAGTGATGGCTGGGTGTGAGGAGCAGAGCGCTGGGCCTGCAGAGATGGACTGCAGTGATGTCTGGATGTAGGAGCAGGGATGGACTGCAGTGATGGCTGGATGTAGGAGCAGAGATGGACTGCAGTGATGTCTGGGCGTGAGGAGCAGAGCGCTGGGCCTGCAGAGATGGACTGCAGTGATGTCCGGATGTGAGGAACAGAGATGGACTGCAGTGATGGCTGGGTGTGAGGAGCGGAGCGCTGGGCCTGCAGAGATGCTGGAAACCTTCATTGTTCCTCACCCTGTCTTGAGGGCCCCCGGGCGAGGTCTGGCAGGAAGCGAGACCTGGACCGAAGCAGGAACATCTGACGGGGACACGACGCCCGAAAGGCTCCCACGAGGACCGGATCCTCCAGCCCTACCCCTTGTGGACAAAGCTGTGCATATCCTCCTCCTCTGAGTGGCCCTGAGGAAAGACGGACGCTGCAGACCCGTCGAGGCGCCCAATCCTGAGCTGATCGCTTTTAATGGAGGCGTTAAAAAGGAGAAGAAGTCTCCTGGCCCTCTTTGTTTATTTCAGTCCTCTCCTCCCGCAGGGGTCACGGGGCCATCAAGAGGCTCCCACAGGAGCGTCCCAAGGCCGGAATGGCCGGACATGGATGAACACAGATGGACACCAGACATGGGAGAGGTGCTGGGG
Organism: Passerculus sandwichensis; assembly: GCA_031885435.1. NCBI lineage: Eukaryota > Metazoa > Chordata > Aves > Passeriformes > Passerellidae > Passerculus > Passerculus sandwichensis. The sequence continues at coordinate 11,743,616 of CM063146.1, forward strand.
ACATCATGGGGACACCCCTGGGGACATCCTGGGGACACCCCTGGGGACATCATGGGGACACCCCTGGGGACATCATGGCTTTGGGGACATCATGGGGACACCCCTGGGGACATCCTGGGGACATAATGGATATGGGGATGTCCTTGGGTACATCCCTGGGGACACCATAGGGACACAATGAGGACATCATGGCTTTGGGGACATCATGGGGACATCACAGAGACAGCCCTGGGGACATCATAGGGACATCCTGGGGACATCACGACTTTGGAGACGTCCTGGGGACATAGTGGACATGGGGATGTACTTGGGGACACCACAGAGACAGCCCTGGGGACACCATAGGGACATCCTGGGGACATCACGGCTTTGGGGACATCCCTGGTGGACACCACAGGGACAGCCCTGGTGACACCAGGACTTTGGGGACATCACGGCCACCAGGGCCACTGCCATGACCGTGACTTGTGACCCTGGGGACATCCCGGGCGGGCACTAGGACCCAGCGCGACCCCGTTACCATGACAACCCCAGCGTGGCACGGCCGCCATCTTAATTCTGGGCATGAGCTCCCTGCCAACCACTTCCGTCCTCTCAGCCAATCACAGCCTCCCGCCTTCCTCACGTGATTCCGGGTGCCGAAGGCGGAAGTGCCGCCTTTATGAACTCTACCGGAGCCCGGGACGCTTCCGCGGCCCCGGCATCATTGGCGACACCCCTGGGGACATTTTGGGGACACTCCGAGCAGTCACGGGCCCGCCGGAGCCCCGTTGCCATGGAAACAATCAGAACGCCGCGGCCGCCATATTTTAACTCTTGGCACCGCCGCCATCTTAACTCCAGGCATAACTTCCGCCCTCTCCGCCAATCACAACCTCCCGTCTCCCCCACGTGACCCTCGGTACGGCCGAACCCGGAAGCGCCGCCGCCGCCATGGACCCCGCCGCTCCCCGTGAGTTCCGTGAGGGAAATTCGGGTTTTAAACCCCCTAAACCCCCTCAAATTCACTTTTCCCTTCTTTTTTAGCCCCAAAACGCCGCGGGCCCGCCCGCTTGGCCGATCCGCGGCCTCTGTTCGAGGATACGAGCGCTACCGGGGCCTCACCGGGCCGCGGGTTCGGGGCTCCGCCGCCGCCTTCGGCCTCGTCGGCCTCATCATCTTCGTCATCCTCGGCCCCGTTCGGGCCGCCCGGGGCGTTCCTGGCCGAGCCCGTGAGCTCGCTGGCCGCGGCCTACGGGAGCAGCCTGGCCTCGCATGTGGAGGGGAACGTGAGTGAGGCGAATAACGGGAAATAACGGGGAAAAAATTTGGGAAAAATTGGAAATAACGGGAAAAAACCGGGGAGAATAAATTGGGAATAACGGGAAAAAAACGTTGAGAAATGAGGGAAAACATGAGGGAAAAAACGGGGAATGAATCCCTCAGAATTTACTGGGAGCCCCAAAACTTCCATTGGGATACCCCAGATGCGCCTTGGGATGCCAAATAACGGGAAAAACCGGGGAGGAATGGGGGAAAAAACGGGGGGAAAATTGGGAAAAAAATGGGAAAAAACAGGGGAAAAATAATGTGGGAGAACGGGGGGAAGTGGGGAAAACGTGGGGGAAAATAGGGGAAAAATAACGGGGAAAATAAGAGAAAAACCAGGGGGAAAATGAAGTAAATGGGGGAAAACTGGGGAAAAAAACGGGGAAAACCAGGGGAAAATTGGGGGTAAAAACTGTGGGGAAGATATGGCAAAAAAAATCAGAAAAAATGGGGAAAATAGGGAAAAAACCCAGAAAAACTGAGGGGAAATAGGGGGAAAATGGGGGGAAAAATCAGAAAAAAACCTGGAAAAATAGAGAAAAAATTAGAAAAACTGGGAAAACTGGGAAAAAAATAGGGGAAAAAACCCTAGAAAAAATCGGGGAAATGGGGAAAAATTGGGGAAAAATACCCCCAGAAAAAAATAAGGGAAAAATCGGGTAAAATCAGAAAAAAGTGGGGAAAATCGGGAAAAATAGGAAAAATCCCAGAAAAACTGGGGGGAAATGGGGAAAAAATCAGAAAAAATGGGGAAAAATAGGAAAAACCCCAGAAAAACAGGGGGGAAATGGGGAAAAAATCAGGAAAAAATGGGGAAAATAAGGGAAAAATCAGGAAAAAATGGGGAAAAATGGGGGAAAATGAAGGAAAAATCAGAAAAACTGGGAAAATGGGGGAAAAGTAGGGGAAAACCCCAGAAAAACTGGGGGAAAATGGGGAAAAAAACAGGAAAACTGGGAAAATGGGGAAATGGGGGAAAAACCCAGAAAAAAACAGGGGTAAACTGGGTAAAATCAGAAAAAAGTGGGGAAAATTGGGAAAAATAGGAAAAAACCCAGAAAAACTGGGGGGGAAATGGGGAAAAATCAGAAAAACTGGGAAAATGGAGGAAAAATAGGGGGGAAAAAACCCAGAAAAACTGGGGGAAAATGTGGAAAAATCAGAAAAAAATGGGGAAAAATAGGAAAAACCCCAGAAAAACTGGGGGGAAATGGGGAAAAAAATCAGGGAAAAATGGGGGGAAATGGGGAAAAAAATCAGAAAAAAATGGGGAAAATAAGGGAAAAATCAGGAAAAAATCAGGAAAAAATGGGGGAAAATGAAGGAAGAATCAGAAAAACTGGGAAAATGGGGGAAAAATAGGGGGAAAAACCCAGAAAAAACCAGCGGTAAATTGGGAAAAATCAGAAAAAAGTGGGGAAAATCAGGAAAAATAGGAAAAAACCCAGAAAAACTGGGGGGGAAATGGGGAAAAATCAGAAAAAAAGGGGAAAATAAGGGAAAAATCAGGAAAAATGGGGGAAAATGGGGGAAAAATCAGAAAAACTGGGAAAATGGGGGAAAAATTAGGGGGAAAACCCCAGAAAAACTGGGGGGAAATGGGGAGAAAATCAGAAAAAAAGGGGAAAATAAGGGAAAAATCAGGAAAAATGGGGGGAAAAGCTGGGGAAATGATAAGAACTGGTCTGAACTGGTCTGAACTGGGAGCTGTCCCCCAGCTGGGCCGCTGGGTGCCCGTGAGCCGCCTCAAGTATTACTTTGCTGTGGACACCGTGTACGTGGGCAGGAAACTGCGGCTGCTCGTCTTCCCCTTCGGCCACACGGTACTGGGGGTGACTGGGAGGGACTGGGACGGACTGGGGGGGACTGGGGGGGACTGGGAGGGGGTTTGGGGGCACTGGGAGGACTGGGATGGACTGGGGGGGACTGGGACAGGGGTTTGGGGGGACTGGGAGGGACTGGGACGGGGGTTTGGAGGGACTGGGACGGACTGGGACGGACTGGGACAAACTGGGAGGGACTGGGATGGACTGGGAGGGGGGTTTGGGGGAACTGGGACAAACTGGGAGGGACTGGGAGGGGTTTGAGGGCACTGGGAGGGACTGGGAGGGACTGGGACAGACTGCGAGGGGGTTTGGGGCACTGGGACAAACTGGGATGGACTGGGAGGGACTGGGAGGGACTGGGATGGACTGGGACGGACTGGGAGGGCACTGGGACGGACTGGGATGGACTGGGAGGGACTGGGATTGACTGGGAGAGGATTTGGGGGAACTGGGACAAAGTGGGAGGGACTGGGAGGGATTGGGGGGGCACTGGGATGGACTGGGAGGGACTGGGACGGGGGTTTGGGGGCACTGGGAGCCACTGGGACGGACTGGGACAAACTGGGAGGGGGTTGGAGGGCACTGGGAGGGACTGGGAGAGGATTTGGGGGCACTGGGACAAACTGGGATGGACTGGGAGGGGTTTGAGGGCACTGGGAGGGACTGGGAGGGACTGGGACAGACCGCGAGGGGGTTTGGGGGGACATGGACAAACTGGGACAAACTGGGACGAACTGGGAGGGGGTTTGAGGGCACTGGGAGGGACTGGGATGGACTGGGAGGGACTGGGAGAGGATTTGGGGGCACTGGGATGGACTGTGACGGACTGGGACAGGGGTTTGGGGGCACTGGGAGGGACTGGGATGGACTGGGAGGGACTGGGAGAGGATTTGGGGGCACTGGGATGGACTGTGACGGACTGGGACAGGGGTTTGGGGGCACTGGGAGGGACTGGGACGGGGGTTTGGGGGGACTGGGACAGACTGGGACAAACTGGGAGGGACTGGGACAGACTGGGAGGGGGTTTGGGGGGACTGGGACAAACTGGGAGGGACTGGGATGAACTGGGATGGACTGGAAGGGACTGGGATGGACTGGGAGAGGATTTGGGGGCACTGGGACAAACTGGGAGGGACTGGGAGGGGTTTGAGGGTACTGGGAGCCACTGGGATTGACTGGGACAAACTGGGAGGGACTGGGAGGGGGTTTGGGGGCACTGGGAGGGACTGGGACAAACTGGGAGGGACTGGGATGGACTGGAAGGGACTGGGACGGACTAGGAGGGCACTGGGACAAACTGGGACGGACTGGGAGGGACTGGAAGGGACTGGGATTGACTGGGAGAGGATTTGGGGGAACTGGGACAAAGTGGGAGGGACTGGGAGGGGGTTTGGGGGGACTGGGAGGGATTTTTGGGGTATTTGGGACATTTTGGGGTGATTTTTGGGGTAATTTTTGGGCTTTTTCGGGTGAGTTTTGGGGTATGTGGGGTGTTTTTGAGATTTTTGGGGTGAGTTTTGGCGTATTTGGGGTGATTTTGGGGGTATTTGGGACATTCTGGGGTGTTTTTGGGGTATTTGGGTTGATTTTTGGGGTGATTTTTGGGGTTTTTGGGGTATTTGGGTTGATTTTTGGGGTGATTTTTGGGGTTTTTGGGGTCCCTGCCGCCCAGGACTGGCAGGTGCGGTACCAGCAGGACACCCCGGTCGCTCCTCGCTTCGATGTCAACGCCCCCGACCTCTACATCCCGGGTAGGGACCCCCCCCCCCCCCCCAAACCCCCCGGGAACCCCAAAATCCAGGTCAGGGACCCCAAAAACCCCCCTGGGACCCCCCAAAACCCCCCAAAAACCCCCAAAATCCGGGTCAGGGACCCCCAAAAACCCCCAAAATCCAGCTCAGGACCCCCCAAAACCCCCGCAAGACCCCAAAATCCGGGTCAGGGACCCCCAAAACCCCCTGGGGACCCCAAAATCCGGGTCAGGGACCCCCAAAACCCCAAAATCCGGGTCAGGGACCCCCAAAAACCCCCAAAAATCCGGGTCAGGGACCCCAAAACCCCCCTGGGACCCCCAAAAACCCCCCTGGGGACCCCAAAATCCAGATCAGGGACCCCCCAAAACCCCCAAAATCCAGCTCAGGACCCCCAAAACCCCCCTGGGACCCCAAAATCCGGCTCAGGGACCCCCAAAACCCCCAAAATCCGGGTCAGGAACCCCCAAAACCCCCCCAAAACCCCCAAAATCCGGGTCAGGGACCCCAAAACCCCTCTGGGACCCCCAAAAACCCCCCTGGGGACCCCAAAATCCAGCTCAGGGACCCCCAAAAACCCCCAAAATCCAGCTCAGGACCCCCCAAACCCCCCCTGGGACCCCAAAATCCGGGTCAGGGACCCCCAAAAACCCCCAAAATCCGGGTCAGGGACCCCCAAAACCCCCCCTGGGAACCCCAAAATCCGGGTCAGGGACCCCCAAAAACCCCCCTGGGACCCCCAAAAACCACCCCGGGACCCCCAAAGAACCCCAAAATCCATCTCAGCACCCTCCAAAATCCCCCTGAGACCCCAAAATCCAGCTTGGTACCACAAAAACCCCCCAAAATCCACCTCAGGACCCCCAAAATCCATCTTGGGAACCCCCAATACCCCCTGGGAACCCCAAAATCCACTCTGGGACCCCAAAATCCACTCTGGGACCCCAAAATCTGGGTCAGGGACCTTCAAAACCCCCTGGGAACCCTAAAATTCAGATCAGGGACCCCAAAACCCCCCTGGGAACCCCAAAATCCACTCTGGGAACCCAAAATCCATTTTAGGACCCACAAAACTCCCCCTGGGAACCCCAAAAACCCCCAAAATGCATCTCAGGACCCCCCAAAATGCATCTGGGAACCCCAAAACCCCCTGGGAACCCCAAAATCCATCTTGGAACCCCCAAAAACCCCCAAAATCCATCTCAGGACGTCCATAAACCACCCCGGGACCCCCAAAATTCATCTTGGGACCCCAAAATGCAGCTCAGGACCCCCAGAATCCACCTCAGGACCCCCAAAATCTGGGTCAGGGACCCCAGAACCCCCTGGGAACCCCAAAATCCACTCTGGGAACCCCAAAATCCATCTTGGAACCCCCAAAAAACCCCCAAAATCCATCTCAGGACCTCCATAAACCACCCTGAGAACCCCAAAATTCATCTTGGAACCCCCAAAATGCAGCTCAGGACCCCCAAAATCCATCTTGGGAACCCCAAAATCCACTCTGGGACCCCAAAATCCACTCTGGGACCCCAAAATCTGGGTCAGGGACCCCCAAAATCCACTCTGGGACCCCCAAAACCCCCCCTGGGAGCCCCAAAATCCATCTCAGGAGCCACAAAACCCCTTCAAAACCCCCCTGGGAACCCCAAACACCCCCAAAATGCAGCTCAGGACCCCCCAAAATCCATCTTGGAACCCCAAAAAACTTCAAAATCCATCTCAGGACCTCCATAAACCACCCTGGGACCCCAAAATTCATCTTGGGACCCCCAGAATGCATCTTGGGAACCCCAAAATCCACTCTGGGACCCCAAAATCCACTCTGGGACCCCAAAATCTGGGTCAGGGACCCCAGAACCCCCCTGGGAACCCTAAAATTCAGATCAGGGACCCCCAAAACTCCCCTGGGAACCCCAAAATCCACTCTGGGACCCCAAAATCCGGCTCAGGGACCCCCAAAAACCCCCTGGGAACCCCCAAAAAACCTCAAAATCCATCTCAGGACGTCCATAAACCACCCTGGGACCCCCAAAATTCATCTTGGAACCCCAAAATGCAGCTCAGGACCCCCAGAATCCATCTTGGGAACCCCCAAACTCCCCCTGGGAACCGCAAAATCCACTCTGGGACCCCAAAATCTGGGTCAGGGACCTTCAAAACCCCCCTGGGAACCCTAAAATTCAGATCAGGGACCCCCAAAATCCATCTCAGGACCCCCAAAACTCCCCTGGGAATCCCAAACACCCCCAAAATCCATCTCAGGACCCCCAAAATCCATCTTGGAACCCCCAAAACCCCCTGGGAACCCCAAAATCCATCTTGGAACCCCCAAAAACCCCAAAATCCATCTCAGGACGTCCATAAACCACCCCGGGACCCCCAAAATTCATCTTGGAACCCCAAAATGCAGCTCAGGACCCCCAGAATCCACCTCAGGACCCCCAAAATCTGGGTCAGGGACCCCAGAACCCCCCTGGGAACCCCAAAATCCACTCTGGGAACTCCAAAATCCATCTCAGGACCCCCAAAATCCATCTTGGGAACCCCCAAACCCCCCCTGGGAACCCCAAAATCCATCTTGGAACCCCCAAAAAACTTCAAAATCCATCTCAGGACCTCCATAAACCACCCTGAGACCCCAAAATTCATCTTGGGACCCCCAGAATGCATCTTGGGAACCCCAAAATCCACTCTGGGACCCCAAAATCCACTCTGGGACCCCAAAATCTGGGTCAGGGACCCCAGAACCCCCCTGGGAACCCTAAAATTCAGATCAGGGACCCCCAAAACTCCCCTGGGAACCCCAAAATCCACTCTGGGACCCCAAAATCCGGCTCAGGGACCCCCAAAAACCCCCTGGGAACCCCCAAAAAACCTCAAAATCCATCTCAGGACGTCCATAAACCACCCTGGGACCCCCAAAATTCATCTTGGAACCCCAAAATGCAGCTCAGGACCCCCAGAATCCATCTTGGGAACCCCCAAACTCCCCCTGGGAACCCCAAAATCCACTCTGGGACCCCAAAATCTGGGTCAGGGACCTTCAAAACCCCCCTGGGAACCCTAAAATTCAGATCAGGGACCCCCAAAACTCCCCTGGGAACCCCAAAATCCACTCTGGGAACCCCAAAATCCATTTTAGGACCCACAAAACCCCTTCAAAACCCCCCTGGGAACCCCAAAAACCCCCAAAATCCATCTCAGGACCCCCCAAAATCCATCTTGGAACCCCCAGAAAATCTCAAAATCCATCTCAGGACCTCCATAAACCACCCTGGGACCCCCAAAATCCACTCTGGGAACCCCAAAATCCATCTCAGGACCCCCAAAATCCATCTTGGAACCCCCAAAAAACCCCCTGGGAACCCCAAAATCCATCTTGGAACCCCCAAAAAACCCCCAAAATCCATCTCAGGACCTCCATAAACCACCCTGGGACCCCCAAAATTCATCTTGGGACCCCCAAAATCGATCTCAGGACCCCCAGAATCCATCTTGGGAACCCCAAAATCCTCAGGACCCCCCCAAAAAAACCCCAAAATTCTCAAAACCCCCCAAAAACGTGCTCAGAAATTCCTCCAATTCTCCCCAAAATCTCCTGAATTTTCCCCCAAACCCCTTGAAACCCCAAAAATTCCCCCCAAAAATCCCCAAAATCCCCAAAATTCCCAAAAAATCCTCAAAATTCCCAAAAATTCCTAAAAAAATCCCCAAAAATTCCCAAATTTCTCCCTCCCAGCCATGGCCTTCCTCACCTACATCCTCCTCGCCGGCCTCGCTTTGGGCACCCAAAACAGGTACAAAAATCCCTTTGTTTACCTAAAAAAATTCCTTTTTTTTTCTTCAAAAATTCCATTTCATTTTCCCCCCAAAAATCCCATTTTTTCCCCCAAAAAATCCCTGAAAGAATTTTTAAAAGCCCCAAAAAAGCCCCAAAAAAACCCTCATAAACCCCTCCAAAAATCCCCAAAAAACAAAAAAAACCTTTAAAAAATCCCCCAAAAAATCCAATTTTTTCTCCATTTTTCGCCCGTTTTTCACCCGATTTTTACTCAATTTTTGCCCAATTTTTGCCCAGTTTTCACCCAATTTTTACCCAATTTTTACCCAATTTCCCCCCAATTTTTTCCCAATTTTCCCCCAATTTTTTTCAATTTTTTTGGGTTAAATTTGCAGATTTTCCCCGGCCAGCCTGGGGCTGGTGGTGAGCTCAGTACTGAGCGTCTGCTGAGCCAAACCAACCCCAAAAAACCCCAAATAAACCCCCAAAAAATCCCAATAAAACCTCAAAAAATCTCGAATAAAAACTCAATAAAACCCCAATAAAACTCAAAAAAATCCCTCCAAAAATCCCCAAAAATCCATTTAAAAATCGCTAAAAAATTCACAAAAATTCAGATTTTTTCCCCGTTTTTCGCCCGATTTTCACCGGATTTTCACCAAATTTTTTCCCAATTTTTTCCTCAATTTTTTTTTTGGGTTAAATTTGCAGATTTTCCCCGGACAGCCTGGGGCTGGTGGCGAGCTCAGCGCTGGCCTGGCTGCTGCTGGAGCTGCTGAGCATCTGCTGAGCCAAACCAACCCCAAAAAACCCCACATAAACCCCCAAAAAATCCCAATAAAACCTCAAAAAAATCTCGAATAAAAACCTCAATAAAACCCCAATAAAACTCAAAAAAATCCCTCCAAAAATCCCCAAAAATCCATTAAAAATTGCTAAAAAATTCACAAAAATTCAGATTTTTTCCCCGTTTTTCGCCCGTTTTTTCCCCGTTTTTCACCCGATTTTCACCGGATTTTCACCAAATTTTTTCCCAATTTTTTTCTCAATATTTTTTTGGGTTAAATTTGCAGATTTTCCCCGGACAGCCTGGGGCTGGTGGCGAGCTCAGTGCTGAGCGTCTGCTGAGCCAAACCAACCCCAAAAATCCCCAAATAAACCCCCAAAAAATCCCAATATACCTCAAAAAAATCTCAAAAAAATCTCAAAAAACCCCAATAAAACCCCAATAAAACTCAAAAAAATCCCTTCAAAAATCCCCAAAAATCCATTTAAAAATCGCTAAAAAATTCACAAAAATTCAGATTTTTTCCCCGTTTTTCGCCCGATTTTCACCCGATTTTCTCCGGATTTTCACCAAATTTTTTCCCAATTTTTTCCTCAATATTTTTTTGGGTTAAATTTGCAGATTTTCCCCGGACAGCCTGGGATTGGTGGCGAGCTCAGCGCTGGCCTGGCTGCTGCTGGAGGTGCTGAGCGTCTGCTGAGCCAAACCAACCCCAAAACCCCAAAAAAATCTCAAAAAAACCTTAAAAAAAATCTCAATAAAAACCTCAATAAAACCCCAATAAAACTCAAAAAAATCTCTTCAAAAATCCCCAAAAATCCATTTAAAAATTGCTAAAAAATTCACAAAAATTCAGATTTTTTGCCCGTTTTTCGCCCGTTTTTTCCCCGTTTTTCACCCGATTTTCACCCGATTTTCACCCGATTTTCACCAAATTTTTTCCCAATTTTTTCCTCAATATTTTTTTGGGTCAAATTTGCAGATTTTCCCCGGACAGCCTGGGGCTGGTGGCGAGCTCAGTGCTGGCCTGGCTGCTGCTGGAGCTGCTGAGCGTCTGCTGAGCCAAACCAACCCCAAAAAACCCCAAAAAATCTCAAAAAAACCTTAAAAAAAATCTCAATAAAACCCCAATAAAACTCAAAAAAATCCCTTCGAAAATCCCCAAAAATCCATTTAAAAATCGCTAAAAAATTCACAAAAATTCAGATTTTTTCCCTGTTTTTTGCCCGTTTTTCGCCCGATTTTCACCCGATTTTCACCCGATTTTCACCAAATTTTTTCCCAATTTTTTTCTCAATATTTTTTTGGGTTAAATTTGCAGATTTTCCCCGGACAGCCTGGGGCTGGTGGTGAGCTCAGCGCTGAGCATCTGCTGAGCCAAACCAACCCCAAATAAACCCCCAAAAAACCCCAAAAAATCCCAATAAAACCTCAAAAAAATCTCGAATAAAAACTCAATAAAACCCCAATAAAACTCAAAAAAATCCCTCCTAAATTCCCCCAAAAACCCCTAAAAAAATCCCCAAAAAATTCAATTTTTTCCCCATTTTTTCCCTGTTTCTCACCCGTTTTTCACCCGATTTTCACCAAATTTTTTCCCAATTTTTTCCTCAATATTTTTTTGGGTTAAATTTGCAGATTTTCCCCGGACAGCCTGGGGCTGGTGGCGAGCTCAGCGCTGGCCTGGCTGCTGCTGGAGCTGCTGAGCATCTGCTGAGCCAAACCAACCCCAAAAAACCCCAAAAAAATCTCAAAAAAACCTTAAAAAAAATCTCAATAAAACCCCAATAAAACTCCAAAAAATCCCTCCAAAAATCCCCAAAAATCCATTTAAAAATCGCTAAAAAATTCACAAAAATTGAGATTTTTTCCCCGTTTTTTGCCCATTTTTCGCCCGTTTTTCACCCGATTTTCACCCGATTTTCACCAAATTTTCACCAAATTTTTTCCCAATTTTTTCCTCAATATTTTTTTTGGGTTAAATTTGCAGATTTTCCCCGGACAGCCTGGGGCTGGTGGCGAGCTCAGCGCTGGCCTGGCTGCTGCTGGAGCTGCTGAGCATCTGCTGAGCCAAACCAACCCCAAAACCCCAAAAAAATCTCAAAAAAACCTTAAAAAAAATCTCAATAAAACCCCAATAAAACTCCAAAAAATCCCTTCAAAAATCCCCAAAAATCCATTTAAAAATCGCTAAAAAATTCACAAAAATTCAGATTTTTTCCCCGTTTTCCGCCCATTTTTCGCCCGTTTTTCACCCATTTTTCGCCCGATTTTCACCGGATTTTCACCAAATTTTTTCCCAATTTTTTCCTCAATATTTTTTTGGGTTAAATTTGCAGATTTTCCCCGGACAGCCTGGGGCTGGTGGCGAGCTCAGCGCTGGCCTGGCTGCTGCTGGAGGTGCTGAGCGTCCTCCTGAGCCTTTACCTGGTCACCGTCAGCACCGACCTGACCCCCATCGACCTCCTGGCCTTTGCTGGCTACAAATACGTGGGGTGAGCCAAAATCCCGGAGTTTCACCCCAAAAATCCCCCAAAAATCCCCCAAAAATCCCAAAAATCCCAAAAAACCCCATTGGATTCCCTCAAAATTGCAAATAGTTACCCCAAAATCGCCACGAATTTCCCCAAAATCCCTCTCAAAACTCCCCCATTCCCCCTCAAATCTGCTCCCAATCCCCTAAAATTCAAAATAATCCCCAGAATTCCCCCAAATCCCCCAAATTTGGGTTTTTTACCCCAAAAATCCTAAAAATAACCCCTTGAAATGCCCCAAAATAGCCACGAAATGCCCCAAAATCGCCATAAATTGCCCCTAAATCCCGCTTGAAATGCCCCAATTCTCCCCAAAATCTGCTCCCAATGCCCCAAAATTCACAGAATTCCACAAAATTCTACAATTTGGGGTTTTTATCCTAAAAATCCCAAAAAACCCCATTTCATTCCCCCAAAATCCCCAAATATTCCCCCAAAATCACCACAAATTGCCCCAAAATCCCTCGCAAAACTCCCCCATTCCCCCTCAAATCTGCTGCCAATCCCCTAAAATTCAAAATAATCCCCAGAATTCCCCCAAATCCCCCAAATTTGGGTGTTTTACTCCAATTTTGGGTTCAAATCCCCCAATTTTGGGTTAAAATCCCCAATTCTGAGTTTAAACCCTCCAGTTTGGGGGTTAAAATCCCCCAATTTTGGGTTAAAATCCCCAATTTTGGAATTTAAATCCCCAATTTTGGGTTTAAATCCCCCAGTTTTGAGTTTTATTGGATTAAATTTACCCAAATTTTGGGTTTAAATCCCCCAATTTGGGGGTTAAAATCCCCCAATTTTGGGTTAAAATCCTCCAATTTTGGGTTAAAATCCCCCAATTTTGGAGTTTAAATCCCCCAATTTTGGGTTTTAATCCCCAAATTTTGGTTTAATTTTCCCAATTTTTGGGTTAAAATCCCAATTTTTTGGGCTAAAATCCCCCAATTTTGGGTTTAAATCCCCCAATTTTGGGGATAAAATCCCCCAATTTTGGGTTCAAATCTCCCAATTTCAGTTCAAATCCCAAATTTTGAGTTTAAACCCTCCAATTTTGGGTTAAAATCCCCCAATTTTGGGCTAAAATCCCCAATTTTGGGGTTCAAATCCCCCAATTTTGGGTTAATTTTCCCAATTTTGGGTTAAAATCCCCAGTTTTGGGTTTTAATCCCCAAATTTTGGTTTAATTTTCCCAATTTTTGGGTTCAAATTCCCCATTTTTGGGTTTCAATTCCTGCATTTTGGGTTGAAACCCCCCCAGTTTTGGATTGAAATTCTGGAATTTTGGGTTTCAATTCCCCATTTTTGGGTTAAAATCCCAATTTTTGGGCTAAAATCCCTCATTTTTGTGTTTAAATTCCTGAATTTTGGGTTTCAGTTCCTGAATTTTGGGTTCAAGTCCCCATTTTTGCGTTAAAATCCCAATTTTTTGGGTTAAAATCCCCCAATTTTGGGTTTCAATTGCTGAATTTTGGGTTCAATTCCCCATTTTTGGGTTTCAATTCCTGAATTTTGGGTTCAATTCCCCATTTTTGGGCAGAAATCCCAATTTTTTGGGCTAAAATCCCCCAATTTTGGGTTTCACTTCCTGAATTTTGGGTTCAAGTCCTCATTTTTGGGTTTCAGTTCCTGAATTTTGGGTTCAATTCCCCATTTTTGGATTTCAATTCTGCAATTTTAGGTTTCAGTTCCTGAATTTTGGGTTCAATTCCCCATTTTTGGGTTAAAATCCCAATTTTTTGGGTTAAAATCCCCCATTTTGGGTTTCAATTGCTGAATTTTGGGTTTCAATTCCTGAATTTTAGGTTTCAATTCCTGAATTTTGGGTTGAAATCCCCCATTTTTGGATTTCAGTTCTGGAATTTTGGGTTCAATTCCCCATTTTTGGGTTAAAATCCCAATTTTTTGGGTTAAAATCCCCCAATTTTGGGTTTCAATTCCTGAATTTTGGGTTCAATTCCCCATTTTTGGGCTAAAATCTGAATTTTTTTCCCGTTTCAGGATGATTGTGGGGCTGCTGGCCGGGCTGCTCCTGGGCAGGCTCGGTTACTACGTGGCCCTGAGCTGGTGCTGCTTCAGCATTTTCATCTTCATGGTGAGATTGGGCAATTTTGGGCATTTTGGGATTTTTTGGATTTTTGGGGAAAAATTGGGGCTTTTTGGGCTTTTTTTTTTTTATATTTGGGGGAATTTTGGGGCATTTTGGGCTTTTTTTGGGGGGAATTTTGGGGCTTTTTGAGCTTTTTTGGGGGGGATTTTGGGCCTTTTTGGGCTTTTTTTTTTGATTTTTGGGGGGATTTGGGGGCTTGTTGGGCTTTTTTTTCTTTTGAAATTTTTGGGGGAATTTTGGGGCTTTTTGGGCATTTTTTTTTGATTTTTTGGTTTGGTGTTTTTTTTTTTTTTTGGGGGGGGGGGAATTTTGGCCTTTTTTTGGCTTTTTTTTTGTTCTAAATCCCAAATTTTCCGGAATTTCCCCCAGATCCGCACCCTGAGGCTGAAGCCGCTCTCAGATCCCTCCACCGAGGGGGTTTAGGGGCCCATTTTGGGTGTTTTAAATGCGATTTTAATGGGAATTTTTTTGAATTTTTAGGTGCTTTTTTGACTTTTTTTTGGTCCTAACCCCCAAATTTCGCCGTTTTCCCCCAGATCCGCACCCTGAGGCCGAAGCTGCTGTCAGAGGCGGCGGCCGAGGGGGTTTTGGGGCCCATTTTGGGTGTTTTTGGGTGTTTTTGGGTGTTTTAGGGTGTTTTAAATGCGATTTTAATGGGATTTTTTTTGAATTTTTGCGGTTTTTTTCTGTCCTAACCCCCAAATTTTGGTGACTTTCCCCCAGATCCGCACCCTGAGGCTGCAGCCGCTCTCAGATCCCTCCACCGAGGGGGTTTTGGGGCCCATTTTGGGTGTTTTAGGGTGTTTTAAATGCGATTTTAATGCCATTTTTGTGGGATTTTTTGCTATTTTTTGGGGTTTTTTCTGTCCTAACCCCCAAATTTTGTCGTTTTCCCCCCATGTCCGCACCCTGAGGCTGAAGCCGCTCTCAGATCCCTCCACCAAGGGGGTTTTGGGGCCCATTTTGGGTGTTTTAAATGCGATTTTAATGGGATTTTTTTGTAAATTTTGATCTTTTTTTCAGTTTTTTCTATCCTAACCCCCAAATTTTGCCGTTTTTCCCCCACATCCACACCCTGAGGCTGAAGCTGCTCTGGGATGCCTCAACCAAGGGCGTTTTGGGGCCCATTTTGGGTGTTTTTGGGTGTTTTAGGGTGTTTTAAATGCGATTTTAATGGGATTTTTTTGTAAATTTTGATCTTTTTTTCAGTTTTTTCTATCCTAACCCCCAAATTTTGCCGTTTTCCCCCCAGATCCGCACCCTGAGGCTGAAGTCGCTCTCAGATCCCTCCACCGAGGGGGTTTTGGGGCCATTTTGGGTGTTTTAGGGTGTTTTAAGTGCGATTTTAATGCAATTTTTGTGGGATTTTTCGCTATTTTTTGGGGTTTTTTTCTGTCCTAACCCCCAAATTTCACCGTTTTCCCCCCAGATCCGCACCCTGAGGCTGAAGCTGCTCTGGGATGCCTCAACCAAGGGGGTTTTGGGGCCCATTTTGGGTGTTTTAAATGCGATTTTAATGGGATTTTAATGGGATTTTTTTTGAACTTTTGGGTTTTTTTCTGTCCTAACCCCCAAATTTCGCCGTTTTCCGCCCAGATCCGCACGCTGAGGCTGAAGCTGCTGTCGGAGGCGGCGGCCGAGGGCGTTCTGGTGCGCGGGGCCAAGAACCAGCTGCGCATGTACCTGACCATGGCCATCGCCGCCGCCCAGCCGCTCTTCATGTACTGGCTCACCTTCCACCTGCTCCGCTGAGCCCCAAAACGCCCGGAATCACCTCAAAAACCTCCTGGGATCGCCAGGAAAAAACCCTGGAACTGCCAGGGAAAATCCCGGAATTTCAGCCTTTCCCCCAAAAAAACCCCCGCGTTTCTCGGGTTTTGATAAATGGAATTTTGAAGGAGTTTTGGTGCCTCTGTGTTGATTTTTTGGGGGGATTTTGGGAGGGATTTGAGGCTTTATCCCAAATTTTGGAGGGTTTGGATGTTTGGGAGAAACCCCGGAATGCCAAAATCCTGAAAAACATCCTGGAATTCCAAAGTTTTCCCCAAAAATTCCCATTTTCACTCCCTCCAATAAATGGAATTTTGAAGGAGTTCTGGCGCCTTTGCGTTGATTTTTTTGGGGGTTTATCCCAAATTTTGGATGTTTGGATATTTGGGAGATCCCCCTGAACATTCCAAGACCCAGAATTCCCAAAAAAATCTTCTGGAATTGCCAGGGAAAAATCCTGGAATTTCAGCCTTTCCCCTCAGAAAACCCCCGCGTTTTCCAGGTTTCGATAAATGGAATTTTGAAGGAGTTTTGGTGCCTTTGTTTTGATTTTTTGAGGCTTTATCCCAATTTTTGGATGTTTGGATGTTTGGGAGAAAGCCCGGAATTCCAAAATCCTGAGAACATCCTGGAATTCCAAAGTTTTCCTCAAAAATTCCCATTTTCACTCCCTCCAATAAATGGAATTTTGAAGGAGTTTTGGCGCCTCTGTGTTGATTTTTTGGGGGGATTTTGGGAGGGATTTGAGGCTTTATCCCAAATTTTGGATGTTTGGATATTTGGGAGAAACCCCAGAAATCCAAAATCCTGAAAAATCCTGGAATTCCAAAGTTTTCCCCAAAAATTCCCATTTTCACTCACTCCAATAAATGGAATTTTGAAGGAGTTTTGGCGCCTTTGTGTTGATTTTTTGGGGCTTTATCCCAAATTTTGGATGTTTGGATATTTGGGAGATCCCCTTGAACATTCCAAGACCCAGAATTCCCAGAAAAATCTTCTGGAATTGCCAGGGAAAATCCCGGAATTTCAGCCTTTCCCCCAAAAAAACCCCGCGTTTCTCGGGTTTCGATAAATGGAATTTTGAAGGAGTTTTGGCGCCTTTGTGTTGATTTTTTGGGGGAATTTTGGGAGGAATTTGAGGCTTTATCCCAAATTTTGGATGTTTGGATATTTGGGAGAAACCCCAGAATTCCATAATCCTGAAAAAATCCTGGAATTCCAAAGTTTTCCCCAAAAATTCCCATTTTCACTCACTGCAATAAATGGAATTTTGAAGGAGTTTTGGCGCCTTTGCGTTGATTTTTTTGGGGGTTTATCCCAAATTTTGGAGGGTTTGGATATTTGGGAGATCCCCCTGAACATTCCAAGACCCAGAATTCCCAAAAAAAATCTTCTGGAAC
Organism: Passerculus sandwichensis; assembly: GCA_031885435.1. Classification (NCBI taxonomy): domain Eukaryota; kingdom Metazoa; phylum Chordata; class Aves; order Passeriformes; family Passerellidae; genus Passerculus; species Passerculus sandwichensis. Next base: position 11,760,877 of record CM063146.1, read on the forward strand.
TGCCAGGGAAAATCCCGGAATTTCAGCCTTTCCCCCAAAAAAACCCCCGCGTTTCTCGGGTTTCGATAAATGGAATTTTGAAGGAGTTTTGGCGCCTTTGTGTTGATTTTTTGGGGCATTTTTGGAGGGATTTGAGGCTTTATCCCAATTTTTGGATGTTTGGATGTTTGGGAGAAACCCCGGAATTCCAAAATCCTGAAAAACATCCTGGAATTCCAAAGTTTTCCCCAAAAATTCCCATTTTCACTCACTGCAATAAATGGAATTTTGAAGGAGTTCTGGCGCCTTTGTGTTGATTTTTTGGGAGTTTTTCCCAATTTTTGGAGGGTTTGGATATTTGGGAGATCCCCCTGAACATTCCAAGACCCAGAATTCCCAGAAAAATCTTCTGGAATTGCCAGGGAAAATCCCGGAATTTCAGCCTTTCCCCCAAAAAAATCCCTGCATTTTTTGGGTTTCGATAAATGGAATTTTGAAGGAGTTTTGGCGCCTTTGTGTTGATTTTTTGGGGGGATTTTGGAGGGATTTGAGGCTTTATCCCAATTTTTGGAGGGTTTGGATGTTTGGGAGAAACCCCGGAATTCCAAAATCCTGAAAAAAATCCTGGAATTCCAAAGTTTTCCCCAAAAATTCCCATTTTCACTCCCTCCAATAAATGGAATTTTGAAGGAGTTTTGGCGCCTTTGTGTTGATTTTTTGGGGGTTTATCCCAAATTTTGGGGGGGTTTGGACACTTGGATATCCCAGCATTCCCAGAATTCCTCAAATCTCATTTTTTCCTCTTTTTTCCCCATTCCCTCCCATTTTTTCCTCCATCTTTCCTCCGTTTTTCCTCATTTTTTCCCCATTTTTTCCTCATTTTCCCTCAAGTTTCCCCAATTTCCCACCATTTTCCCCCACTTTTTCCCAATTTCCCCCATTTATTCCCAATTTTCTCCATTTTTTCCTCCATTTCCCCCATTTATTCCAAAATCTCCCTCCACGTTTCCCCAATTTTTTCTCCATTTATTCCCAATTTTTCCCCATTTATTCCCAATTTTTCCCCCATTTTCCCCCCATTTATTCCCAATTTTCCGCCCATTTTTTTCCCAATTTTTCCCCCATTTCCCCCCATTTATTCCCCAATTTCCCCCATTTTTCCCCCATTTATTCCCCAATTTTTCCCCCATTTTCCCCCCATTTATTCCCAATTTTCCCCATTTATTCCCCAATTTTTTCCCCATTTATTCCCAATTTATTCCCCAATTATCCCCATTTATTCCCATTTTTCCCCCATTTATTCCCCAATTTTCCCCCCATTTTCCCCCCATTTATTGCCAATTTTTCCCCCATTTATTCCCAATTTCCCCCATTTTTTTCCCAATTTTTGCCCCATTTTCCCCCCATTTATTCCCAAATTTTTCCCCCATTTCCCCCCATTTATTCCCAACTTTTCCCCCATTTATTCCCAATTTTCCCCCATTTTCCCCCCATTTATTCCCCAATTTTTCCCCATTTATTCCCAACTTTTCCCCATTTCCCTCCCATTTATTCCCAACTTTCCCCCCATTTTTTCCCAATTTTTTCACCCCATTTTCCCCCCATTTATTCCCAATTTTCCCAATCTCCCCCATTTTTCCCCAATTTTTCCCCATTTATTCCCAATTTTCCCCATTTATTCCCCAATTTTCCCCATTTATTCCAAATTTTCCCCATTTATTCCCCATTTTTTCCCCATTCCCAATTTTTCCCCCATTTTCCCCCCATTTATTCCCCAATTTCCCCCATTTTTCCCCATTTATTCCCAATTTTTTCCCCATTTATTCCCAATTTCCCCCATTTATTCCCCAATTTTCCCCATTTATTCCAAATTTTCCCCCCATTTTCCCCAATTTTCCCCCCATTTTCTCCCCATTTATTCCCCAATTTTCCCCATTTATTCCCCATTTATTCCCCAATTTTTCCCCAATTTTTCCCCATTTATTCCCAATTTTCCCAATCTCCCCCATTTTCCCCCAATTTTTCCCCATTTATTCCCAATTTCCCCCATTTTCCCCCCATTTATTCCCAATTTCCCCCCATTTATCCCAATTTTTCCCCCATTCCCATTTTTCCGGTCTCTCTCCGAATTCCCCTCCCCAAACCCTCAAAATCCCCCCAAAAATCCACTCGGGACTGCGAAATTAAGAATTTTTATAACAAATCCTGGGAGAACGAAGAATTCCATTCCAGCTTTTTCTGTGGTTTTGGTTTTTTGGGATCCCCGGGGGTTCCCATTCCCAGCTGGAGCCACAAACAAAAAATTCCCGGAATTTTTCCTTTTTTTTTTTTTTTTTTTTTGTTCTTCTTTTGTCCTTTTTTTTGGGTTTTTTTTGTGATTTTTTTTTACCAAAAAAAGTCTCGGATCCAACGCCGGGAAAATAAAATTAAAAAAAATAAAATCCCCCAAAAATTCCAAACCTGGAAAAAATCCCCCCCAAATTCAAAATCATGATAATAATAATAATAATTTAAAAAAAAATAAAATTCAATTGCTTAAAAGAAATATTTTTCAAATGCCCCAGCGAAAAAAAAAATAAAATCTCCCAAATTTTTTTAAAACTGCCAAATAAAATTCCCCCAAATAAATGAATATATAAATAAATAAAGAAAGAAATAAACACATAAATTAATAAATCAAATAAATAAATAAATAAATATTTTAAAAGTTAAAAAAAAGTTTTGAAAAAATAATTAATGTAAGACAAAATTTTTAAAAATGATAGAAAATAAAGTAAGTTAATGTATAAAATTAAATTAAGTATAAAATGAAGTTAAATGAAATGAAATGAAATAAAAATAAAATAACAAAGTTAAATTAATTAAATAATAAAACTAAATTTAATAATAATAAAACAAAATTAAATAATAAAATAAAAAATAAAATAAAATAAATAATAAACAAAATAGTTAAAATAAAATAAAAAAATAAAATTAACATAAATAAAATAAAGTAAGTAAATAAAATTAAATTATAAATAAATAAATAAATAAATAAATAAGTAGTAATGGAATGAAATAAAATTAAATTAAATCTTCAAAAAATGTAAATTAAATTAAATCTTAATAAAATAAAATAGAATAAAGTAAAATAGAATAGAATAGAATAGAATAAAATAAAATAAAATAAAATAAAATAAAATAAAATAAAATAAAATAAAATGAAGGAAAATTAATTTAAATTAGATATTTTAAAAATGAAACAAAATAAAATAAAATCTTAAAAAAAATAAGATAACATAGAATAGAGCAGAATATAATAGAATATAATAAAATAAAATAAAATAAGTAAAATAAAATAAAAATAAATTAAAATAAAAGGAAGAAAACAAATTAAATTGAATTAAAAATTGAAAATATAAAATAGAATAAAATAAAATAAATAAATAAAAACTGAAATAAAACAAAACGAAATGAAATAAAATGAAATGAAATGAAATGAAATGAAATGAAATGAAATGAAATGAAATAAAATGAAAAAAATGAAATGAAATGAAATAAAATGAAATGAAATAAAATGAAATAAAATAAAATGAAATAAAATTAAATGAAATAAAATGAAATAAAATAAAATGAAATACAATAAAATAAAATGAAATAAAATAAAATAAAATGAAATAAAATAAAATGAAATGAAATAAAATGAAATAAAATAAAATGAAATAAAATGAAATAAAATGAAATAAAATAAAATTAAATTAAATAAAACAAAATGAAATAAAATAAAATAAAATAAATTAAAATAAAATAAAATAAAATAAACCAAACCGAACCGAAGCGATCCCGTGGCTTTGGGGTTCCCGGGGCCGTCCGTGCTCGAGCGTCGATACAAAAATATCTCTGGGTGAGCTAAAAATAGACCCGGGGGGGAGGGGCGGGGCCGGGACCCCGGGGGGACCCCGAGCGGAGCAGAAGGTTCCGGAAGGGCCTCGGGGACCAGAGGGGCCCCACGGCGGCTCTGGAGGTGCTGGAGAAGGTTCTGGAGGCCTCTGAGAGCTCCTGGAGGAGTTCTTGAGAAGTCCTGGAGGGGTCCAGAGCGGCTCTGGAGGTTCTGGAGGAGTTCTGGAGAAGTTCTGGAGGTCCTGGAGGGGTCCAGAGGGTTCCTCAGAGCAGTTCTGGAGGTCCTGGAGGAGTTCTTGAGATGTTCTGGAGGTCCTGGATGGTCCTGGAGGGATCCGGAGGTGTCCTCAGAGAGGTTCTGGAGGTTCTGGAGGAGTTCTGGAGGTCCTGGAGGGGTCCAGAGAGGCCTCAGAGCACTTCTGGAGGTTCTTGAGGAGTTCTGGAGGCCTTTGAGTGGTCCTGGAGGAGTTCTGGAGGTCCTGGGGGCATCCAGAGAGGCCTCACAGCGGTTCTGGAGGTCCTGGAGAAGTTCTGGAGGTCCTGGAGGGGCCCTCAGAGCAGTTCTGGAGGTCCTGGAGGAGTTCTGGAGATGTTCTGGAGGTCCTGGATGGTCCTGGAGGGGTCCAGAGGGGCCTCAGAGCACTTCTGGAGGTTCCTGAGAAGTTCTGGAGGCCTTTGAGTGCTCCTGGAGAAGTTCTGGAGGGATCCAGAGGTGTCCTCAGAGCGGCTCTGGAGGTCCTGGAGGGGTCCAGAGGTGTCCTCAGAGCAGTTCTGGAGGTTCTTGAGAAGTCCTGGAGGCCTTTCAGAGGTCCTGGAGGAGTTCTGGAGGTCCTGGAGGGATCCAGAGGAGTCCTCAGAGCAGTTCTGGAGGTCCTGGAGGAGTTCTGGAGGTTCTGGAGGGATCCAGAGGTGTCCTCAGAGCGGCTCTGGAGAAGTTCTGGAGGCCTTTGAGTGGTCGTGGAGAAGTTCTGGAGGTCCTGAAGGAGTTCCAAAGCTTCTGGAGGAGTTCTGGAGGTCCTGGAGGAGTTCTGGAGGTCCTGGATGGCCCTGGAGGAGTTCTGGAGGCCTTTGAGTGGTCCTGGAGAAGTTCTGGAGGTCCTGGAGGAGCTCTGGAGAAGTTCCAAAGGTTCTGAAAGCCTTGGAATTAATCCAGAGGGGCCCTCAGAGAGGTTCTGGAGAAGTTCCGGAGGTTCTGGAGGCCTTTGAGTCGTTCTGGAGGAATTCTGGAGGTCCTGGAGGGGATCCAGAGGTTCTGGAGGTCTTTGAGTGGACCTGCAGGTCCTGGAGGGGATCCAGAGGTGTCCTTGTTGTGGTTCTGGAGGTTCTGGAGGGCATCCAGAGGTTCTGGAGGCCTTTGAGTGGTTCTGGAGGCTCTGGAGGGGATCCAGAGATGTCCTTGGAGCAGTTCTGGAACTCTTGGGCTGATTCTGGACCTCCTGGAGAGGTTCTGGACCTCCTGGCTCAGTTCTGAACCTCTGGGCTCAGTTCTGGATCTCCTGGACCAATCCTGGATCTCCCAGCTCAGTTCTGCTCCTCCAGGTTCAGTTCTGAACCTCCAGGCCCAATTCTGGATCTCTTGGACCAATCCTGGACCTCCAGGTTCAGTTCTGGATCTCCTGGTTCAGTTCTGGGCCTCCAGGCCCAATTCTGGACCAGTCCTGGATCTTCTGGCTCGGTTCTGAACCTCCAGTCTCAGTTCTGGATCTCCTGGTTCAGTTCTGGATCTCCTGGTTCAGTTCTGGATCTCCAGGTTCAGTCCTGGATCTCCTGGACCAATCCTGGATCTCCTGGTTCAGTTCTGGATCTCCTGGTTCAGTTCTGCCCCTCCAGGTTCAGTTCTGGGCCTCCTGGATCAATCCTGGACCAATCCTGGATCTCCAGGTTCAGTCCTGGACCTCCAGGTTCAGTCCTGGACCTCCAGGTTCCGTTCTGGATCTCCTGGCTCAGTTCTGCCCCTCCAGGCTCAATTCTGGACCAGTCCTGGGTCTCCAGGTTCAGTCCTGGATCTCCTGGAGATGTTCTGGATCAGTTCTGGATCTCCAGTTTCAGTTCTGGATCTCCTGGTTCAGTTCTGGATCTCCAGGTTCCGTTCTGGATCTCCTGGTTCAGCTCTGCACCTCCAGGCCCAATTCTGGACCAATCCTGGGCCTCCTGGTTCAGTCCTGGACCTCCTGGACCAATTCTGGATCTCCAGGTTCAGTTCTGAACCTCCAGGCCCAATTCTGGACCAATCCTGGATCTCCTGGTTCAGTTCTGGATCTCCTGGAGATGTTCTCGATATCCTGGTTCAGTTCTGCCCCTCCAGGCCCAATTCTGGACCAGTCCTGGACCTCCAGGTTCAGTCCTGGACCTCCTGGTTCAGTTCTGGATCTCCTGGAGATGTTCTGGACCTCCAGGCTCAATCCTGGATCTCCTGGACCAATCCTGGATCTCCTGGTTCAGTTCTGGATCTCCAGGTTCTGTTCTGGATCTCCTGGCTCAGTTCTGGACCTCCTGGACCAATTCTGGACCAGTCCTGGATCTCCTGGTTCAGTTCTGCCCCTCCAGGTTCAGTCCTGGATCTCCTGGAGATGTTCTGGATCTCCTGGACCAATCCTGGACCTCCAGGTTCAGTTCTGAATCTCCTGGTTCAGTTCTGGATCAGTCCTGGACCTCCAGGTTCCGTTCTGGATCTCCTGGTTCAGTTCTGGGCCTCCTGGAGATGCTCTGGATCTCCTGGAGATGTTCTGGACCTCCAGGTTCAGTTCTGGATCAGTTCTGGATCTCCAGGTTCAGTTCTGGGTCTCCTGGCTCAGCTCTGGATCTCCTGGACCAATCCTGGATCTCCTGGTTCAGTTCTGGATCTCCTGGAGATGTTCTGGATCTCCAGGTTCCGTTCTGGATCTCCTGGTTCAGTTCTGGATCTCCTGGTTCAGCTCTGCACCTCCAGGCCCAATTCTGAACCAATCCTGGGCCTCCTGGTTCAGTCCTGGACCTCCTGGAGATGTTCTGGACCTCCAGGTTCAGTTCTGGATCAGTCCTGGATCTCCAGGTTCCATTCTGGATCTCCTGGTTCAGTTCTGGATCTCCTGGATCAGTTCTGGGCCTCCAGGCCCAATTCTGGATCTCCAGGCCCAATTCTGGACCAATTCTGGATCTCCTGGCTCAATTCTGGACCTCCAGCCTCAATTCTGGATCTCCTGGACCAATCCTGGACCTACAGGTTCAGTTCTGGATCTCCTGGTTCAGTTCTGGATCTCCTGGAGATGTCCTGGACCTCTTGGTTCAGTTCTGCCCCTCCAGGCCCAATTCTGGACCTCCTGACTCAGTTCTGGACCTCCTGGACCAATTCTGGGTCAATCCTGGATCTCCTGGACCAATCCTGGATCTCCTGGCTCAATCCTGGATCTCCTGGTTCAGTTCTGCCCCTCCAGGCCCAATTCTGGACCAATCCTGGATCTCCTGGCTCAGTTCTGAACCTCCAGGTTCCGTTCTGGATCTCCCAGATCAGTTCTGCCCCTCCAGGTTCAGTCCTGGATCTCCTGGTTCAGTTCTGGGCCTCCTGGAGATGTTCTGGATCTCCAGGTTCCGTTCTGGATCTCCTGGAGATGTTCTGGATCTCCAGGTTCCGTTCTGGATCTCCTGGTTCAGTTCTGGATCAGTTCTGGATCTCCTGGTTCAGTTCTGGGCCTCCTGGAGATGCTCTGGATCTCCTGGAGATGCTCTGGGCCTCCTGGTTCAGTTCTGGATCAGTCCTGGATCTCCAGTTTCAGTTCTGCCTCTCCAGCCCCTTCCCCTCCCCCCCCCCCATTTTCCCCACCGCCCCCCCCCGGTCAGGACCCCCCCATCCCCCCCTCCCCCCTGTCCCCGTCCCCGCCCTTGGCGGCCGTTCCGGAACATTCCGCGGTGGCGGAGGCCGAGGCCGCGGCGGCGCCGCCGTTGGTCTGCGAGCAGACGTGGGCCTTGCCGCGCGCCTTGGGCCGCCCGTTGTGCAGCTTGTACTTCATCAGCAGGAGGAAGATGAAGACGAGCACGGAGGCCACGATGATGCCGCCGATGACGATGATCATGGTGCCGCCCAGGAACTGCGGCTGCGGCGAGCGGCACGGCCGCGGCGCCGCCCGCGTGGAGAAGCGCGAGCAGCCCAGGGCGCGCGTGGCCGGCGGCGAGCCCCGCGCCTCGGCGAACACGGCCAGCACGCACAGCTCGTAGAGACGGCCCGGCGCCAGGTCCGACAGCGAGAACGACGAGCTGGGCGCCGGGATCATCCTGAAATGGGGACGGAAAGAGAAATTCCCATCAAAATCCCCATTTTCGGGGGTTTTTCCCATTTTTTGCACATTTTTCAGTCGTTTTCCCATTTCCCAGCCCAGCACGCACAGCTCGTAGAGACGGCCCGGCGCCAGGTCCGACAGCGAGAACGACGAGCTGGGCGCCGGGATCATCCTGCAACGAGAAATCCCCGTCAAAATCCCCATTTTCGGGGGTTTTTCCCCATTTTTTACACATTTTTCAGTCGTTTTCCCATTTCCCAGCCCAGCACACACAGCTCGTAGAGACGGCCCAGCGCCAGGTCCGACAGCGAGAACGACGAGCTGGGCGCCGGGATCATCCTGAAATGGGGATGGAAAGAGAAATTCCCATCAAATTTTCCATCAAAATCCCCATTTTCGGGGGTTTTCCCCATTTTTTACACATTTTTCAGTCGTTTTCCCATTTCCCAGCCCAGCACACACAGCTCGTAGAGACGGCCCGGCGCCAGGTCCGACAGCGAGAACGACGAGCTGGGCGCTGGGATCATCCTGAAATGGGGACGGAAAGAGAAATTCCCATCAAAATTCCCATCAAAATTCCCATCAAAATCCCCATTTTCTGGGGTTTTTCCCCATTTTTTGCACATTTTTCAGTCGTTTTCCCATTTCCCAGCCCAGCACGCGCAGCTCGCGGAGCCGGCCCGGCGCCAGGTCCGACAGCGAGAACGACGAGCTGGGCGCCGGGATCATCCTGCAACGAGAAATCCCCGTCAAAATCCTCATCAAAATCCCCATCAAAATCCACATTTTCGGGGGGTTTTCCCCATTTTTTGCACATTTTTCAGTCGTTTTCCCATTTCCCAGCCCAGCACGCGCAGCTCGCGGAGCCGGCCCGGCGCCAGGTCCGACAGCGAGAACGACGAGCTGGGCGCCGGGATCATCCTGCAACGAGAAATTCCCGTCAAAATCCCAACTTTCTGGGGGTTTTCCCCCATTTTTTACACATCTTTCAGTCGTTTTTCCATGTTTTTTTGACCAATTTTCCATATTTATCACAGCCTTCTTCAGCCTCACTTCCCAATTTTCCAGACCCTTTTCCATCCATTTTTCCCATTTTTTCACCCACTTTTCCATGTTTTCCAGCCATTTTTCCATGTTCTTCGACCCCTTTTATCCCTATTTTCAGACCCTTTTTCAACTCCACTTCCCAATTTTCCAGACCCTTCTCCATCCATTTTTCCCATTTTTTTCCCATATTTTCCACCTTTATTCCATATTTTCAGCCATTCTTTCCCTGCTTACCAGCCCCTTCCTCATCCCTATCTCCCATTTCTCCATCACCTCTTCCATCCATTCTTCCCCAAATTTCCTGGCAAATTTCCCTATTTAGAGCCAAATTTCCCTATTGAGACCCAAATTTCCCTATTTAGACCCAAATTTCCCTCTTTTCCTGCCGATTTTCCCTATTTCCCCCCGTTTTTCCCCGTGTTTCCCATTTCCCAGCCCAGCACGCGCAGCTCGCAGAGCCGGCCCGGCGCCAGGTCCGACAGCGAGAACGACGAGCTGGGCGCCGGGATCATCCTGAAATGGGGATGGAAAGAGAAATCCCCATCAAAATCCCAACTTTCTGGGGGTTTTCCCCATTTTTTACACATTTTTCAGTCGTTTTTCCATGGTCTTTTGACCATTTTTCCGTATTTATCACACCCTTCTTCAGCCTCACTTCCCAATTTTCCAGATCCTTTTCCATCCATTTTTCCCATTTTTTCACTTACTCGTCCCAATTTTCCAGCCATTTTTTCCATGGTTTTTGACCATTTTTCCCCCTATTTTCCAGCCCCTTTCTCACCCCTCTCTCCCAGTTCTCCAGCCCATTTTCCAACCCTTTTTCCATGATTTTTCAAGCACTTTTCCATGGGTTTTGGCCTCTTTTTCCTCGTTTTTTCAGCCTTTTTCCAAACCTTTTCCACCCTCCTTAAGTTAAGAGTTAAACCCTCTTTTCCAGCATCTTTTCCACATTTTCCATCCTATTTTCCCTATTTTTCAGACCCTTTTCCAGGCTGTTTTCCATACTTCCCACCCATTTTTTCATTTCCCACCTGTTTTTTTTTTTTTTTCATTTTCCATCCCCTTTTCCACGTTTTTTATCCCCTTTTTCATATTTTTCACCAAATTTTCCCACATTTACCATCCATTTTTCACATTTTTCATCCTCTTTTCCATGTTTTCCATCCCTTTTTTCACATTTTCCCTCCATTTTCCCACATTTTCCACCGCCTTTTCCACATTTCCCACCCATTCTTTCATTTCTCACCCATTTTTCCACATTTCCCATCCGTTTTTCCCCTTCTCCACCCATTTCTCCACATTTCTCACCCATTTTTCCACATTTTCCACGCATTTCGCCACATTTCCCACCCATTTTTAAATTTCTCATTCATTTTTCCACATTTCCCACCCATTCTTAAATTTCTCATCCATTTTTCCACATTTCCCACCCATTCTTAAATTTCTCATCCATTTTTCCACATTTCCCACCCATTTTTCCACATTTTTCATCCTCTTTTTCAGATCTTCCATCCCCTTTTCCACATTTCCCACCCATTTTTTCATTTCTCACCTAGTTCTCCACATTTCCAACTGATTTTTCCCCATTTCTCACCAATTTCTCCCCATTTTTACCCCATTTTCCCCCTTCGCCTCCCACCCCCACCATTTTTCGGGGTAAAATCGCCGATAAACGAGGATCTCATCGGCCGAGCCATTTTCCCCACATTTCCCACCCATTTTCCCCCATTTCTCCCAATTTCTCCCCATTTCTCCCACATTTTCCCCCCATTTCTCCCCATTTCCCCCCTTCCCCTCCCACCCCCACCATTTTTTCGGGCTAAAATCACCGATAAACCAGGATCTCATCGGCCGAGCCATTCTTCCCACATTTCCCACCTATTTTTTCCCACATTTTCCCCCCAATTTCTCCTCATTTTCCCCCTTCCCCTCCCAGCCCCACCATTTTCGGGGCTGCAATCACCGATAGACGAGGATCTCGTCAGCCGAGCCATTTTCCCACATTTCCAACTGATTTTTCCCCATTTCCCCCCATTTTCTCCCCCTTCCCCACCCACCCCCACCATTTTTTTGAGGCCAAAATCACCGATAAACGAGGATCTCGTCGGCCGAGCCATTTTCCCCACATTTCCCCCCAGTTTCTCCCCCTTCCCCTCCCAGCCCCACCATTTTCCGGGCTGAAATCACCGATAAACGAGGATCTCATCGGCCGAGCCATTCTTCCCACATTTCCCACCTGTTTTTTCCCACATTTTCCCCCTAATTTCTCCCCATTTTCCGGGCTGAAATCACCGATAAACAAGGATCTCGTCGGCCGAGCCGGTTCTCCCACATTTCTCCCCATTTCCCCCCTTCCCTCCCAGCCCCACCATTTTTCCATTTTTTGGGGGCTGCAATCACCGGTAGACGAGGATCTCGTCGGCCGAGCCATTTCTCCCACATTTCCCACCTGTTTTCCCATTTTCTCCCCCTTCCCCACCCACCCCCACCATTTTTTCGGGCTAAAATACCCGATAAACGAGGATCTCGTCGGCCGAGCCATTTTCCCACATTTCCCCCCAATTTCTCCCCATTTCTCCCCATTTCTCCCCATTTTTACCCCATTTTCTCCCCCTTCCCCTCCCACCCCCACCATTTTCTGGGCTGCAATCACCGATAAACCAGGATCTCGTCAGCCGAGCCATTTCTCCCACATTTCCCACCTGTTTTCCCATTTTCTCCCCCTTCCCCTCCCGGCCCCGCCATTTTTCCATTTTGTGGGGGCTGCAATCACCGATAGACGAGGATCTCGTCAGCCGAGCCATTTCTCCCACATTTCCCCCCAATTTCTCCCACATTTCCCCCCATTTTCTCCCCCTTCCCCTCCCAGCCCCACCATTTTCTGGGGGCTGAAATCACCGATAAATGAGAATCTCATCACCTGAGCCATTTTTCCCACATTTCCCCCCATTTTCTTCCCCTTCCCCTCCCAGCCCCGCCATTTCTCCATTTTTTGGGGGGCTGCAATCACCGGTAGACGAGGATCTCGTCGGCCGAGCTGTTGTACTGGATCTGGTACATCCTCAGCCCCTCCAGCCCGTCCTGCGGCGGCCACCGCACCAGCGCCGACGTCGCCGTCACCTCGGCCACCACCACCCCGCCCCTGTCCCCCCTCTCCAGCTTGGACTCGTTGGAGAAGCTCGACTTGGCCGAGATCAGGATGTCCGAGGGCTCCGGCCCGGCCGTGGCCGCCTTCCTCCCCTCCTCGTCCTCGCACTCGGTGCCGTTGCCCTCGGGCAGCACGCGGAACTCCACGGGCGCCGTCGACTCGCCGGCGGCGTTGGAGGCGATGCACGTGAAGGTGCCCTGGTCGCCCGGCGACGCCTCCAGGATGTCCAAGGTCCCGTTCCGGTAGGACACCGTCCGCGAGGTGTTGGCCACCAGGCGGCCGTCGGGCGCGATCCAGCGCACGTAGGGCTCGGGGTCGCCCACGGCCTTGCACTTGAGCGAGGCGCTCTGGCCGGCGGCCGCCGCCAGCCGGGGCGTGCGGTGCGTGATCATGGGCGGCTCGCACACGAACTCCTCCTCGCGGATGCTCCAGAAGTATTTGCCCATCAGCTCCGGCGGCGACGCGCACGTCTCCAGGTCGTCCTCGCGCGTCAGGCGCCGCAGCCACACCAGCTCGCAGTTGCAGTGCAGGGGGTTCCCGCCGAAGCTCAGCACCAGGGAGGTCAGGGGGGAGCCTTTGGACTTGGCGTAGACGGGCACGCGGGAGAACAGCGGGTCCGGCGGGATCTTCTTGAGCTTGTTGGAGGTCATGTCCAGCCTGGCCAGCTTGTGCAGGTTGGAGAAAATCCCCTCGGGCACGAACTCGATGAGGTTGTGGTCCAGACTCACCGTGTTGACGTTGGACAGCTTGGCCACCGTGCCCCACGGGACGTCCACCAGGTTGTTGTAGGACAGATCCAGGTCCTCGATGGTCTCCAGGAAGTCGTCCAGCGAGCGGGGCGAGATGAAGCTCAGCTGGTTGTTGCTGAGGATGAGGTGCCGCAGGTTGACCAAGCCCTTGAAGTGCTCCTCGTGGATGGCCGTCAGGCGGTTGCTGTCCAGGTGCAGCGCGTGCAGCCCCCGCAGGTCGGAGAAGGCGTAAGGCATGATCTGCGAGATGGTGTTGCGCGACAGCGTCAGGTGGATCAGCTGCGTCATGTTGGCGAAGTCGCGGCGCCGCAGCACCGTGATGAAGTTGTCCATGAGGCGCAGCTCGGCCGTGCGCCGGTCGATGCCGGGCGGCACGAAGAGCAGCCCGGTCTTGGTGCACAGGATGGTGAAGGACGGCGAGAGGTTCTGGCACGAGCAGCGCTTGGGGCACGGCGGGGAGCCCGGCGACGACGAGGCGGACGCGGCGGCGGCGACGAAGAAGAAGAAGAAGAAGAGGAGGAGGAGGAGGAGAGGGAGCAGGAGCTTTTCCATCGTCGGGGAAAACGGGAATCTGGGACGGGGGGGGGAAACGGGAGAAGAATCGGTGAGTCGGGTGGAGAACTGGGAGGACTGGGTGAATTGGGTTGAGAACTGGGGCATTTGGGTGGAAAATTGGGGGAATTGGGTTGAAAATTGGGGGATTTGGGTTGAAAATTGGGGGATTTGGGTGAAAAATTGGGGGATTTGGGTTGAAAATTGGGTGAGTTGGGTTGAAAATTGGGGGATTTGGGTTGAAAATTGGGGAAATTGGGTGGAAAATTGGGGGATTCGGGTTGAAAATTGGGGGATTTGGGTTGAAAATTGGGTGAATTGGGTGAATTGGGTTGAGAATTGGGGGATTTGGGTTGAAAATTGGGGGAATTGGGCGAATTGGGTTGAAAATTGGGTGATTTGGGTGGAAAATTGGGGAATTTGGGTGAATTGGGTTGAGAACTGGGGGATTTGGGTTGACAGTTGGGTGAATTGGGTTGAAAATTGGGGGATTTGGGTGGAAAATCGGAGGAATTGGGCGAATTGGGTGGAAAATTGGGGGAATTGGGTTGAAAATTGGATTATTTGGGTTGAAAATTGGGTGAATTGGGTGATTTGGGTTGAAAATTGGGGGATTTGGGTTGAAAATTGGGGGATTTGGGTTGAAAATTGGGTGATTTGGGTGAATGGGGTTGAAAATTGGGGGAATTGGGTTGAAAATTGGGGGATTTGGGTGGAAAATCGGAGGATTTGGGTGGAAAATTGGAGGAATTGGGCGAATTGTGTTGAAAATTGGGTGATTTGGGTTGAAAATTGGGTGAATTGGGTGAATGGGGTTGAAAATTGGGGGAATTGGGTGGAAAATTGGAGGAATTGGGCGAATTGGGTGGAAAATTGGGGGAATTGGGTTAAAAATTGGGGGAATTAGGTTGAAAATTGGGGGAATTGGGCGAATTGAGTCAAAAATTGTGTGAATTGGGTTGACAACTGGGGGATTTGGGTGGAAAATCGGAGGAATTGGGCGAATTGGGTTGAAAATTGGGTGATTTGGGTTGAAAATTGGGGGAATTGGGTTGACAACTGGGTGAATTGAGTTGAAAATTGGGTGAATTGGGTTGAAAATTGGGGGATTTGAGTTGAAAATTGGGTGATTTGGGTTGAGTTTCAGTGTTAAAACTGAGTTTAGTGTCAAGATTCCAACTCAAAATGTTGAGGGGAGTCAGCAGAGAGGGAAATCCCAAAGCTGAGAAGGAAAAACGGGAGAAATCCATGGAAATGTGGTGGAATTATGGAAAAAAAATTGGGATTAAATCCATGGAGGGATTGGAAATATGGAGGAATTTAGGGAAAATTGGGATAAATCCATGAAAAAATGGTGAAATTTGGGATAAAACCAAGTTTAGGGTCAAGTTTTAATTCCAAGATGTGGAAAAAATTCCCAGTTGTGAGGAAAATCCCAAATTTGAGAGGGAAAAATAGAAAAAATGGGAGAAATTCAGGAAAATTTTGATGAATTTGGGGGAAAAAATGGGTTTTATTATTCCAGGGATTTTTTTGGGATTTTTTTGAGGGATTTTTGGGGTGATTTTCTCACTTTTTTTTTGGGTTTTGGGATGATTTTCCAATGGATTTTCCCATAAATTGGTTGGGGAGGAATTTGAATAAAATCTGAATAAATTTAAATAAAATTTTAAATTCTAATTAAAATAAGAATAAAGCAAAATATTAAAGATTAATAAAAGGATAATAATGAATTTCAAATTCAAAAGAATTCAAAATATTTGAATTAAAATAATTCATTGAAATAATTAATAATTAACAATAAAGGTCAATTCAGAATTGGAAGGGATTAAAAAGAAATGAAAAATAATTGAAGAAATGTTAATAGAAAAATCATGAAATTAAAATAATAATGGGAATAAAGTAGTGGAAATAATGGTAAAATTTAAATCTAAAATGTTATTAAATTTTAAAATTATCATTTTAGAATTAATAATCAGTTTTAAATACAAAGAAATTAAAAATAATAATAGTAATAATCCCCTAAAAAGCAAAATAAATTAAGGATTAGTATAACAAAATAATAATTGCAATGACTAAAAATAAGCATCCATTCAAAATAAAAAACAATTAAAATTAATAGTAATATTAATTAATAAACACAATAATAATAATGAATAAATAAATTTAATAATTAATAAGAAGAATTAAAAGAAATGTAATAAAAATTATTTATGATTAAATAATAGAAATATTTAATTATTATTAAGTTGAATCCTAGAAATTAAACCAATAATTAAATAAATCCTATTAATTAAACCAACAATGAAATAAATCCTATTAATGAAGCTAAAGAATTAACTAACAAAAACTAATTAAATATAATCCTATTAATCCTTAAAGAATAAAAAATTAAATTAATCCCAAAACCTCCCTGAAATTCCCTGAAAGGGGGAAAAGTGGGAACTGGACAGGGCCAGGCCCAAAATTCCAAGATTTTAGAGGGAAAATTGGATTTGGGGAGTAAAAGGCCCAAAATTCCAAGATTTTAGAGGGAAAATTGGATTTGGGGTAGGCTGAGGTGAAAATTCCTAAAATTCCTGAGGGAAAAGTGGGAATTTGGATGTTCCAGGGCACAAAATTTCAAGATTTCTGAGGGAAAAGTGGGAAAGGGGGAAACGCTGCGCACAAAATTCCAAGATTTCTGAGGAAAAATCGGAATTTGGGGTAGGCCAAGCTCAAAAATCCTGGGATTTGAGGGGAAAAAAGTGGGATTTGAGGTAGGCCGAGCTGAAAATTCCAAGATTTCTGAGGAAAAAGTGGGAAAGAGGGAAGTGCTGCGCACAAAACCATAACATTTCTGAGGGGAAGCAGGGGGATTTGGGGTAGGCCAGACTGAAAATTCCCAAAATTCCTGAGGGAAAAGTGGGAACAAGGAAAATGCTGAGCACCAAATTCCACAATTTCTGAGGAAAAATTGGGATTTGGGGGATAAAAGGGCCAAAATCCCCACAATTCCTGAGGGATAATTGGGAACTGGGGTGTTCCAGGCCCAAAATCCCAAAATTTCTGAGGGAAAAAAGGAGGATTTGGAGTAGGCCAGGCTGAAAATTCCAAGATTCCCGCGGGAAAAGTGGGAAAGGGGGAAGTGCTGAGAACAAAATTCCAAGATTTCTGAGGGAAAATTGGGATTTGAGGCAGTCCAAGCTCAAAAATCCTGGGATTTGAGGAGAAAAAAATGGGATTTGGGGTGTTCCAGGCCGAAAATCCAAACATTTCTGAGGATGTTTGGAGGATTTGGGGTAGGCCAGGCTGAAAAGGAGGATTTGGGGTAGGCCAAGGTTACCCAAAATACCCAAAATTCTTGAGGGAAAAATGGGGAAAAGGGAAGTGTTGAACCCGAATTTCCACGATTTCTGAGGGAAAATTGGGAATTGGGGTGTTCCAGGCCCAAAATTCCAACATTTCTGAGGGGGAAAAAGGAGGATTTGGGGTGGGCCAAGCTGAAAATTCCAAGATTTCTGAGGGAGAAGTGGGAAAGAGGGAAGTGCTGAGAACAAAATTCCAAGATTTCTGAGGGAAAATTGGGATTTGAGGCAGGCCAAGCTCAAAAATCCTGGGATTTGAGGAGAAAAAAATGGGATTTGGGGTGTTCAAGGCCCAAAATCCGAACATCTCTGAGGATGTTTGGAGGATTTGGGGTAGGCCAGGCTGAAAAGGAGGATTTGGGGTAGGCCAAGGTGAAAATACCCAAAATTCCTGAGGGAAAAATGGGGAAAAGGGAAGTGCTGAACCCGAAATTCCACGATTTCTGAGGGAAAATCAGGAATTGGGGTGTTCCAGGCCCAAAATTCCAACATTTCTGAGGGGAAAAAAGGAGGATTTGGGGTGGGCCAAGCTGAAAATTCCAAGATTTCTGAGGGAAAAGTGGGAAAGGGGGAAGTGCTGAGCACAAAATTCCAAGATTTCTGAGGGAAAATTGGGATTTGAGGCAGGCCAAGCTCAAAAATCCTGGGATTTGAGGGGGAAAGTTGGAATTGGGGTGTGCCAGGCCCAAAATCCGAACATTTCTGAGGGGGGAAAAGGAGGATTTGGGGTAGGCCGAGCTGAAAATTCCAAGATTCCTGAGGGAAAAGTGGGAAAGAGGGAGCTGCTGAACCCAAAAATCCAACATTTTGGAGGAAAAATTGGGATTTGGGGTGTTACAGACCAAAGATTCCTAAATTCCTGAGGGAAAAGTGGGAATTGGGCAGGGCCAGGCCCAAAATTCCAAGGTTTTGGAGGGAAAATTCAGAATCGGGGTGTTACAGGCCCAAAATTCCAGAATCCGAGGGCAAAAACTTCTCCAAATTCCAAGAAAACTTGGGATATTCACAGTTCCTACCAATAAAATTCATTTTTTTCCATCCCTAAATCCCATTTTGGGATTTTTTTCCCCCCATTTTTCCAAGCCTCAGGTGAACATTCCCAAATTCAGGTGTGGCCCAGAACTCCGGGAAAAAAAAAATTCCTTTACAATCGGAGGATCCAGGAGTTTAAAACCCCCCCAAAATAAAAAAAAAATCGGATTTTTCCACCTGGAAAATCATTCCCGGGTTTAAAAAATGTGGAATTCCGGCCTGAATTATATAAGGAAAAGGGGGGTGAGGGGGGAATCTCACCCAGGTGCCGGAAAATCCCAATTTTCCAGGAAAAAAAGATGGAGCAACCCTGGAATGTTTCATTTTAAAGGTCAAAACCCCTCCAAAATCCCATTTTTCCTTAAAAAAAACAGGATTTCCCTTAGGAAAAAAGCGATTTTTTTCAGGCTGTAACTAGCAAATTCCCCCTCGGGACTGCAGAATCCCGGGAAAAAATAAAAATATTGGAATTTCGGGCTGGTTTGGAGTGAAAAATGTGAATTTTTTATAGGGAAAATCTGCGTTTTTTAAATTCCCGGTGGGAATCCTCGGTGACAGCGCCGTGCCTTGTCCCCTGGGGGTGGGGATTTGGGGGAAAATTTGATTTTTTTGGGGGGGATTTGAGGGGTTTTAAAAGGATTTTAAGGGTGAGAATTCCGAGCGCGGCGCCGCCGCAACGCGGGAAGGACGCGCCCTGCTCGGGAAAAAAAAATCGGGAATTGCAGGTGCCGGGAAGGGGGTGGAAAAAATGGGAAAAAAAGCACCAAAAACCGCGGGAAAAAAGAAATAGAAACCCCTCCGGGGGTGGTTTTAACACGGATTTGGGGAAAATTGGGGAAAAAAATTGGGGAAAAAATTAAAATATTGGGGGATGGGGAGGAAAAAAGCGCCGGGAACACCTGGAGAAGGCACACCTGGATCGGCCCCACCTGGATGACACGGCGGATTTATGGCAGGCTGGAGAGGCTTGGAACCGCCCTGAAAAACCCCCAAAATCCCTGAAAAACCCCTAAAAACCCCCCAAAATCCCCAAGGTCTGAAGGCGCCCTCGCTTTTTCCAGGGAAGGGTTAAAAAGCTGGAAAATTTGGGAGGGGTCGCTGCTGGAAAAGCGAGAGGAGGGGGAAATATGCGATTTGTCCCGATTTTATCCCGATTTTTATCCCCATTTTATCCCGATTTTATCCCCATTTTCCCCTCATTTTACCCCGTTTTCATCCCGGTTTGTCCGGAATTTATCGCGGTTTTTCCGCTGGTTTATCCCGATTTTTTTCGCCGTTTCTTCCCCGATTTTTTCGCCGATTTTTCCCGGTTTTTTCCCCGTTTTTTCCCCGTTTTTCCCCCACTCACCTTTCCCGCCGGAGCCTTCAGGGGGGCGGCGACCCCCGCGCCCCCCCCGGGGGTCCCGAGCCCTCCATGGCCGGGAGCGATCCCGGGAGGAGGAGGAGGAGGAGGAGGAGGAGGAAGAGGAGGAGGAGGAGGAGCAGGTGGGGGGGACACCGAAAAAAAAACCCGGAAAAAAAAAAAAAGAGCAGGAAAAGGAAGAAGAAGAAGAAGAAAAAAAAAATAAAAAAGGAGGGAAAAAAAAAAAAGAGGAGGAGGAGGAGGAAGAAGAGGAAGAGGAGGAGGAGGAGGAGGAGCCCCCGCCCCTCCCCCCCCCCAATGCGGCCGCGGGGAGGGGCGGGAGAAGGGGGAGGGGCGGGGGGAGGGGCCCCCGCTGGGAATTTTGGGAATTTTCGGGGTTTTATTTATTTATTTATTTATTTTTTATTTTTTTTTTTTGGGATGGGAACGGCGGGTTTTGGGATTTTCGGCGGTTGGGTGTTTGGTTTTCTGGGAGTGTTTTTTTTTTCTTTTTTTGGGTTTTTGTCGCAATTCCTGGGTTCCTGAACCCACAAAATCCCGGGATTTTGTCGCCGTCCCAAAGTTCCAGAACTCCTGGAATCCTTGGATCCCCCAAATCCCTGAAAATCCCTGGATCCCCAAATTCCTGAATCCCTGAACTCCAAAATTCCTGAATCCCTGATTTTCTGCATGCCTGAATCCCTGAATTCCTGAATCCACAAAATCCCGGGATTTTGTCGCTGTCCCGAAATCCCAGAACTCCTGGAATCCTTGGATCCCCAAATCCCTGAATCCCTGGATCCCCAAATTCCTGAATTTCTGAATCCCTGAACTCCCAAAATTCCTGAATCCCCAAATTCCTGAATTTCTGAATCCCTGAATTCCTGAATCCACAAAATCCCGGGATTTTGCTGCTGTTCCAAAGTCCCAGAACTCCTGGAATCCTTGGATCCCCCAAATCCCTGAAAATCCCTGGATCCCCAAATTCCTGAATTCCTGAATCATTGAACTCCAAAATTCCCGAATCCCCAAATTCCTGAATTTCTGCATTCCTGAATCCCTGAATTCCTGAATCCACAAAATCCCGGGATTTTCGCTGCCGTCCTGAAATCCCAGAACTCCTGGAATCCTTGGATCCCTGGCTCCCCGAATTCCTGAATTTCTGAACCCCCGAATTCCAAAATTCCTGAATTCCTAAATCCATAAAATCTTGGGATTTCACCACTGTCCCGAAATCCCAGCGCTCCTGGAATTCCTGGATCCCCGAATTCCCAAATTCCTAAATCTCTGAATTCCCAAAATCATAAACCCCTGAATTCCTGGGTCCCTGACCCCCCCCCCCCCCCCGAATTCCCAAATTCCTGGATCCCCAAATTCCAAAATTCCCGAATTCCCTGAATTCTACCCCAAACCTTGAACTCCCCAATTCCGCAATCCCCAAATCCCTGAACTCCCAGATTCCCAAATTCCCAAATTCCTGAATCCCCAAATTCTCAAATCCCCGAATCCCAAATTCCCGAATTCCAAAAATCCCCAAATTCCTGAATCCCAAATTCCCAAATTCCAGAAATTCCCAAATTCCTGAATCCCCAAATCCCCAAATTCCAGAAATTCCAGAAATTCCCAAATCCCAAATCCCTGAATTCCAAAAATCCCCAAATTCCCAAATCCCAAATCCCTGAATTCCAAAAATCCCCAAATTCCCGAACCCCAAATTCCCCAATTCCCTTAATCCCACCCCATTCCACCAATCCCAGCCCCAAATCCCGCCCCCAGTGCCACCCCCACTGTCCCCAAAATGTCCCAAAGTGTCCCCAAAATGTCCCCAAAATGTCCCCAAAATGTCCCCGAGTGTCCCCAAAGTGTCCCCGAGTGTCTCCACCCCCCAGTGCCACCCCCACTGTCCCCAAAATGTCCCCGAGTGTCCCCAAAATGTCCCCAAAATGTCCCCGAGTGACTCCACCCCCCCAGTGCCACCCCCACTGTCCCCAAAATGTCCCCAAAATGTCCCAATGTGTCCCAAAATGTCCCTGAGTGTCCCCAAAATGTCCCCAAAATGTCCCCGAGTGTCCCCAAAGTGTCCCCAAAATGTCCCCGAGTGTCTCCACCCCCCCAGTGCCACCCCCACTGTCCCCAAAATGTCCCAAAGTGTCCCCAAAATGTCCCCGAGTGTCTCCACCCCCCAGTGCCACCCCCACTGTCCCCAAAATGTCCCCAAAGTGTCCCCAGGTGTCCCCTCCTCCCCTTTATTGTCCCCAGTGCCACTCCCGAGTGTCCCCAAAGTGTCCCAATGTGTCCCAAAATGTCCCCGAGTGTCCCCAAAGTGTCCCTGAGTGTCCCCAAAGTGTCCCCAAAGTGTCCCCAAAGTGTCCCCGAGTGTCTCCACGCCCCCAGTGCCACCCCCACTGTCCCCAAAATGTCCCCAAAATGTCCCCGAGTGACTCCACCCCCCCGGTGCCACCCCCACTGTCCCCAAAATGTCCCCGAGTGTCCCCAAAATGTCCCCAAAATGTCCCCGAGTGTCCCCAAAATGTCCCCAAAATGTCCCCGAGTGTCCCCACCCCCCCCACTGTCCCCAAGGCCACCCCCAGGTGACACAAGACCCCCCCATGTCCCCCCTTTTCCCCCCTTTGGTGATGACAATGACGACCACAACGATGATGAAGATGATGATGATGACCATGACCATGACCATGACCATGACCATGACTACAACCATGACAATGACAACGATGACCACGACAATGACAATGATGAAGAAGATGACAACGAGCACGACGGTGATGATGATGACGACGGTGATACGATGACGACGACGATGATGAAGATGACCACCATGACGATCATGACGATGACCATGACAGTGATGATGAAGGTGACAATGACAACGACGATGTTGATGACCACCACAACGATGACGATGATGGCAACGATGACCATGACCATGACCATGACCATGACCATGGTGATGACAATGACAATGATGAAGATGACAATGACAACGATGATGTCGATGACCATCACAATGATGACGATGATGGCAATGATGACCATGACCATGGTGATGACAATGACAATGATGAAGATGACAATGACAACGATGATGTTGATGACCATCACAACGATGACGATGATGGCGACGATGACCATGACCATGACCATGGTGATGACAGTGACGTGATGACAATGACAATGATGAAGGTGACAATGATGATGTCGATGACCATCACAACGATGACGATGATGGCAACGATGACCATGACCATGGTGATGACCATGGTGATGACAGTGATGTGATGACAATGACAATGATGATGAAGATGACCAACGTGACAATGACAACCATGACCATGACAATGGTGGTGATGATCATGACCATGACCATGACCATGGTGATGGTGATGACAGTGATGTGATGACAAGGACAATGATGAAGGTGACAATGACAACGACGATGTTGATGACCATCACAACGATGACCATGACCATGACCATGGTGATGGTGATGACAGTGATGTGATGACAATGACAATGATGAAGATGACAATGACAACGACGATGTCGATGACCATCACAATGATGACGATGATGGCAACGATGACCATGACCATGACCATGACCATGACCATGGTGATGACAGTGACGTGATGACAAGGACAATGATGAAGATGACAATGACAACGATGACGTTGATGACCATCACAACGATGACGACGATGGCAACGATGACCATGGTGATGGTGATGACAGTGACGTCATGACAATGACAATGATGAAGATGACAATGACAACGACGATGTCGATGACCATCACAACGATGACGATGATGGCGACGATGACCATGACCATGACCATGACCATGACCATGGTGATGACAATGATATGATGACAATGACAATGATGAAGGTGACAATGACAACGACGATGTCGATGACCATCACAACGATGACGATGATGGCAATGATGACCATGACCATGACCATGGTGATGACAGTGACGTGATGACAAGGACAATGATGATGAAGATGACCAACGTGACAATGACAACGATGACCATGACAATGGTGGTGATGATCATGACCATGACCATGACCATGATGATGACCATGATGATGGTGACCATGACAACAACCACAACAATGATGAGTCAACGATGGTGATGACCATGACCATGACCATGATGATGAAGATGATGACCATGACCATGACCATGACCATTATGATGACCATGATGACAATGACCATGACCATGACCATGACCATGAAAATGACCACCATGACCATGACCATCATGACTATGGCAGTGACCAAGACAATGACCATGACCATTATGACCATGACCATAATGATGATGACCATGACAATGATGACCATGACAATGACCATGACCATGGCCATGACCATGATGACCATGATGACCATGACCATGCTGACCAAGACAATGACCATGACTGTTATGACCGTGACCATAATGATGATGACCATGACCATGATGACCATGACCATGACCATGATGACCATGACCATGACCACCACCCTCACCCCTCACACCCCTCATGATGACCATGACCGTGATGATGATGGCCATGACAGTGACTGTGACCATGACCATGATGACCATGATGACCATGATGACCATGACAATGACCACGACGATGATGACCACAACATGACCATGACGATGATGACACTGATAATGACCATGACGATGGCCATGACAATAACCATGACCATGACCATGATGACCATGACAATGACCTCGATGACCATGACGATGACAATAATGACCATGACCATGATGACCATGACAATGACCTTGATGACCATGACAATGACCACGACCACGACCATGACAATGACCATGACGATGATGACAATGACAATAACGATGATCACAATGACCATGACAATGATGATGATGACCACAACAATGACCATGACGATGATGATGACAATGGTGACCACAAGAATGACCATGACAATGACCATGACCATGATGACCATGTCCAGGATGACTGTGACCATGACAATGACCATGACTATGACCACAATGACCATGATGACCACAGCAATGACCATGACAACGATGACCATGACAGTGACCACGACCATGATGACCATGACAGTGACCATGACCATGACCATGATGACCACCACCCTCACCCCTCACACCCCTGTCCCCTCATGATGACCATGGCCGTGATGATGATGGCCATGGCAGCGACTGTGACCATGACCATGATGACCATGATGACCATGATGAATAATGACAATGACGATGACCATCATGACCATGACCATGATGACGATAATGACCATAACCATGATGATGACCATGACCATGACAATGATAATGACAATGACCATGACCATGACGATGATGATGACAATGATGACCACAAGAATGACCATGACAATGACCATGACCATGATGACCATGACCATGACCATGACAATGATAATGACAATGACCGTGACCATGACAATGATAATGACAATGACCATGACCATGACGATGATGATGACAATGATGACCACAAGAATGACCACGACAATGACCACGACCATGATGACCATGACCATGATGACCATGACAATGACCATGACCATGACCATGATGACCATGACCATGACAACGATAATGACAATGACCGTGACCATGATAATGACAATGATGACCACAAGAATGACCACAACAATGACCATGACCATGATGACCATGACCATGACAATGACCATGACCATGATGACCATGACCATGACAGTGACCATGACGATGATAATGACAATGATGACCACAAGAATGACCACGACAATGACCACGACCATGATGACAATGACCATGATGACCATGACCATGATGACCATGACCATGACAATGACCATGACCATGATGACCATGACCATGACAGTGACATGACAATGACCATGATGATCATGACCATGATGACCATGACCATGACAGTGACCACGACCATGATGACCATGACCATGACAACGATAATGACAATGACCATGACGATGATAATGACGATGACCACAAGAATGACCATGACAGTGACCACGACCATGATGACCATGACCATGATGACCATGACCATGACCATGACAACAATGATGACAATGACCGTGACCACGACGATGACCCCCACCGTCACACCGCCGTCCCCTCAGTGCCCTCCTCGGCAGTGACCGCGCTGCGTCCCCGCCCGTCCCCGCCCACGCTGGTGACGTCGTCGCTGAGCACCCCCTTGAGCAGCGCCCTCCAGGAGCGCCTCACCTTGCCCAGGCCCCGCCCCATCACCAGGTAGATGATGGGGTTGACGCAGCCGTTGACGTAGGCCAACCCCGCCACCGCCGGGTCCGCCGCCTGCGCGCCCCGGAACGCCGCCGTGCCCGGCGTGCCGGCCGCCAGCACCATGCCCACCACGTGGTAGGGCAGCCAGCACACGAAGAAGCTGCTGACCACCACCAGCACCGTCCTGGTGGCCCGGCCCGACCTCCCCGAGCCGCGCCGCCGCACGCGGCACAGCAGGCGGCCGTAGCACGCCGAGATGACCGCGAACGGCCCCAGGAACCCGCAGAGGAACCGCGCCGAGGCCACGGCCAGCTCGGCGCCCCGCTGGTGCCGCCGCACGGCGTCGTAGGACATCACGCAGGTCACCTTCTCCGAGACGGGGTCGCGCCGCGCGGCGCGGAAGGCGAAGGACGGCGCCGTCAGCAGCGCGGCGGCCGCCCAGGCCCCGGCGCACACCGCGTGGGCCAAGGCGGGCGTGCGGCGGTTGTGGCACCACACGGGCGCCGTGACCAGCGCGCAGCGGTCGGCGCTGACGGCCGTGAGCAGCAGCACGCTGGAGAACATGGCCAGCACGGTCAGCGAGGGCAGCAGGCGGCAGGCGGCGGCGCCCAGCGGCCAGCGGTGGTCGGCGGCCAGCGGCAGCGCCAGGAAGGGCAGCGCCAGGCAGCTGAGCAGGTCGGCCGCCGCCAGGTGCGAGGCCCAGACGCCGTTGACGGCGCGGCGCAGCTCCCGGCCCCGGCACGCCGCCCAGAGCACGGCGCCGTTGCCCAGCACGCCCAGCACGAAGACGGCGGCGTAGAGCGCCAGCGCCAGGCGGTGCCCCAGGGGCACCTCGGGCGCCGCCAGCTCCTCGTACAGGTCGGCCCAGGTGTCGTTCCAGGTGTTGTTCCAGATGTCGTTCCAGATGTCGGTGTCGTTCCAGAGGTCGCCCCAGGGGTCGTCCCAAGGGTACGACGCGGCCATGGCGGCGTGCGGGGACCTGGGGGTGGTGAAGGTGGGTCAGGGGTGGGTCAAGGTGGGTCCAGGTGGGTTCTTCACCCGGCCGGGAGCTTCCAAATGGCGCCCTGAGCCACCCCAAGGTGGGTTCTTCACCTGGCCAGGTGGCCCTGAAGAGCCCAAGGTGGGTTCCTCACCTGGCCAGGTGTTCAAGGAGCTTCCAAAACACCCCCTGACCCCACCCCAAGTTGGGTTCCTCACCTGGCCAGGTGGTGTAGGAACTTCCAAAAGGTGACCAAAATGTGGTCAGGGTGGGTTCTTCACCTGGCCAGGTGGTCCTGAAGACCCCAAGTTGGGTTCTTCACCTGGCCAGGAGCTTCCAAATGACGCCCTGACCCACCCCAAGGTGGGTTCCTCACCTGGCCAGGTGTCAAGGAGCTTCCAAAACACCCCTTGACCCACCCCAAGGTGGGTCTTCACCTGGCCAGGTGGCCCTGAAGACCCCAAGGTGGTTCTTCACCTATCAGGTGGTCCAGGAACTTCCAAGACACCCCCTGAGCCATCCCAAGGTGGGTTCTTCACCTGGCCAGGTGGTTCTGAAGACGTCAAATTGGGTTCTTCACCTGGCCAGGTGGTGTAGGAACTTCCAAAAGGTGACCAAAAGGTGGTCAGGGGTGGGTCAAGGTGGGTTCCTCACCTGGCCAGGTGGTTCTGAAGAGCCCAAATCGAGTTCTTCACCTGGCCAGGTGGCCCTGAAGACCTCAAGGTGGGTTCTGCACCTGTTCAGGGGTCCTGAAGACCCCAAGTTGGGTTCTTCACCTGGCCAGGTGGTTAAAGACCTTCCAAAAGGTGACCAAATGTGGTCAGGGTGGGTTCTTCACCTGGTCCGGTGGTCCTGAAGACCTCAAGGTGGGTTCCTCACCTGGCCAGGTGGTCCTGAAGACCTCAAGGTGGGTTCCTCACCTGGCCAGGTGGTCCTGAAGACCCCAAGGTGGGTTCTGCACCGTTTCAGGGGTCCTGAAGACCCCAAGGTGGGTTCTTCACCTGGCCAGGAGCTTCCAAATGGCGCCCTGAGCCACCCCAAGGTGGGTTCTTCACCTGGCCAGGTGGTGTAGGAACTTCCAAAAGGTGACCAAAGGTGGTCAGGGGTGGGTCAAGTTGGGTTCCTCACCTGGCCAGGTGGTCCTGAAGAGCCCAAGGTGGGTTCTTCACCTGGCCAGGTGGTCAAGGAGCTTCCAAAACACCCCCTGACCTGCACCAAGGTGGGTTCCTCACCTGGCCAGGTGGTTCTGAAGATCCCAAGTTGGGTTCTTCACCTGGCCAGGTGGTCAAAGACCTTCCAAAAGGTGACCAAAGGTGGTCAGGGTGGGTTCTTCACCTGGCCAGGTGGTCCTGAAGAGCCCAAGGTGGGTTCCTCACCTGGCCAGGTGGTCAAGAAATGTCTAAAAGGTGATCAAAGATGGTCAGGGTTTGGGCCAAGGTAGGTTCTTCACCTGGCCAGGTGGCCCTGAAGAGCCCAAGGTGGGTTCCTCACCTGGCCAGGTGGTGTAGGAACTTCCAAAAGGTGACCAAAGGTGGTCAGGGTGGGTTCCTCACCTGGCCAGGTGGTTCTGAAGAGCCCAAATCGAGTTCTTCACCTGGCCAGGTGGCCCTGAAGACCCCAAGTTGGGTTCTTCACCTGGCCAGGAGCTTCCAAATGACGCCCTGACCCACCCCAAGTTGGGTTCTTCACCTGGCCAGGTGGTCCTGAAGACCACAAGGTGGGTTCCTCACCTGGCCAGGTGGTCAAGGACCTTCCAAAAGGTGACCAAATGTGGTCAGGGTGGGTTCTTCACCTGGCCCGGTGGTCCTGAAGACCTCAAGTTGGGTTCTGCACCTGGCCAGGTGGTCTTCAAGACCTCAAATTGGGTTCCTCACCTGGCCAGGTGGTCTTCAAGACCTCAAATTGGGTTCCTCACCTGGCCAGGTGGTCCTGAAGAGCCCAAGGTGCTCCCTCACCTGGCCAGGTGCTCAAGGAGCTTCCAAAAGACCGCCGACCCCACCCCACCAGGTGACCAAGGAGGTGTTTTGGGGGTCTCCGTTCCCATTTCTGGGTTCCCAGCCCCATTTTTGGGTTCCCAGCCCCATTTTTGGGGTCTCCATTTCCATTTTTGGGTCCCCAGACCCATTTCGGGGTCCCCAGTCCCAATTTTGGGGTTTCCAGCCCCATTTTTGGGGTCTCTATTCCATTTTTGGGGTCCTCAGCCCCATTTTTGATTTTCTTACCCCATTTTTGGGGTTTCCAGCCCCATTTTTGTCTCCTTACCCCATTTTGAGTTCTCCACCCATTTTTTGGGGTCTCCAATCCCATTTTTGGTGTCCCCACCCCCATTTTCGGGGTCCCAATCCCATTTTTGGGGGTCCCCAGCCCCATTTTCGGGGTCCCAATCCCGTTTCTGGGGGTCCCCACCCTCCTTTGCCCCCCCCTCCCCCCCCCCGGATGTGGAATTTCCTCACCCTCCCCTCCCCCACCCCGCCCATGGCGCAAGAATTGGGCAGCGGAACTGGGGGGGGGGAGGGGCAGCTCCACCCTTCCCCTCCCCCCCCGCGGGGGGGGAGGGAAACCCCAAAAATGGGGGTGGGGACCCCAAAAATGGGGCTGGAAACCCCAAAAATGGGGTAAGGACCCCAAAAATGGGATTGGGACCCCCAAAAATGGGGTAAGGAGACCAAAAATGGGGCTGGGGACCCCCAAAAATGGGGCTGGAAACTCCAAAAATGGGGCTGGGGACCCCAAAAAATGGGGGTGGGGACACCAAAAAATGGGGTAAGGAGACCAAAAATGGGGCTGGGGACCCCCAAAAATGGGGCTGGAAACTCCAAAAATGGGGTAAAGACCCCAAAAATGGGTGGAGAACTAAAAAATGGGGTTGGAGACCCCAAAAATGGGGCTGGGGACCCCAAAAATGGGATTGGGACCCCGAAAATGGGGGTAAGGACCCCAAAAAATGGGGTAAGGAGACCAAAAATGGGGCTGGGGACCCCCAAAAATGGGGTAAGGACCCCAAAAATGGGATTGGGACCCCGAAAATGGGATTGGGACCCCAAAAATGGGATTGGGACCCCCAAAAATGGGGGTGGGACCCCAAAAAAATGGGGTAAGGACCCCAAAAATGGGGCTGGGGACCCCAAAAAATGGGGCTGGAAACTCCAAAAATGGGGTAAAGACCCAAAAATGGGTGGAGAACTAAAAAATGGGGTTGGAGACCCCAAAAATGGAGGTGGAAAACTCAAAATGGGGTAAGGACCCCAAAAATGGGATTGGGACCCCCAAAATGGGATTGGAGACCCCCAAAATGGGGTAAGGAGACCCCAAAAATGGGTGGAGAACTAAAAAATGGGGTTGGAGACCCCAAAAATGGGGCTGGGGACCCCAAAATGGGGCTGGGGACCCCAAAAATGGGGCTGGAAACTCCAAAAATGGGGCTGAGGACCCCAAAAAATGGGTGGAGAACTAAAAAATGGGATTGGAGACCCCACAAATGGAGGTGGAAAACTCAAAATGGGGTAAGGACCCCAAAAATGGGATTGGTACCCCCAAAAATGGGATTGGGGACCCCAAAATGGGATTGGGGACCCCCAAAAATGGGATTGGGACCCCAAAAATGGGTGGAAAACTCTAAAAAATGGGACGGGAATCCCAAAAATGGGACTGGGAACTCTAAAAATGGAATAGAGACCCCAAAAATGGGGCTGGAGACCCCAAAAATGGGACTGAGACCCCAAAATTGGGGTGGGGATCCTCAAAATGAGGCCGAGAGCCCCAAAAACGGGACTGGAAACCCCAAAAAATGGGGTTGAGACCCCACAAAAACGGAGCTGGAAATGCCCAAAAATTTGGTTCGAACGCCCCAAAAACGAAGCCGGAGATCCCAAAAATGAGGATGAGACCCCCAAACTGGTGTGGACACCCCCCCCAAACTGGTCTGAACTGGGAGGGGTCCCCCAAAATCCCCCAGAGAGAACGAAACCCCCCAAAAATGGGAATGGAAAACCCCAAAAATGGGAATAAAAAACCCCAAAAATGGGAATAAAGAGCCCCAAAATACCCCCAAAAACGAGGCAGAAACCCCAAAATTCGGGTTGAAACCCCCCAAAAATGAAGCGGGGACCCCCCCAAAATTGGTCTGGAGGGGGAGGGGTCCCCAAAACCCCCCCGGGGTGAACGAAACCCCCCCCCAAAAAATGGGAATAAAAACCCCAAAAACGGGAAAAAAGAGCCCCAAAAAAGCCCCAAAACCCCAAAATTGCGGCTGAAACCCCCCCAAAAATGAAGCGGGGACCCCCCAGAATTGGTCTGGAGGGGGAGGGGTCCCCAAAACCCCCCCGGGACCCCCAAAATTCGCTGCCCCCCCCCCTGACCTGGAGCGGCCGCCGCGGGTCCAGAAGGGAAATAAACGCGGGGGGGGGGGGGGGGGGGGCAGGAAATCCCAAAAACGGGGGGGGGGGGGAGGGGCGGGGGGGCGGGGACACCCCAAAAATTTTGGGGGGAAGTTGGGGACACCCCCACCAAAAAAATTCGGCGTTTTTTGGGGGGAAAAACTCCAAAAATTGGGGGTTTTATGAGGAAAAATTGCTCAAAAATTGGGGTGTTTTGTTTTGGAGGAACCGCCCCAAAATTTGAGGGGTTTTGGGGTGAAAACCCCAAAAATTTTGGGGGGGAAATTGGGGACACCCCCACCAAAAAATTCCGGCGTTTTTTGGGGGAAAAATATCAAAATTTGGCGTTTTTACGGAGGAAAAATGCTCCAAAATTGGGGTTTTGTTTTGGAGGAACCGCCCCAAAATTTGGGGTGAAAACCTCGAGGGGAGCCCCAAAAATTCTGGGGGGAAGTTGGGGACACCCCCACCAAAAAAATTTCGGCGTTTTTTGGGGGCAAAAATATCAAAATATCAAAATTTGGGGGTTTTATGGAGGAAAAATGCTCCAAATTTGGGGTGTTTTGTTTTGGAGGAACCGCCCCAAAATTTGAGAGGTTTTGGGGTGAAAACCCCAAAAATTTTGGGGGGAAGTTGGGGACACCCCCACCAAAAAATTTCGGCGTTTTTTGGGGGGAAAAACTCCAAAAATTGGGGTTTTTACAGAGGAAAAATGCTCCAAAATTGGGGTTTTGTTTTGGAGGAACCGCCCCAAAATTTGAGGGGTTTTGGGGTGAAAACCCCAAAAATTTTGGGGGGAAAGTTGGGGACACCCCCACCAAAAAAATTCGGGTTTTTTTGGGGGGGAAAACATCAAAATTTGGGGTTTTTTTTTTGAGGGAAAAGCCTCAGAATTCGGATTTGAGGAACCGCCCCCAAATTTGGGATTTTTTTGGATGAACTGCCCCGAAATTTGGGGTTTTTTTGGGTTTTTTTTTAGGAACTGCCCCAAATTTTGTTTTTTTTTTGTTTTTTGAGGAACTGCTCCCAATTTTGGGGTTTTGGGGGTAAAAGAGCTCGGGGGGGGGGGGGGAGAGACCCCAAAAATGAACGGGATCACCCCAAAATCAAGGAGAAAACCAGAAGATTTTCGGAAACTTTTATTTGACCAAGACAAAATTTGGGGAGGGGGGGGGGGGACCCCAAAAATCCCCTCGGGGGGAAATTTGGGGACCCCCCCACACACACAGGCGAGATTTGGGGGTTTTTGGGGTCCCCCCAGGTGAAATTTTGGGATTTTTGGGCCCCCCCCTCAGGTGAAATTTTGGGATTTTTTTGGGGTCCCCTTCAGGTGAAATTTTGGGATTTTTGGGGTCCCCTCCAGGTGAAATTTTGGGATTTTTTTGGGGCCCCCCCAGGTGAAATTTTGGGATTTTTTGGGGTCCCGGTCACACCTGGGGGGGCTCAGGTGGGATTTGGGGTCCCCCCCCCCCCGTCACACCTGGGGGGGGTCGCTGGGTTCTCCTGTGGGGGGAGAGAGAAAAACAAAAAAAGGGGCTGGAGAGACCCAAAAAAATCCCGAATTCCCCCCAAAAAATCCCAAATTCCCCCCAAAAAAATCCCCAAAAACCCCCCCAAAAAATCCCCAAACCCCCCCAAAAAAATCCCAAATACCCCCCAAAAAATCCCAAATTCCCCCCAAAAAAATCCCAAATTCCCCCCAAAAAATCCCAAATTCCCCCCAAAAAAATCCCAAATTCCCCCCAAAAAAATCCCCAAATACCCCCCAAAAAATCCCAAATTGCCCCCCAAAAAATCCCCAACCCCCCCCCAAAATCCCAAATCCACCCAGAATCCCCAATCCCCCCCCAAATCCCCAAAATCCCAACAAATCCCAAATCCCCCCCAAATCCCAGATCCTCCCAAAAATCCCCCCAAAATCCCCAAATCCCCCCAAAACCCCGAATTTCCCCCAAAAACCCCCCAAAATCCCAGATCCCCCCCAAAATCCCAAATCCCCTCAAAACTCCAATTCCCCAGGTGAGTTTTAGGGTCCCCCAGGTGCCCCTCCAGGTAATTTTGGGGACCCCCAGGTGATTTTGGGGTTCCCCAGGTAAATTTTGGGTTCCCCGGGTGAGATTTTGGGGTCCCCCAGGTGATTTCGGGACCCCTCAGGTGATTTTGGGGTTCCCCAGGTAAATTTTGGGACCCCCCAGGTGATTTTGGGCCCCCCCCCAGGTGATTTCGGGACCCTCCAGGCGATTTTGGGGTTCCCCAGGTGATTTTGGGGACCCCCAGGTGTCCCCTCAGGTAAATTTGGGGACCCCCCCAGGTGATTTTGGGGTTCCCCAGGTAAATTTTGGGACCCCCCCAAGTCCCCCCCCAGGTGAGTTTGGGGTCTCCCGGGTGATTTTTGGGTTCTCCCGGGTGAATTTTCGGGACCCTCAGGTGAGTCCGGGACCCCCCAGGTGATTTTGGGGACCCCCCAGGTGATTTTGGGGACCCCCCAGGTGATTTTGGGTTCCCCAGGTAAATTTTGGGGTTCCCCAGGTGATTTCGGGACCCCCCAGGTGATCTTTGGGTTCCCCAGGTGAGATTTTGGGGACCCCCAGGTGCCCCCTCAGGTAAATTTGGGGACCCTCCCCCCCAGGTGAATCCGGGGCTCCCCAGGTGAGTTTTGGGGTCACACCAGGTGAGTTTTTGGGACCCCCCCAGGTAAATCTGGGGACCCCCCCAGGTGATTTTGGGGTTCCCCAGGTGCCCCCCCAGGTGAGTTTGAGGTCTCTCAGGTGTATTTTGGGGACCCCCAGGTGATTTTGGGGTTCCCCAGGTGATTTTTGGGGACCCCCCAAATGACTTCTGGGGTCCCCCCCAGGTGATTTTGGGGTCCTCCAGGTGCCCCCTCAGGTGGGTTTAGGGTTCCCCAGGTGGATTTTGGGGTTCCCCAGGTGATTTTGGGGTCTCCCAGGTGATTTTGGGGTCTCCCAGGTGGATTTTGGGATCCCCTCAAGTGAATTTTTGGCCTCCCAGGCCATTTTTGGGACCCCCAGGTGATTTTCAGGTCCCTCAGGTGCCCCCTCAGGTGAGTTTTGGGGTCCCCCCAGGTGAATTTTGGGGTCCCCCCCAGGTGAGTTTGGGTTTCCCCAGGTGAATTTTGGGGTTCCCCAGGTGAGTTTGGGGTCCCCCCTCAACCCCCAAAACCACTCCCGGGGTCTCTCAGGGATGAATTTAATGCAGCAGCACAGGTACAGCCAGGTGTGCCAGGTGTGCCCAGGTACAGCCAGGTGTGTGCCCAGGTGTGCCAGCTGTGCCCAGGTGTGCCCAGGTGAGTCAGTGCAGCAGCTCCAAGCAGCAACAGACCCCAAAGAACCCCCAAAAGTTCTTCAGAGACCCCAAAAATCCAGCCCAGGTGTGCCCGGGTGTGCCCGGGTGTGCCCGGGTGTGCCAGGTGTGCCCAGGTGAGTCAGTGCAGCAGCAACAGCCCCAAAAGATCCCCAAGGAACCCCAAAAAACACCCAAGAAACCCCCAAAAATCCACCCCAAAGCCATTCAGGTGTGCCCAGCTGTGCCCAGGTGAGTTCAGCAGTGCCCAGGTGAGTTCAGCAGTGCCCAGCTGTGCCCAGGTGTGCCCAGGGGTGCCCAGGTGAGTCAGCGCAGCAGCGACAGCCCCCAGAAGTTCCTCAGAGACCCCAAAACCCCCAAAGAACCCCCGAAAATCCAGCCCAGAGCGAAGCAGCCGTGCCCAGGTGTGCCCAGGTGTGCCCAGGTGAGCCCAGGTGTGCCCAGGTGAGCCAGTCCAGGAGCAACAGCCCCAAAAGATCCCCAAGGAACCCCCAAAAAAATCCCAAAAATCCACCCCAAGGCCATTCAGGTGTGCCCAGGAGTGCCCAGGTGTGCCCAGGTGAGTTCAGCAGTGCCCAGGTGAGCTCAGCTGTGCCCAGGTGAGTTCAGCTGTGCCCAGCTGTGCCCAGGTGTGCCAGGTGTGCCCAGGTGAGCCCAGGTGAGTCAGTGCAGCAGCAACAGCCCCAAAAGGTCCCCAAGGATCCCCAAAAAACACCCAAAAAACCCCAAAAATCCACCCCAAAGCCATCCAGCTGTGCCCAGGTGAGTTCAGCAGTGCCCAGCTGTGCCCAGCTGTGCCCAGGTGAGTCAGCGCAGCAGCGACAGCCCCCAAAAGTTCCTCAGAGACCCCCAAAAACCCCCAAAGAACCCCCGAAAATCCAGCCCAGAGCAAAGCAGCGGTGCCCAGCTGTGCCCAGGTGTGCCCAGGTGAGCCAGTCCAGGAGCAACAGTCCCAAAAGATCCCCAAAAAATCCCAAAAATCCACCCCAAAGCCATCCAGGTGTGCCCAGGTGAGCCCAGGTGAGCCCAAAGGTGTGCCAGCTGTGCCCAGGTGAGTTCAGCTGTGCCCAGGTGTGCCCAGGTGAGCCCAGGTGTGCCCAGGTGTGCCCAGGTGTGCCCAGGTGAGTCAGTGCAGCAGCGACAGCCCCCAGAAGTTCCTCAGAGACCCCAAAAAAACCCCCGAGAAAGCCCCGAAAATCCAGCCCAGAGCAAAGCAGCGGTGCCCAGGTGTGCCCAGGTGAGTTCAGCCGTGCCCAGGTGAGCCAGTCCAGGAGCAACAGCCCCCAAAAGATCCCCGAGGAACCCCAAAAAAACCCCAAAAATCCACCCCAAATCCATTCAGCTGTGCCCAGCTGTGCCCAGGTGAGTTCAGCGGTGCCCAGGTGTGCCCAGGTGTGCCCAGGTGAGTTCAGCCGTGCCCAGGTGTGCCCAGGTGAGTCAGTGCAGCAGCAACAGTCCCAAAAGATCCCCAAGGAACCCCAAAAAAACCCCAAAATCCACCCCAAAGCCATCCAGCGGTGCCCAGGTGAGTTCAGCAGTGCCCAGCTGTGCCCAGGGGTGCCCAGGTGAGCCCAGGTGAGCCAGTCCAGAAGCAACAGCCCCAAAAGATCCCCAAAAAATCCCAAAAATCCACCCCAAAGCCATCCAGGTGTGCCCAGGTGAGCCCAGGTGTGCCCAGGGGTGCCCAGGTCAGCCCAGGTGACCCCAAATTGGGCACTGGGGGGATCCCGGGGGCCTCTCCAGCGGAATTTTGGGCAGAATTTTTGAAGTTTCGGGGTGAATTTGGGGTTTTCCGGGGGTCCCGAGGGGATTTTTGGGGGTCCCGGGGCTGAGTTTGGGGATTCTTGGGGGGATTTTGGGTTTTTTTGGGGTCCCAGATGAGTTTTTGGGGGGATTTTGGGGTCCCAGATGTGCTTTTGGGGGGGGTTTTGGGGTCCCAGAGTTGTTTTTGAGGGAATTTTGGGGTTTTTTGGGGTCCCAGATGAGTTTTTGGGGGGTTTTTTGGGGTCCCAGGTGTGTTTTAGGAGGATTTTGGGATTTTTGGGGTCCCAGATGTGTTTTTGGGGGGATTTTTTGGGGTTTTTTTGGGGTCCCAGATGTGTTTTGGGGGGATTTTGGGGGGTCCCAGATGAGTTTTTGGGTTTTTTTGGGGGTCCCAGATGTGTTTTGGGGGAGGATTTTGGGGTTTTTTGGGGGGGGTCCCGAGGGGATTTTTGGGGGTCCCAGGGTGGTTTTCGGGTGATTTTGGGGGTGAATTTTGGGTTTTTGAGGGGATTTTGGGGTTTTTGGGGTGAGTTTTGGGGGTTTTGGGGTCCCAGGGCGATTTTTTGGGGTTTTTCTTTTTGGGGTTCCAGGGGTGGTTTTGGGGCTGTTTATGGGGTAAATTTGGGGATTTTTGGGGTCCCAGAGTTGTTTTTAGGGGTGATTTTGGGAGGTTTTGAGGAGGATTTTGGGGGGTTTTGAGGTGGTTTTGGGGGGGATTTTGGGATTTTTGGGGTGAATTTGGGATTTTTTGGGGGATTTTGGGGGTCCCACAGCTGTTTTTAGGGTGATTTTTGGGGTGAATTTTGGGATTTTTGGGGTGAATTTGGGGGACCCGGAGCTGGTTTTAGTTCAGAGGAATTTTGGGGGTGAATTTTGGGGTGATTTGGGGAGATTTTGGGATTTTTGGGGTCCCAGAGCTGCTTTTGGGGGGATTTTGGGGTCTTTGGGGTGAATTTCGGGATTTTTGGGGGGATTCTGGGGGTCCCAGAGCTGTTTTTAGGGTGATTTTTGGGGTAAATTTTGGGGATTTGAAGTTTTTGGGGTGTATTTTGGAATTTTTGGGGGTTTCTGGGGTTTTTGGGGCAAATTTTGGGATTTTGGGGGGTCCCAGAGCTGCTTTTAGGGTGATTTTTTGGTGTGAATTTTGGGGATTTTGGGGCGAATTTTGGGCTTTTTGGGGTGAATTTTGGGGGTTTTGAGGGGGTTTTTGGGGTGAATTTTGGGGATTTGAAGTTTTTGGGGCATATTTTGGGAATTTTTGGGGGTTTCTGGGGTTTTTGGGGCAAATTTTGGGATTTTGGGGGGTCCCGGAGCTGCTTTTGGGGTGATTTTTGGTGTGAATTTTGGGGATTTTGGGGCAAATTTTGGGGATTTTTGGGGTGAATTTTGGGGGGAACTTTGGGGTGAATTTTGGGCATTTTGAGGGGATTTGAGGTTTTTGGGGGGTTTGGGATTTTTGGGGTGAATTTTGGGATTTTTGGGGTGAATTTTGGGGTTTTTGAGGGGATTTGAGGTTTTTGAGGAGAATTTGGGGGTGAATTTTGGGGATTTTGGAGGGGATTTTTGGGGTGAATTTTGGGCATTTTGGGGGATTTGAGGTTTTTGGGGGTGAATTTTGGGATTTTTGGGGTGAATTTGGGATTTTTGAGGGGATTTTTGGGGTGAATTTTGGGGATTTTGG
Source organism: Passerculus sandwichensis (assembly GCA_031885435.1). Lineage (NCBI taxonomy): Eukaryota > Metazoa > Chordata > Aves > Passeriformes > Passerellidae > Passerculus > Passerculus sandwichensis. The sequence goes on from CM063146.1 coordinate 11,798,624, forward strand.
GGTGAATTTGAGGTTTTTGGGGCATTTGGGGTTTTTGGGGTGAATTCGGGGGGTTCTGGGTCACTGTGGGGGAGGGGAGCTCTTACGGAAACGAACCCTCTGGAAATCCGAGATCTCCACCCCCGGCCCTGCGGGAACGGCACCAGTATAAACCAGTATAAACCAGTATAAACCAGTATGGACCAGTATAAACCAGTATGAACCAGTATAAACCAGTATAAACCAGTATGGACCAGTATAAACCAGTATGGACCAATTCACACCAGTCCAGACCAGTCTAAACCAGTTAAAATCCCCCCAGCGCCTCCCAGTACAAACCAGTAACCCCCGATCCCCTCCCAGTAACGCCCGAATCCTCTCCCAGTTCCCTCCCAGTCCATCCCAGTGTCCCCCCAGCTCCCTCCCAGTTTGTCCCAGTTAAATCCCAGCCCCTCCCAGTCCCATCCCAGTTCCCCCCAGTTCAATCCCAGTTGCCCCCAGTCCCTCCCAATCCCCTCCCAGTTCATCCCAGTCTCTCCCAGTTTGTCCCAGTTCCCTCCCAGTTTATCCCAGTGGCCCCCAATCCCCTCCCAGTCCATCCCAGTTCAATCCTCATCTCTCCCAGTTCCCCCCAGTTTATCCCAGTTCCTCCCAGTTTATCCCAGTATCCCTCCCAGTTCCCCCCAGTTTATCTGAGTATCCCTCCCAGTTTACCCCAGTATTTTTCCCAGTTCCCCCCAGTTCCTCCCAGTCCCTCCCAGTTCCTCCCAGTCCCCCCAGTTTATCCCAGTCCCCTCCAGTCCCTCCCAGTTTATCCCAGTTTGTCCCAGTTCCCCCCAATCCCCTCCCAGTTCCCTCCCAGTATATCGCAGTTCCCCCCCAGTTTATCCCAGTTCCCCCCAGTCCCCCCCAGTCCCTCCCAGTTCCCCCCAGTATCCCCTCCCAGTGTCCCCGGTACCGTGGGGGGGGGGTCCCGGTCCCGTTCGGCTCCGGGGTCTCCGGGGGGCTCCGGCAGGGGCTCGGGGGGGGGAGGGGCGGCTCCGGGAGCCCCTGGGCGGGGGGAGGGGCGGGGGGGGGCGGCCCTGGGCGAGAGAGAGAAACTGGGTTGGACTGGTTTGGACTGGTTTGGACTGGGTTGGACTGGGTTGGACTGGTTTGGACTGGGTTGGACTGGGTTGGACTGGTTTGGACTGGGTTAAACTGGTTTGGACTGGGCTGGACTGGGTTGGACTGGTTTGGACTGGGTTGGACTGGGTTGGACTGGGTTGGACTGGGAGAGACTGGGCTGGACTGGTTTGGACTGGGTTGGACTGGGTTGGACTGGGTTAGACTGGGATGGACTGGGTTGGACTGGGTTGGACTGGTTTGGACTGGGTTGGACTGGGTTGGACTGGTTTGAACTGGGTTGGACTGGTTTGGACTGGGTTGGACTGGGTTGGACTGGTTTGGACTGGTTTGGACTGGGTTGGACTGGGTTGGACTGGTTTGGACTGGGTTGGACTGGTTTGGACTGGTTTGGACTGGGTTGGACTGGTTTGGACTGGGTTGGACTGGGTTGGACTGGTTTGGACTGGTTTGGACTGGGTTGGACTGGTTTGGACTGGGTTGGACTGGTTTGGACTGGGGAGAGACTGGGAGAGACTGGGAGTTACTGGTTTGAACTGGGAGAGACTGGGGGGCGTCACTGGTTTGAACTGGGGGTTACTGGTTCAAACTGGTTCGTACTGAGGGGGGCTCACTGGGGGTTACTGGTTTGAACTGGGGGTCACTGGGAGTTACTGGTCTGAACTGGGACATACCGGGGGGGGTCACTGGTTCGCACTGGGGGTCACTGGTTTGAACTGGTTTGAACTGGGGGGGCTCACTAGGGGTCACTGGTTTGAACTGGGGGTCACTGGTTTGAACTGGGACACACCGGGGGGGGTCACTGGTTTGAACTGGGCGTTACTGGTTCGTACTGGGGGGGGCTCACTGGTTTGAACTGGGGGGGGTCACTGGGAGTTACTGGTCTGAACTGGGACATACCAGGGGCAGGGGGGTTACTGGTTCGCACTGGAGGTCACTGGTTTAAACTGGGAGTTACTGGTTTGAACTGGGATGGTCACTGGGGGTTACTGGTTTGAACTGGGCGTTACTGGTTCAAACTGGTTCGTACCGGGGGAGGCTCACTGGGGGTCACTGGGATGAACTGGGAGTTACTGGTTTGCACTGGTTTGTACTGGGGGGGGTCACTGGGCGTTACTGGTACACACTGCGAGTCACTGGTTTAAACTGGGAGTTACTGGTTTGAACTGGTTTGTACTGGGGGGGGTCACTGATTTGGACTGGTCTGAACTGGGGGGGTCACTAGGGGTCACTGGGGGGTCACTGGTTTAAACTGGGAACTACTGGTTTGAACTGGGGGGAGTCACTGGTCTGAACTGGAAGTTACTGGTTCGCACTCGTTCGCACCGGGCGAGGGGGCTCACTGGGGGTTACTGGTTTGAACTGGGCATCACTGGTTCGCACTGGTTTGGACTGGGGGGTGTTACTGGGGGTCACTGGTTTGAACTGGGGGGGGGGGGTCACTGGTTTGGACTGGTCCAAACTGGTTCGTACCTGGGGGGTCACTGGGCGTTACTGGTTGCTGCTGGTTCCCGCTGGTCGTTACTGGTTCAAACTGGTTCTGACTGGTCTGTGCTGGTTTGTGCTGCCCCTCCCCCTCCTGCCCCTCCCCCTCCTCCTCCTCGTCCTCGTCCCCCTCCCCCCCGCTCAGATCCTCCCACTGATCCGAGTCCTCCTGGGAGCCCCCCGGGCCCCCCCCCGGGCCGGCGATGGAACCTTCCGGAGCCTTCTCGGGGACCTGCGGAAAAACGGGGCCGGGGGGGGAAAGGGGGAGAAAATCGCAAATTACCAAAAAATTCCAAATCCAAAAAAAAAAACCCCAAATTATTGAAATTCCCTGAATTATCCAAATAAAAAAAACCCCAAATTATCGAAATTCCCAGAATTATCCAAATTAAAAAAACCCCCCCAAATTATTGAAATTCCCAGAATTATCCAAATAAAAAAAAAAAAAACAAATTATCGAAATTCCCAGAATTATCCAAATCAAAAAAAAAAAACCCCAAATTATCGAAATTCCCAGAATTATCCAAATCCAAAAAAAACCCCCAAAATTATCGAAATTCCCAGAATTATCCACATCCAAAAAAACCCCAAATTATCGAAATTCCCAGAATTATCCAAATAAAAAAAACCCCAAATTATTGAAATTCCCAGAATTATCCAAATCCAAAAATAACCCCCAAATTATTGAAATTCCCAGAATTATCCAAATCCAAAAAAACCCCCGAAATTATCGAAATTCCCAGAATTATCCAAATCCAAAAACCCCCCAAATTATCGAAATTCCCAGAATTATCCACATCCAAAAAAAACCCCCCAAATTATCGAAATTCCCAGAATTATCCAAATCCAAAAATAACCCCAAATTATCGAAATTCCCAGAATTGTCCAAATCCAAAAAAACCCCCAAATTATCGAAATTCCCCGAAATTCCCAACAAAATTCCCAACAAAATTCCCAACAAAATTCCCGAATCCCTAAAAATTCCAAAATCCGAAATTCCGAATCCCGAAAATTCCAAGGGAATCCCGAAATTCCGGGAGGTCCCGAAATTTCCAAACCCCCGGGTTTTAAAATCACAAAACAACCGATTTCCCCAAAATTCCCAAAACACCTGATCCCCCAAATTCCCAAATCCCAGAATTCTGGAGAATCCCAAAATTCCGAAAATCTCAAATTCCCCAAAAATTCTGGGGGGGTCCAAAATTCCCAAAATTCCTAAAATTCAAAACTCCCAAATCCCAAAATTCTGGAGGGTCCTTAAATCCCAAATCCCAACTCCCAAAATTCCAGGGGGGTCCCCAAAATCCTGGCGATCCCAAAATCCCAAACTCAAAATCCCAACTCACCCAAGTCCAAAAATCCAAACCCAGAAATTCCAAAATCCCAAAAATCCCAAAATCCCCGGGGGGTCCCCGAATTCTGGGGGGTTCCCAAAAATCCCCAAATCCCAAAAATTGGGGGGAATTCCCGAATTTTGGGGTCACCTGGGGGCCCTCAGGCTCCGGGCTCGGCTCCGGCTGCGGCTCCCAGCGATCGTCGTGGAAACTGCGAACGGAATTTGGGGAGAAATTTGGGAATTCAGGGCAAAAATGGGAAAATCTCAAAAAAAAACCCCGTAGAAAATGGGAATTCAGCCCAAAATTTCTGGGAAAAGCGAAGGAAGAGGGGATTGGCCACTCCCAAAAGCTCCGGGAGCCCCCAAAATCCCCAATTTCCACCCCTAAATAACAAAATGTGCCCCCAAATCCCCCTAAAATCCACAATAGTTGCATCAAAATACCGAAAATTCCCCCCAAAAGCCAAAATCCCCTCCAAAAATCCAACCAAAATCCCAAAAATCCCCTCAAAATCCAAAATCCCCTCTAAAAATCCTCTCAAAACCCAAAATCCCCTCAAAACCCAAAATCCCCTCCAAAAATCCCCCCAAAATCCCAAAAATCCCCTCAAAACCCAAAATCCCCCCAAACCCAAAATCCCCTCCAAAAATCCCAAAAATTCCCCTCAAAACCCAAAATCCCCTCAAAACCCAAAATTCCCTCAAAACCCAAAATCCCCTCCAAAAATCCAACCAAAATCCCAAAAAAATCCCCCCAAACCCAAAATCCCCTCCAAAAACCCCCCCAAAAGCTGCAAAATTCCACTAAAAATCCCCCAAAAATCCAAAAAAATTCCCCCCTTAAAAAAAATCCAAATCCCCCCAAAATGTCACAAAAATCCCCACAAAAATTCCCTTAAAAATCCCCCTAAAAATCTACAAAATCCCCCCCCCCGAATCCCAAAATTCCCCACAAAAATCAAAATCCCCCAAAATTCACCAAAAATTCCACAAAAATTCCACCCAAAAAAACCAAAATCCCCCCAAAAATTCCCCAAAATCCCCAAATCCCCCCAAAATTCACCAAAAATCCCCCCAAAAAAACTAAAATCCCCCAAAAAATTCCCCAAAATTCACCAAAAACTCCACAAAAATTCCACCCAAAAAACCAAAATCCCCCCAAAATCAACAACAAAAAAAATCCCACAAAAATCTCCCCCCAAAACACCAAAATCCCCCCAAAATTCCCCAAAATTCCCAAAATTCCTCAAAAATTCCCCAAAATTCCCCAAAAATCCCCCCCCAAAAAAACCAAAATCCCCCCAAAAATTCCCCAAAATCCCCAAATCCCCCCAAAATTCACCAAAAAATTCCACAAAAATCTCCCCCAAAACACCAAAATCCCCCCAAAAGTTCCCCAAAATCCCCCCAAAATTCACCAAAAATTCCCCAAAATCCCCCCCCCAAAAACCAAAATCCCCCCAAAATCAACAAAAAAAATCCCACAAAAATCTCCCCTCAAAACACCAAAATCCCCCCCAAATTCACCCAAAAATTCCCAAAATTCCTCAAAAATTCCCCAAAATTCCCCAAACCCCCCCCCAAAAAACACCAAAATCCCCCAAAAATTCCCCAAAATCCCCAAATCCCCCCAAAATTCACCAAAAAATTCCACAAAAATCCCACCCGAAAAACCAAAATCCCCTTAAAAGTTCCCCAAAATCCCCAAATCCCCCCAAAATTCAACAAAAATCCCACCCAAAAAACCAAAATTCCCCCAAAAGTTCCCCAAAATCCCCCCAAAAATCCCACCCAAAAACCGAAATCCCCCCAAAAGTTCCCCAAAATCCCGAAATCCCCCCAAAATTCCCCAAAAATCCCACCCAAAAAACCAAAATCCCCCCAAAAATTCCCCAAAATCCACCAAAAACTCCACAAAAATCCCACCCAAAAAACCAAAATCCCCCCAAAATCAACAACAAAAAAAAAAAATCCCACAAAAATCTCCCCCCAAAACACCAAAATCTCCCCCAAAACACCAAAATCCCCCCAAAATTCCCCAAAAATTCCCCAAAATTCCCAAAAATCCCCCCAAAATTCCCAAAAATTCCCCAAAATTTCCCCAAAATTCCCAAAATCCCCCCAAAATTCCCAAAAATTCCCAAAAATCCCCGGCCCCGCCCCTCCCCCTCACCTGTAGGGCCGCCCCTCCCCCCTCTGGCGGCCCCGCCTGCGGCGCGCGCGGTGGGGGAGGGGCAGGAACTCGGCCAGGGTGGGGGGGGGAGGGGCGGGGCCGGGCGGGGCCCCTCCCCCATCCGGGTCCTCCGGGACCCCCGAGAACCTGGGGGGGGAAGGGCACGGTGGGACCCCAAAAACCTCAAAATTGACCCCAAAACTGACCCCAAAAACCTCAAAATTGACCCCAAAATTCACCCGAAATTCACCCCGAAATTCACCCCAAAAACTCCAAAAATTACCCAAAAATTCACCTGAAATTCACCTCAAAATTCAGCCCCAAACCCCCAACATTTACCCCAAAACCTCCAAAATTTAACCCAAAATTCACCTCAAAATTCACCTCACAAACTTCAAAGTTTACCCCAAAATTCACCTGAAATTCACCTCAAAATTCAGCCCCAAACCCCCCAAATTCACCCCAAAAACCTCAAAATTGACCCCAAAATTGACCCCGAAATTCACCCGAAATTCACCTCAAAATTCAGCCCAAACCCCCAAAATTCACCCCAAAACCTCCAAAATTTAACCCAAAATTTACCCTAAATTCACCTCAAAATTTACCCCAAAAACTCCAAAATTTAACTAAAAATTCACCCGAAATTCACCTCAAAATTCAGCCGAAACCCCCAAAATTTACCCCAAAATTCACCCGAAATTCATCCCAAAATTCACCCCAAAAACTTCAAAGTTTACCCCCAAATTCACCTGAAAATTCAGCCTCAAAACCTCCAAAATTTACCCCGGAATTCACCTCAAAATTCACCTCAAAAACTTCAAAGTTTACCCCAAAATTCACCCGAAATTCAGCTCAAAATTCAGCCCCAAACCCCCAAAACTGACCCCAAAAACTTCAAAATTTACCCCAAAATTCACCTCAAAATTCAGCCCCAAACCCCCAAAATTTACCCCAAAATTCACCCTAAATTCACCTCAAAATTGACCCCAAAAACTTCAAAGTTTACCCCAAAATTCACCTGAAATTCACCTCAAAATTCAGCCCCAAACCCCCAAAATTGACCCCAAAACCTCCAAAATTTACCCCAAAATTCACCTCAAAATTCAACCCCAAACCCCCAAAATTTACCCCAAAATTCACCCGAAATTCACCCCAAAATTCACCCCAAAAACTTCAAAGTTTACCCAAAATTGACCTGAAATTCACCTCAAAATTCAGCCCAAACCCCCAAAATTTACCCCAAAAACTCCAAAATTTACCCCAAAATTCACCCAAAAAACTTCAAAGTTTACCCCAAAATTCACCTCAAAATTCAGCCCCCAACCCCCAAAATTCACCCCAAAATTCACCTGAAAAAAACCAACAAAATTCACCCCACAATTCAACTGGAAACCCCAAAATTTACCCAAAACCTCCCAAAATTTACCCTAAAATTCACCTGAAAATAACCAACAAAATTCACCCCAAAATTTACCCAAAAAACTCCAAAATTTACCCAAAAATTCACCCGAAATTCACCTCAAAATTCAGCCCCAAACCCCCAGAATTAACCCCAAAATTTTAATCCACAAAATCCAATTTTTTGGTCTAAAACCCCTATTTCTTGATCAAAAAAAAATCCCACTTTTTGGTATAAAAATCCCATTTTTTGTCCAAAAATCCCATTTTTGCCCCACAAAATCCCATTTTTTCAGTCCAAAAATCCCATTTTTTTTCACTAAAAATCCCATTTTTCATCTACAAACCCCATTTCCCTTCTCCCAAAATCCCGTCTTTTCTTCATCCAAAAATCCCATTCTCTGGATCCCAAACCCCCATTTTCACCCCCTCAAAATCCCATTTTTTGATCAAAAAAAATCCCATTTTTTCGCCTAAAAATCCCATTTTTTGGATTCCAAACCCCCATTTTCACCCCCTCAAAAATGCCATTTTTTGATCAAAAAAATCCCATTTTTTGGCCTAAAAATCCCATTTTTTGGCCTAAAAACGCCATTTTTTCGCCCAAATTTTTGGGGTTTTTTCCCGAAATCCCCGTTTTTCCAAACCACGCACGCGTGCTCGGGTTTCTGGGCGTCCCACTCCCTCCTCCAGGCGCCGCGGGGATCTCGGTGTCTCTGCAGCCGCTCCCGTTCTCGTTCCCGTTCCCTCCCCAAAATCCCATTTCCCTCTCCCAAAATCCCGTCTTTTCTTCATCCAAAAATCCCATTTTCTGGATTCCAAACCCCCATTTTCACCCCCTCAAAAATCCCATTTTGTGATCAAAAAAATCCCATTTTTTGGTCTAAAAATCCCATTTTTTCACCTAAAAATCCCATTTTTTGATCAAAAAAAATCCCATTTTTTGGCCTAAAAATCCCATTTTTTGGCCTAAAAATACCATTTTTTCGCCTAAAAATCCCATTTTTTCACCTAAAAGCCCCATTTTTTTTTTCCCCAAAAAATTCCAATTTTTTCTTTTCCAAACCACGCACGCGTGCTCGGGTTTCTGGGCGTTCCCCTCGCAGTCGATCCGTTCCCGCTCCCTCCCCAAACCCCAAACATGGAGCTCAAAATCCCAAATTCCACATCCCAAAATCCTGCATTTTTTAGCCCCCAAATCCCCTTCTTTTTTGTCCAAAAATCCAACTTTTTTTCACTACAAATCCCATTTACCTTGCCCAAAATCCCGTCTTTTCTTCATCCAAAAATCCCATTTTCTGGATTCCAAATCCCCATTTTCACCCCCTCAAAATCCCATTTTTTTATCAAAAAAATTCCCATTTTTTGGCCTAAAAATCCCATTTTTTCGCCTAAAAACCCCATTTTTTCACCCAAAATTTTGGGTTTTTTCCCTGTTTTTCTCAGACCTACAGGTGCTCGGGTTTCTGCGCGTCCCCCTCGCGGTCACTGCGCTCCCATTTCCTCCCCAAACCCCAAACTTGGAGCTCAAAATCCCAAATTCCACATCCCAAAATCCTGCATTTTTTAGCCCCCAAAATCCCCTTCTTTTTTGTCCAAAAATCCAACTTTTTCCCCACAAAATCCCATTTTTTTTGTCCAAAAATCCCATTTTTTTTCACTAAAAATCCCATTTTTCATCTACAAACCCCATTTCCCTTCTCCCAAAATCCCGTCTTTTCTTCATCCAAAAATCCCATTCTCTGGATTCCAAACCCCCATTTTCACCCCCTCAAAAATCCCATTTTTTGATCCAAAAAATCCCATTTTTTGGCCTAAAAACCCCTATTTTTTGATCCAAAAAATCCCATTTTTTGGCCTAAAAATCCCATTTTTTCACCTAAAAACCCCATTTTTTCACCCAAAATTTTGGTTTTTTCACTGTTTTTCTCAGACCTACAGGTGCTCGGGTTTCTGGGCGTCCCACTCCCTCCTCCAGGCGCCGCGGGGGTCTCGGTGTCGCTGCAGCCGCTCGCGGTTGATGCGCTCCCATTCCCTCCCCAAAAATCCCATTTTTTTTTGACCCCAAACCCCCATTTTCACCCCCTCAAAATCCCATTTTTTTATCAAAAAAAATCCCATTTTTTGATAAAAAAACATCCCATTTTTTGGCCTAAAAATCCCATTTTTTGATTCAAAAAAATCCCATTTTTTGGCCTAAAAATCCCATTTTTTCACCTAAAAACCCCATTTTTTCACCCAAAATTTTGGTTTTTTCCCTGTTTTTCTCAGACCTACAGGTGCTCGGGTTTCTGCGCGTCCCCCTCGCGGTCGTTCCACTCCCATTTCCTCCCCAAACCCCAAACTTGGAGCTCAAAATCCCAAATTCCACGTCCCAAAATCCTGCATTTTTTAGCCCCCAAATCCCCTTCTTTTTTGTCCAAAAATCCAACTTTTTTTCACTACAAATCCCATTTACCTTGCCCAAAATCCCGTCTTTTCTTCATCCAAAAATCCCATTCTCTGCATTCCAAACCCCCATTTTCACCCCCTCAAAAATCCCATTTTTTGATCAAAAAAATCCCATTTTTTGGCCTAAAAATCCCATTTTTTCGCCTAAAACCCCCATTTTTTCACCCAAAATTTTGGTTTTTTCCCTGTTTTTCTCAGACCTACAGGTGCTCGGGTTTCTGGGCGTCCCCCTCCCTCCTCCAGGCCCCCCGGTGCTCACGGTCGATCCGTTCCCGCTCCCGTTTCCATTCTCTCCCCAAAATCCCATTTCCCTTCTCCCAAAATCCCGTCTTTTCTTCATCCAAAAATCCCATTTTCTGGATTCCAAACCCCCATTTTCACCCCCTCAAAAATCCCATTTTTTGATCAAAAAAATCCCATTTTTTGGCCTAAAAATCCCATTTTTTCACCTAAAAATCCCATTTTTTGATCAAAAAAATCCCATTTTTTGGTCTAAAAATCCCATTTCTTTTACCTAAAAATCCCATTTTTTGGTCTAAAAATCCCATTTTTTTATCAAAAAAAATCCCATTTTTTGGCCTAAAAATCCCATTTTTTTGCCTAAAAACGCCATTTTTTCACCCAAATTTTTGGTTTTTTTCCCATTTTCCCCCAGACCCCTGTCAGACCTACAGGTGCTCGGGTTTCTGGGCGTCCCACTCCCTCCTCCAGGCCCCCCTTGGGTCTCTGTGTCTCTGCAGCCGCTCGCGGTCGATCCGTTCCCGCTCCCGTTTCCAGCGCTCGTACTCCGCCCGCTGCCGCCCCGTCATCCACAGCGTGGGGTCCAGGGGGGGAGACCCCTCCCCAAACCGGGGACCCCCCCGTCGGGCCTGGGGGAAAAAAACAGAAAAATTGAGGAATTTAAAAAAAAAATTAAAAAATTTGGTGGAAATCCCAAAAAAAAAAAAAAAACCAAAAAAATCACATGAAAACCACCAAAAATCTCGTTAAAAAATGAAAAAAAACAACACCAAAAATAAAAAAATCCCATTAAAGCCCCCCCAAAAAACCCCCAAAAAATCCCATTTAAAACCCCCCAAAAAATCCCCTTAAAAATCACATGAAAACCACCAAAAATCTCGTTAAAAAATCAAAAAAATTCCCCCCAAAAATAAAAGAAATCCCATTAAAACCGACCCAAAAAATCCCATTTAAAACCCCCAAAAAATCCCCCAAAAAATCCCTTAAAAATCACATGAAAACCACCAAAAATCTCATTAAAAAATCAAAAAAATCCCCCCCAAAAATAAAAAAAAATCCCATTAAAACCCCCCCTAAAAAACCCCCAAAAATCCCATTTAAAACCTCCAAAAAAATCCCCCCAAAAATCCCATTAAGAAACCCCAAAAGTTCTCATAAAAAAATAAAAAAAATCCCATTAAAAAGCAAAAAAATCCCCCCAAAAATCCCCTTAAAAATCACATTAAAACCACCAAAAATCTCATTAAAAAATCAAAAAATTAGGGCATTTTCGGGGTAAATTCGGGGTATTTTTGGGGAATTTTTTCAGGAATTTTTGGGGTAAATTCGGGGTATTTTTGGGGAATTTTTTCGGGGATTTTTGGGGTGAATTTTGTGTATTTCGGGGTAAATTCAGGGTATTTTTGGGAATTTTTTCAGGAATTTTTTGGGTAAATTTGGGGTCTTTTTGGGGAATTTTTTCAGGATTTTCTGGGGTAAATTCGGGGTATTTTTGGGGAATTTTTTCAGGAATTTTTGGGGTAAATTCAGAATATTTTTGGGGTGAATTCGGGCGTTTTTGGGGTAAATTCAGGGTATTTTTGGGGGATTTTTTCAGGAATTTTCAGGGTAAATTCAGGGTATTTTTGGGGAATTTTTTCGGGGATTTTCGGGGTGAATTTTGTGTATTTGGGGGTAAATTCAGGGTATTTTTGGGGAATTTTTTGGGGGATTTTTGGGGTGAATTTTGTGTTTTTGGGGTACCCACCGAGGCCTTGCCGAAGTCGGGGCCCCCCCAGTTGCGTTGGTGCCGCCGGGGGCCCCCCCCAGGGCCCCCCCCCGGCTCGGGGCCGCAGCGCCGCGGATCGTCCAGAAAGTTCCGCACGGGATTGGGCTCCTGCAGCCCCTCCTGGGGAAAATAAACTGGGATAAACTGGGATAAACTGGGATAAACTGGGAGGGATCGTCCAGAAAGTTCCGCACGGGGTTGGGCTCCTGCAGCCCCTCCTGAGAGAAACAAACTGGGATAAACTGGGATAAACTGGGAGGGATCGTCCAGAAAGTTCCGAACGGGGTTCGGCTCCTGCAGCCCCTCCTGAGAGAAACAAACTGGGATAAACTGGGATAAACTGGTGTTATAAACTGGGATAGACTGGGATAGACTGGGAGGGATCGTCCAGAAAGTTCCGCACGGGGTTGGGCTCCTGCAGCCCCTCCTGAGAGAAACAAACTGGGATAAACTGGGACAAACTGGGACAAACTGGGATAGAATGGGATAAACTGGGACAGAATGGGTTAAACTGGGATAAACTGGGATAGACTGGGAGGGATCGTCCAGAAAGTTCCGCATGGGGTTGGGCTCCTGCAGACCCTCCTGAGAGAAACAAACTGGGATAAACTGGGATAAACTGGGATAGACTGGGATAAAATAGAGTTATAAACTGGGATAGAATGGGATAGAATGGGTTAAACTGGGATAAACTGGGATAAACTGGGACAAACTGGGAATATAAAACTGGGATAGAATGGGTTAAACTGGGTTAAACTGGGATAAACTGGGAGGGATCGTCCAGAAAGTTCCGCACGGGGTTGGGCTCCTGCAGCCCCTCCTGGGATAGAATGGAGATATAAACTGGGATAAACTGGGATAAACTGGTGTTATAAACTGGGATAGAATGGGATAAACTGGGATAGAATGGGTTAAACTGGATAAACTGGGATAAACTGGGAGGGATCGTCCAGAAAGTTCCGCACGGGGTTGGGTTCCTGCAGCCCCTCCTGGGGAAAACAAACTGGGTTAAACTGGGATAAACTGGGACAAACTGGGACAAAATGGGATTATAAACTGGGATAAACTGGGATGATAAACTGGGATGATAAACTGGACAAACTGGGACAAACTGGGACAAACTGGGACAAACTGGAGCCCGTCCTGCCCAACTGGGCTTACTGGGAGTTAACTGGGAATTCCTGAGAATGACTGGTTTGGATGGGTCTGTGCTGTCTATACTGGTTTGTACTGGTCTGTACTGGTCTGTACAGGTTTCTGGTGGCTCATACTGGTTTATACTGGTCTGTACTGGTTTGTACTGGTCTGCACTGGTTTCTCACCCTGCGGCTCCGCTCGTACTCCGCGATTTTCTCCATTCTCCTCGTTCATCTGCTCGATGTTCTGCAGCCGCCGCTGCTCCCACTCCTGGGAGGGCACAAAGGAACCCAAATTCACCAAAAATTCACTCAAAATTCACTCAAAATTCACTCAAAATTCACTCAAAATTCACCCCAAAATTCAACACAAATAACCCAAACTCACCCCAAAATTCACTCAAAATTCTCCCCAAATCCACCCCAAAATTCAACACAAAATAACCCAAATCCACCCCAAAATTCAACACAAAATAACCCAAACCCACCCCAAAATTCAACACAAAATAACCCAAATTCACCCCAAAATTCACTCAAAATTCACCCCAAATTCACCCCAAAGATTCAACACAAAATAACCCAAACTCACACCAAAATTCAACACAAAATTCACCCCCAAATTCAACAGAAAATTCACCCCAAATTCACCCCAAAATAACCCAAACTCACCCCAAATTCACCCCAAATTCACTCAAAATCCACCCCAAAATTCAACACAAAAGAACCCAAATTTGGCCAAAATTTCACCTAAAATTCAGCCCAAAATTGGCCAACTTCACCCAAAATCCACCCAAAAATCACTCCAAAATCCACCTGAAATTGCCCAAATTCCACTCAGTTCCCCCAAATCCACCCAAAATCCCCCTAAAAATGAACACAAATCCAGCCAAAGTCCCCCCAAAAATGACCCCAAATCCCCCACAAAATCCCCCTAAAAATAACCTCAAAACCACCCAATAATTAAAAAAAAAATTCACCCCAAAATGACCCCAAACTCCACACAAATCCCACCCAAAATCCCCCCCAAAAATCCCCCAGAATCCCCCAAAAATCCCCCAAAAATCCCCAAAATGCCCAAAAATCCCCCAAAATCCCCCCCAAAATCTCCCCAAAATTCCCTAAAATCCCCCGAAAAATCCCCTAAAAATCCCCCCAAAAATCCCCTCAAAATCCCCCCAAATCCCACCAAAATTCCCCAAAAATCCCCTCAAAAATGCCCCAAAATGCCCCCAAATCATCCCAAAAATCCCCCAAAAATCCCCAAAATTCCCCCAAAATCCCCCAAAATCCCCCAAAAATCCCCCCAAAATGCCCCAAATCCCCCAGAATCCCCCAAAATCCCCCCAAAATTCCCCAAACTCCCCAATTCTCACCTGGGATTTTCTGTCGGGGGCGTCGCCCCCGGGCCCCGCCCCTCCCCCCCTCCCTCGGGCCCCGGCGGCTCCGGGACCCCCCGGGCCCCCCCCCCCCAACCGGGACCCCCGGCCCCTCCCCCACCCCGGGGGGGGCGCCCCGAAATCCTGGGGGGGGGTCCCGGGGGCTTCTTCTGCCTCGGGCTGGCTTGTCCTGGGAGGGGAAAAATCAGAAATAAATTCAAATATACACAAAGAAACTAAAAAATCAATCAAAGACCCCCCCCCAAAAAAATGAAATAAAGCCAAAAAATCCTCCCTGAAAATCCCCCAAAATACACCAAATACACCAAAAATAAACACAAATAAAGCAAAAAAATCCTCCCTGAAAAACCCCCCAAAAAAACCCGAAATACACCGAAAATAAACCCAAAAAATCCTCCCTGAAAATCCCCAAAAAAATCCAAATACACCAAAATAAACCGAATAAACCCAAAACATCCTCCCTGAAAAACCCCCAAATACACCAAAAATAAACCTAAATTAATAAAAAAAATCCTCCCTGAAAAACCCCCAAATACACCAAAAATAAACCCAAATAAAGCCAAAAAATCCTCCCTGAAATCCCCCAAAAAACCCGAAATACACCGAAAATAAAGCCAAAAAATCCTCCCTGAAAAGCCTCCCAAAATACCCCAAATACACCAAAAATAAACCCAAATTAATTAAAAATATCCTCCCTGAAAATCCCCCCAAAATACACCAAATACACCAAAAATAAACCCAAATAAATTTAAAAATCCTCCCCAAAAAACCCCAAATACACCGAAAATAAACCCAAATAAATCCAAAAAATCCTCCCTGAAAATCCCCCCAAAACCCCAAAATACACCGAAATTAAACCCAAATAAAGCCAAAAAATCCTCCCTGAAAAACCCTCCCAAAAAACCCAAATCCCCCCTAAAAAACCCCAAATCCCTCCATAAAAAACCCCAAATCCCCTCCTAAAAAATCCCCAAATCCCCCCTAAAAAACCCCAAATCCCCCC
The DNA here is from genome assembly GCA_031885435.1 of Passerculus sandwichensis. NCBI lineage: Eukaryota > Metazoa > Chordata > Aves > Passeriformes > Passerellidae > Passerculus > Passerculus sandwichensis. Next base: position 11,814,115 of record CM063146.1, read on the forward strand.
CTAAAAAATCCAAATCCCCCCCTAAAAAACCTCAAATCCCCTCAAAAACCCCAAACCCCCCCAAAACAAACAAAAAAAAAACCAAATCCCCCCCAAAAAAACCCAAATCCTTTCCCAAACAACCCCAAATCCCCCAAAATCCCCAAAATCCTCCCCCAAAAAACCCAAATGGGCCCCAAACCCCCCTTAAAACCCCAAATCCTTTCCCAAACCACCCCAAATCCCCAAAATTTCCCCCCAAAATCCCAAATCCCCCCAAACCCCACAATTACCCCCTCAAAACCCCAAGACTCCCCCAAAAACCCCAAATCCCCTCCCCAAAATCCTTCCCCAAAAACCCCCAAATTCACCCCAAAACCCCAAATCCTGTCCCCAAGACTCCCGAAAAAACCCAAAGCCCCCCTAAAAAAAACCCCAAATCCTCCACAAACAACCCCAAATCCCCCCTGAGACCCCCAAAAACCCCAAATCCCCCCCAAAATCCCCCCTGCGACCCCCCCAAATCCCCCCAAAATCCCCCCTGAGACCCCCAAAAACCCCAAATCCCCCCAAAATTCCCCCCCTCAGAAACCCTAAATCCCCTGAAAATCCCCCCCAAAAAAACCCCAAATCCCCCCCCTTAAAAACCCCCAAAAAACACCAAATCCCCCCCCCCAAAAAAAAAACCCCAAATCCCCCCAAAAAACCCCCGAAACCCCCAAATTTCACCCCAAAGTTTCCCCCGTTTCTCACCCCCGAGGCTCCCTGGGGTCTCTGTCCCTCTCCGGGGCGGCCGCGCGGTCACAGCGCCGCCCTCACGCTCCGCCCGCCGCCGGTCCTCCTCGATCTCCTGCGTTTGGGGCAAATTTCGGGATTTTGGGTTTTTTTGGGATTTTAGGGGCTTTAAGGAAAATTTGAGGGGTTTTTTTGAGGGGTTTTGGGGCGAATTCATGGTTTTTTTGGGGTTTTTTGGGAAGGGCTTTGGCGTCACAGCGCCGCCCTCACGCTCCGCCCGCCGCCGGCCCTCCTCCATCTCCTATGGGGGAATTGGGGATTTTTGGGAAAATTTGGGGTTTTTTGGGGGTTTTGGGGGGAATTTGGGTTTTTGGGGGGGAAATTTCGGGTTTTTAGGGGTTATCAGGGAGGATTTTGGGGGTTTTTGGAGGTGAATTTGGGGTTTTTTGGGAGGGGGGGGCGGGCGGTCACAGCGCCGCCCTCACGCTCCGCCCGCCGCCGGCCCTCCTCCATCTCCTGTGTTTGGGGGAAAATTGAGGGAATTTGGGTTTTTTGGGGGTTTTTTTTGGGATTTAGGGGCTTTTAGGGAGAAATTTGAGGGTTTTTTTGAGGGGTTTCGGGGCGAATTCATGGTTTTTTGGGATTTTTTGGGAAGGATTTGGGGTCACAGCGCCGCCCTCACGCTCCGCCCGCCGCCGGCCCTCCTCGATCTCCTGTGTTTGGGGGAAATTTGGGGATTTTTGGGGTTTTTGGGGGTTTTTAGGGAAATTTGAGGGGTTTTTTTGAGGGGTTTTGGGGCGAATTCATGTTTTTTGGGGGTTTTTTGGGAAGGGGCTTTGGGGTCACAGCGCCGCCCTCACGCTCGCCCGCCGCCGGTCCTCCTCCATCTCCTATGGGGAATTTGGGGATTTTTGGGAAAATTTGGGTTTTTTGGGGGTTTTGGGGGGAATTTGGGTTTTTTGGGGGGGAAATTTCGGGTTTTTAGGGGTTATCAGGGAGGATTTTGGGGGTTTTTGGAGGTGAATTTGGGGTTTTTAAGGGGGGGCCGGGCGGTCACAGCGCCGCCCTCACGCTCCGCCCGCCGCCGGTCCTCCTCGATCTCCTGCGTTTGGGGCAAATTTCGGGATTTTTGGGTTTTTTTTGGGGTTTTTTTTGGGATTTAGGGGCTTTTAGGGAGAAATTTGAGGGTTTTTTTGAGGGGTTTTGGGGCGAATTCATGGTTTTTTTGGGGTTTTTTTAGGAAGGGATTTGGGGTCACAGCGCCGCCCTCACGCTCCGCCCGCCGCCGGCCCTCCTCGATCTCCTGCGTTTGGGGCAAATTTGGGGATTTTTGGGTTTTTTGGGTTTTTAGGGGCTTTTAGGGAAATTTGAGGGGTTTTTTTGAGGGTTTCGGGGCGAATTCATGGTTTTTTGGGCTTTTTTTGGGAAGGGATTTTGGCGTCACAGCGCCGCCCTCACGCTCCGCCCGCCGCCGGCCCTCCTCCCATCTCCTATGGGGAATTTGGGGATTTTTGGGAAAATTTGGGTTTTTTGGGGGTTTTGTGGAGGAATTTGGTTTTTTTTGGGGGGAAATTTCGGGTTTTTAGGGGTTATCAGGGAGGATTTTGGGGGTTTTTGGAGGTGAATTTGGGGTTTTTGGGCGGGGGGGGTGGCGGTCACAGCGCCGCCCTCACGCTCCGCCCGCCGCCGGCCCTCCTCGATCTCCTGCGTTTGGGGCAAATTTGAGGGAATTTGGGGTTTTTTTTGGGTTTTTTTTGGGATTTAGGGGCTTTTAGGAAAATTTGAGGGTTTTTCTTGAGGGGTTTTGGGGTGAATTCATGTTTTTTTGGGGTTTTTTGGGAAGGGCTTTGGGGTCACAGCGCCGCCCTCACGCTCCGCCCGCCGCCGGCCCTCCTCCGTCTCCTATGGGGGAATTTGGGGATTTTGGGGAAAATTTGGGTTTTTTTGGGGTTTTGGAGGGAATTTGGGTTTTTTGGGGGGAAATTTCGGGTTTTTAGGGGTTATCAGGGAGGATTTTGGGGGTTTTTGGAGGTGAATTGGGGTTTTTGGGGGGGGGGGGGGGGGCGGGCGGTCCACAGCGCCGCCCTCACGCTCCGCCCGCCGCCGGCCCTCCTCAATCTCCTGCATTTGGGGGAAATTTGGGGATTTTTGGGGTTTTTTAGGTTTTTTTTGGGATTCAGGGGCTTTTAGGGAGAAATTTGAGGGTTTTTTTGAGGGGTTTTGGGGCGAATTCATGGTTTTTTGGGGTTTTTTAGGAAGGGATTTGGGGTCACAGCGCCGCCCTCACGCTCCGCCCGCCGCCGGTCCTCCTCGATCTCCTGCGTTTGGGGCAAATTTGGGGATTTTTGGGGTTTTTTTGGGTTTTTAGGGGTTTTTAGGGAAATTTGAGGGGTTTTTTTTTGAGGGGTTTTGGGGCGAATTCATGGTTTTTTGGGGTTTTTTGGGAAGGGATTTGGCGTCCCAGCGCCGCCCTCACGCTCCGCCCGCCGCCGGCCCTCCTCCATCTCCTATGGGGGAAATTTGGGGATTTTTGGGAAAATTTGGGTTTTTTGGGGTTTTGGGGGGAATTTGGGTTTTTTGGGGGGAAATTTCGGGTTTTTAGGGGTTATCAGGGAGGATTTTGGGGGATTTTGGAGGTGAATTTGGGGTTTTTGGGGGGGGGGGGGGTGGCGGTCACAGCGCCGCCCTCACGCTCCGCCCGCCGCCGGCCCTCCTCGATCTCCTGCGTTTGGGGCAAATTTGGGGATTTTTGGGGTTTTTTAGGTTTTTTTTGGGATTCAGGGGCTTTTAGGGAGAAATTTGAGGGTTTTTTTGAGGGGTTTTGGGGCGAATTCATGGTTTTTTGGGGTTTTTTGGAAGGGATTTGGGGTCACAGCGCCGCCCCTCACGCTCCGCCCGCTGCCGGCCCTACTCCATCTCCTGCATTAGGGGGAAATTTGGGGTTTTTCTTATTTTTTGGGGATTTTTTGGGGTTTTGGGGCATTTTAGGGGAAGATTTGGGGCTTTTAGGGGGGAAATTCGGAGTTTATTTAGAGAAAATCTGGAGTGTTTAGGGGGAAATTTGGGGTTTTTTAGGGGTTGTCAGGAGGGATTTGGATTTTTTTGGGGGGAGTCTCGGGGGGATTTGGGGGAAATTTGAGGGGAATTTGGGTTTTTTGGGATTTTGGGGCTTTTCAGGGGGAAATTTGGGGATTTTCTGGGGAATTTGGGGATTTTTGAGAGGGATTTGGGGTTCTTAGGGGTTGTCAGGGAGGATTTGGGGCTTTTTGGTGGTCTCAGATTTGGGGATTTTAGAGAGGAAATTTGGGGTTTTGGGGGAGATTTTCAGGATTTTCTGAGAAAAATTCAGGATTTTTGGGGAGATTTGGGGTTGATTTTACAGCAAAATTTGGACAAGAGTTTGGGGTGATTTTTGGTGATTTTGGGATAATTCAGACAGGATTTTGAGATAATTTTGGGGTTTATTTTGAGTGAATTTTGAGATAATTTTGAGGTTTAGTTTGGGCAGGATTTTGGGATAATATTGGGGCGATTTTCGGGTAATTTTGGGATAATTTTGGGTGGATTTTGGGGTTTATTTTAGGCTGATTTTGGGGTGATTTTTAGTGATTTTGAGATAATTTTGTGTGGATTTTGGGTTTTATTTGGGACAACTTCAGGCAGATTTTGAGATAATTTTGGGCAGATTTTGGGGTTTATTTTAGGCTGATATTGGGCAGGATTTTGGGGTGATTTCCAGTGATTTTGCGATAATTTTGTGTGGATTTTGGGGTTTATTTTAGGCTGATTTTGGGGTGATTTTTAGTGATTTTGCGATAATTTTGTGTGGATTTTGGGGTTTATTTTGGGACAACTTCAGGCAGATTTTGAGATATTTTTGGGCGGATTTTGGGGTTTATTTTAGGCTGATATTGGGCAGGATTTTGGGGTGATTTTCAGTGATTTTGAGATAATTTTGTGTGGATTTTTTGGGACAACCTCAGGCAGATTTTGAGATAATTTGGCAGATTTTGAGATAATTTTGGGCAGATTTTGGGGTTTATTTTGAGATAATTTGGGGCAAATTTTGAGATCACTTTTGGGTGGCTCTTGGGGTTCATTTTGGGGTGAATTTTGGGTGAATTTCAGGCGAATTTTTGGGGTCACAGGGACGGAATTCGATCCCCTCCCCCCCCCCCCAGTGACCTCAGGTGACCCCGGTAATTCCCGCCCCTCCCCCACCCGGGATCAGCCGGGATTAAGGGGGGGGGGGGGAATCAGGGTGGGGGAGGGCAGAAGGACCCGGGGGGGTTTTGGGGGGATTTTTGAGGGGTCCTGGGGGATTTTTGGGGGATTTTTGAAATCTCTCAGGGGAATTTTGGGTGGAATTTTGGGGGTTTTTGGGGGGATTTTTGGGGGGAATTTCTGGGGGTTTTGGGCGGAATTTTAGGGGTCTGGGGGGATTTTTGGGGAAATCTCTGGGGATTTTTTGGGGAAGTTCGGGGCGGTTCTTTGGGCGATTTTTGGGGAGGAATATCCGGGAGGTTTGGGGGAATCTCAGGGTTTTTTTTTTTTTAGGGATCTCTGGGAGGATTTTGGGTGAATTTCAGGGTTTTTTTAAGGATTTTAAGGAAGATTTTTGGGGAAATCTCGGGGGATTTTTGGGGGAATTTCAGGAGAGAAAATTTTGGGGGAATTTCAGGATTTTTTTTGGAGGGTTTTTGGGAGGAATTTCAGGGGGTTTTGGGTGGAATTTTGGGGGTTTTGGGGCGAATTTCAGGGTTTTTTTGGAGGATTTTTGGGGAATCTCGGGGGATTTTTGGGGAGAATTTCAGGGGGTTTTGGGTGGAATTTGGGAATTTTTTTTGGAGGTTTTTTGGGGGATTTTTGGAGGCATTTTTGGGGAAATCTTGGGGAGATTTTGGGTGGAATTTTGGGGGTTTTTTTTGAGGATTTTAAGGAAGATTTTTGGGGGAAATCTCGGGGGGATTTTTGGGAGGAATTTCAGGAGAGGAAATTTTGGGGGAAATTTCGGGATTTTTTTTTGAGGATTTTGGGGGGGAATTTCAAGGGGTTTTGGGTGGAATTTTGGGGGTTTTTGGGGCGAATTTCAGGGTTTTTTTTGGAGGATTTTTGGGGGGAATCTCGGGGGGATTTTTGGGGGGAATTTCAGGAGGTTTTGGGTGGAATTTTGGGGAATTTTTTTGGAGGTTTTTTTGGGGAAATCTTGGGGAGATTTTGGGTGGAATTTCAGGGTTTTTTGAGGATTTTAAGGAAGATTTTTGGGGAAATCTCGGGGGGATTTTTGGGGGAATTTCAGGAGAGGAAATTTCGGGATTTTTCTGGAGGATTTTGGGGGGGAATTTCAGGGGGATTTTGGGTGGAATTTTGGGGGTTTTTGGGGCGAATTTCAGGGGTTTTTTTGGAGGATTTTTGGGGAAATCTCGGGGGGATTTTGGGGGGAATTTCAGGAGGTTTTGGTGGAATTTTGGGAATTTTTTTTGGAGTTTTTTTTTGGAGGATTTTTTGGAGGCATTTTTGGGGAAATCTTGGGGAGATTTTGGGTGGAATTCCAGGGTTTTTTTTTTGAGGATTTTAAGGGGGATTTTTGGGGAAATCTCGGGGGGATTTTTGGGAGGAATTTCAGGAGAGGAAATTTTGGGGGAAATTTCGGGATTTTTTTTGGAGGATTTTGGGGGGGAATTTCAAGGGGGTTTTGGGTGGAATTTTGGGGATTTTTGGGGGGAATTTCAGGAGGTTTTTGGGCGGAATTTTGGGATTTTTTTTTGGAGGTTTTTTTTGGGGGATTTTTGGAGCTATTTTTGGGGAAATCTTGGGGAGATTTTGGGTGGAATTTCAGGGGTTTTTTTGAGGATTTTAAGGGGGATTTTTGGGAAATCTCGGGGGGATTTTTGGGAGGAATTTCAGGGGGTTTTGGGTGGAAATTTGGGGGTTTTTGGGGCGAATTTCAGGGTTTTTTTTGAGGATTTTTGGGGGAATCTCGGGGGGATTTTTGGGAGGAATTTCAGGGATTTTTGGGGGTCTCTGTTGGGGTTTTTGGGGGGTCTCTGCCCCCTCTCCTGACCTGGTAGCGCCGCACCAGAGCCTCGTTCTTCCTGCGCAGCGCCGCGATCCTGCGGTCCAGCTCCGCGTCCTTCTCCAGCGCCGCCGCCTGAGGGACCCCAAAAAATCCCAAAAAAATTTCAAAAAAAAAACCCCAAAAAAAAAAAAAAATTAAATTAAAAAAAAAAAAAAACAAAAAAAAAAAAACACCCCAAAACTCCCCAGAAAACCCTTGGGAAAATTCAAAATAAAATCAAAAAAAAAACCTCAAACACACACACAAAAAATAAAAAACAAACAAACAAACAAAGGAAAATAAAAACTCTAAAACTCTCCAGAAAACTCCCTAAGGAAACTCCAAAAATCCCTCGGAAAAAAAACCCCAAAAAATAAAAAAAAAAAAAAACAAAAAAAAAAAACCCAAAACTCCCCAGAGAACCCTTGGGAAAATTCAAAATAAAAAAATCAAAAAAAAGCCTCAAACACGCACACAAAAAATAAACAAATAAAAAACACAACAAACAAACAAACAAAGAAAAAAAAAACCTCGAAAACTCTCCAGAAAACTCTCCAAAGAAACTCTAAAAATCCCTCGGAAAAAAACCCCAAAAAATAAAAAAAATCTCCCTAAAACGTCCTCGGAAACCAAAAAAAAATCTCAAAAAAAAAAAAAAGGCTAAAAAATAAAAAAAAAACCGAGAGAATCCCCCAAAAAATACATAGAAAATTCTCTAAAACTCCCCAGAAAAGCACTCGAGAGAATAAAGAAAAAACTCAAAAAAAAAAATCCGAAAAACTCCCAAAACAAGCAAAAAAAAAACCTCCCGAAAACTCCTCAGGGAACCTCAAAACATCTCAAAAAAATTGAAAAAATTCAAAAAAAAAAAAAAAAGAAATTAAAAAAATTCCCAAATAAACCAAAACCCACCGGGACCAGGGAGACCCTTCCCCAAAAAATCCCAAAAAATAAAAATCCCAAAAAATCCACAAAAAATCCTAAAAAAACACAAAATAAAAATTTTAAATCCCCAAAAAAAATCTCAAACCCCCCAATGCCCCCCAGAGCCCCGAGCCCACCCCGGAACCACCGGAACGACCCCCGGGACCCACCCGGGACCCCCAAAACGACCCCCGGGACCCACCCGGGACGCCTTGAACGACCCCCGGGACCCTCAGAACGAACCCCGGGACCCCCCCGGACCCCCGGCCAAGCCCGGAACCCCCGGCCCGGCCTCCCTGGGACCCCCCGAGCCCCCCGGACCCTCCCGGGACCCCCCCGGGACCCCCGGACCGACCATGGCGGCCCCGGGAGCGGAGCCGGTCCCGCCCACGTGTGCGGCGCCACTTCCGCTTCCGGCATGGGCGGGGCGGGGGGCTTAAAGGGGCGATGGAGGAAAGGTGGGGACCACAGGGGGAGGATTAAAAGGGCAATGGTGGGGAATTGGGGGTGGCACCTGGGGTCCGCTTGTCGCTTTTGTCACCCCTGGGGGTGGCACCGAGGGTTGGTGGCACCTCTGTCACCCCCTGGAGGGGTCACTTGGTGTCTCCTTGTCACTTTGGTCACCCCCCTGACCACCTCCAAGTGATGTCACCCCCTGTTGGTGGCACTTTTGTCACCCCCTGGTGATGTCACCCCGTGTTGGTGGCACCTCTGTCACCCCCTGGAGGTGGCACCTGGTGTCCCCTTGTCACTTTTGTCACCCCCAAGCGGTGGCGCTGTGGCTTGGTGGCACTTTTGTCACCCCGAGTGGTGGAACCTGGGGTTGGTGGCACCTCTGTCACCCTTGGGCGGTGCCACCCCGTGTGCCCTCGTGTCCCTTTGTCCCCTCCCTGTGTCACTGTCCCCTCCTGTCCCCTCATTGTCCGTCTGTCCCCTCATTGTCCCCCCAATGTCCCTCTGTCCCCCTCCTGTCCTTCTGTCCCTCTGTCCCCTCTCTGTCCCTCTGTCCCCTCTCTGTCCCTCTGTCCCCCCTCAATGTCCCCCCTTCTGTCTGTCTGTCCGTCTGTCCCCTCTCTGTCCCCCTGCCCACTCTTTGTCCCCCTGTCCCCCCCCCTCTGTCCGTCTGTCCCCCTCGTTGTCCCTCTGTCCCTCCTGTGTCCTTCTGTCCCGTTCCTGTCCCTCTGTCCCCTGTTGTCCCTCTGTCCCTCTGTAGCTCTGTCCCCTCAATGTCCCCCCTCAATGTCCCCCCTTCTGTCCGTCTGTCCATCTGTCCCCGCTCTCTGTCCCTCTGTCCCCTCAATGTCCGTCTGTCCCCCCAATGTCCCCTCAATGTCCCCCCGTGTCCCCCTGTCCCCTCAATGTCCATCTGTCCCCCCAATGTCCCCTCAATGTCCATCTGTCCCTCTGTCCCCTCAATGTCCCCTCTCTGTCCCCCTGTTCCCTCAATGTTCGTCTGTCCCCTCAATGTCCCCTCAATGTCCCCTCAAAGTCCCCTCTCTGTCCGTCTGTCCCCTCAATGTCCATCTGTCCCTCTGTCCCCTCTCTGTCCGTCTGTCCCCCCAATGTCCCCTCAATGTCCATCTGTCTCTCTGTCCCCTCAATGTCTGCCTGTCCCCTCAATGTCCGTCTGTCCCCTCAATGTCCCTCTGTCCCCCTGTCCCCTCAAGGTCCCCCCTCTCTGTCCGTCTGTCCCCTCTCTGTCCGTCTGTCCCCCCAATGTCCCCTCAATGTCCCCTCCCTGTCCGTCTGTCCCCTCAATGTCCCTCAATGTCCCCTCAATGTCCCCTCTCTGTCCGTCTGTCCCCTCAATGTCCGTCTGTCCCCTCAATGTCCCCTCTCTGTCCCCTCAATGTCCCCTCTCTGTCCCCTCTCTGTCCGTCTGTCCCCTCAATGTCCATCTGTCCCTCTGTCCCCTCTCTGTCCGTCTGTCCCCCCAATGTCCCCCCAATGTCCCCTCCCTGTCCGTCTGTCCCCTCAATGTCCCTCTGTCCCCTCAATGTCCCCTCTCTGTCCCCTCTCTGTCCGTCTGTCCCCCCAATGTCCCCTCCCTGTCCGTCTGTCCGTCCCGCGTCCCCCGGCCCATCCTCACTCCCCCCTTTCTCCACTTATGGGCGTGGCCACGCCTCTCGCCCCGCCCACTCTGGGCGTGCCCACGGGGCAGGCGATGGGCGTGGCCTCTCCGGCCCCGCCCCCCGGCTGTCTCCATGGCAGCTGCGGCTCTGGCCGAGGCCGCGGCCGCTGATTGGCTGAGCCGGGGGCGCGCGCGGCGCCGGGGGCGGGGCCAGGCGGGGCTGGGGGGAAACTGGGGGGAAAGTGGGGGGGGGGGGGGGGGGAGAAACTGGGAATAACTGGGGGGAAACTGGGAATAACTGGGAATAACTGGGGGGAAAGTGGGGGGGAGAAACTGGGAATAACTGGGGGGAGAAACTGGGAATAACTGGGGGGGAAACTGGGAATAACTGGGGGGGAAACTGGGAATAACTGGGGGAGAAACTGGGAATAACTGGGGGGGAACTGGCGGAGAAACTGGGAATAACTGGGGGGAAACTGGGGGGGAGAAAATGGAAATAACTGGGGGAGAAACTGGGGGGGGGATCGATAGGGGAAATTGGGAATAACTTGGGGGGAACTGGGAATAACCGGGGGGAACTGGGGGGGATTAATAGGGGAAACTGGGAATAACTGGGGGAAAACTGGGAATAACTGGGGGAGATCCATAGGAGAAACTGGGGAGGGAAACTGGGAATAACTGGGGGGAAACTGGGGAGAAACTGGGGGGGAAAGTGGGAATAACTGGGGGGGGAAACTGGGAATAACTGGGGGAAAACTGGGAATAACTGGGGGAAAACTGGGAATAACTCGGGGGGATCTATAGGGGAAACTGGGGGGCAGAAACTGGGAATAACTGGGGGGGACCCATAGGGGAAACTGGGGGTGAGGTGTGTACCTATGGCACAGTCACACCTGTGCAGGTACCCGCGGCACAGTCACACCTGTGCAGGTACCTCAGGTACCTGTGGGCAGAGCCATGGCACAGTCACACCTGTGCCTTTACCTGTGCTCACACCTGTGCAGGTACCCGTGGCACGGTCACACCTGTGCCTTTACCTGTGTGGGTACCCGCGGCACAGTCACACCTGTGCCTTTACCTGTGCTCACACCGGTACAGGTGCCCGTAGGTGAACCTGGACCTGCAGTAACACCTGGACAGACGCTTGTAGCTGTATTTATATTGACACTGATACCTGTATTTATATCGATACCTGTACTTGTTGTATTTACATTGACACCTGTACCTGTACTGACACCAATACCTGTGTTTCCATTGACACCTGTACCAGTATTTATATTGACACTAATACCTGTATTTATATCGACACCTGTACTCGTGGTATGTCCATTGACACCTGTTCCCGTACCTGTATTGACACCAATACCTGTGTTTCCATTGACACCTGTACCTGTATTTATATTGACACCTGTACCTGTATTTATATTGACACCTGTACCCATACCTGTACTGACACCAATACCTGTGTTTCCATTGACACCTGTACCTGTATTTATATTGACACCAATACCTGTGTTTCCATTGACACCTGTACCTGTATTTATATTGACACCAATACCTGTATTTATATTAACACCTGTACCTGTACCTGTACTGACACCTGTACCTGTGTTTCCATTGACACCTGTACCTGTATTTATATTGACACCTGTATCTATATTTACATTGACACCTGTACCCGTACCTGTATTGACACCAATACCTGTGTTTCCATTGACACCTGTACCTGTATTTATATTGACACCTGTACCCATACCTGTATTGACACCAATACCTGTGTTTACATTGACACCAATACCTGTGGTTTACGTTGACACCTGTACCTGTATTGACACCTGTACCTATATTTATATTGACCACCCTGTACCCGTACCTGTACTGACACCAATACCTGTGTTTACGTTGACACCTGTACCTGTATTGACACCTGTCTTTGGCACCTGTGGGTGCCGCCCACACCTGGCACCTCCGGCTGTACCTGCACCGGTACCTCCGGCTGTACCTGTCCCCCAACACCTGAGTCCATCCAGGCCACAGCTGTGCCTGTGTCTCTTTCTGTCACCTCACCTGTACCTGTCCCTATAAATGGTACCTGTCCCGTCAGCTGGTACCGTCCCCCTACCTGTCCTCCTCACCTGTCCGTGTCCCACTCTCTGTCCCCTCTCCCGTCTCTCTGCCTTGTGCCTCTCACCTGTTCCTTTCACCTGTCCGCTGTTGCCTGTCCCCTCACCTGTCCCCCATCTCACCTGTACCCTCTCTGTCCCCTCACCTGTCCCCTCTCTGTCCCCTCACCTGTCCCCTCTCTCCCCTGTCCCCTCTCTGTCCCCTCTCTGTCCCTGTCCCCTGCCTCACCTGTCCCTCTCTCCCCTGTCCCCTCTCTGTCCCCTCACCTGTCCCCTCTCTCCCCTGTCCCCTCTCTGTCCCCTCACCTGTCCCCTCTCTCACCTGTCCCCTCTCTCACCTGTCCCCTCTCTGTCCCCTCTCCTGTCCCCTCACCTGTCCCCTCTCTCCCCTGTCCCCTCTCTGTCCCCTCACCTGTCCCCTCTCTCCCCTGTCCCCTCTCTGTCCCCTCACCTGTCCCCTCTCTCACCTGTCCCCTCTCTCACCTGTCCCCTCTCTGTCCCCTCTCCTGTCCCCTCACCTGTCCCCTCTCTCCCCTGTCCCCCCTCTGTCCCCTCACCTGTCCCCTCTCTCACCTGTCCCCTCTCTCACCTGTCCCCGCCCCCCCCCTTTTTCCCGCGCTCTCACTCCCGCGCTCCGCTGGAGACAGCAACCGCCGCGCGCTCTGATTGGCCGCTCCCTCCGCGCCCTCACCCAATCACCGCTCAGCGCGGCAGCGCGCGGCCCGGGGGGGGGCGTGGCCGCCGCCCAGGGGGAGGGGGGAGCTCTGAGGGGAGGGGGGGGGGAGGGGAGGGGGGAGCCCCGCTCGGTCAGAGGTCAAAGGTCACGGGGTGCCCCCGTTCCCCCCCCCCCAGGGCGGATTTTGGGGATGTTTCGGGGGGTCCCGGGGGTCGCGGGGGTCGCGGGCGGGGTCTGGCGGCGCTGGCGGCGCTGGTTGGCCCCTTCCCGCTGTTACCGGGGCGGCGGCGGCCGCAGCTTCGCCTGGAAACGGGGGGGGGGCGGCGGCTGAGTGGCTGCGGCGACCCCGGGACCGCCCCGGGACCCCCCCCCCAAAATGGGGAGGGGGAGACAGAGCAGAGGGAGGGAGGGGGTGGGAAAACCCCCAAAGTGGGGGCGGGGAGGGACCCCCGAGCTTTGGGGATGGGGGGGGGGGAACGGGACACACACGTGGGGCTGGAATTGGGGGGGGGTCGCACTTTTGGGGGGGGTTTGGGGTCGTTGTTTTGGGGTTGGGGTCGCTGTTTAGAGGTGCGGGGTGCTGATTTTGGGGGGGGGGGTCGCACTTTTGGTGTGTGCCCGAATTTGAGGGGGGGTCGCCGTTAATATCAGTAAAAATAAATTTGGGATTTTTTTTTTGGGGGGCGCTTCGCTATTTCAGAAGTTTGGCCGAATTTGGGGGTGGGGGGGGGGTCTCACTTTATTTTGAGGGGGGCAAAACACAGGCGGGGGTCGCGCTTTGATTTTTTTTTTTTTTTTTCCCCCAAACCGAGAGAATTTTTTAACGCAATTTGGGGAGGGGGATCCCCCATAAAAAAACCCCCAAAATCCAAAAATCCCCCCCCTCCTCACACCCCCCCCCCAACTCGGCACAAGCCCGAACTTGTCCGGGGCGGGGCGGGGCGGTGACGTCACGGGCGGGCGGTGACGTCACGCGTGGGCGTGGCCCGGGCTCCAGCCGGTGCCGCCGGTGCCGAACGCGCCCGTCCCGAGCGGTTCATGCGGCTGCCGTGAGTGGGGAGGGGTCCCGGGGGGGTCCCGGGGTCACCCAGAGATGGGGGAGACCCCCGGGATGGGGGGGGCACTTTGGGGGGGGGGGAAACACCTGGAAATGGGGGGGGGGGGGAAGGAAAGGTGGGGAGGGGTCGGGAAATGGGGGGGGGGGGGGGGGGTGAGGAATTGAGGAGGGGGTGGCGGTGAATTGGGGGGGGGGAGCGGTAAATTGAGGGGGGGGTCCCTAAAATTAAAGGGGAACCAGGCGGGATAGCGGGGACAGCAACGAGGGGACCCCAAAATTTGAGGAGGGGTCGCCCCTAAATTAAGGGAGGGGGTCCACAAAATTGAGGGGGGGGCGCACAAATTGAGGTGCCCAGATAGAGGGGGGTGCCAAAACATTGACATGGGGGGGGTCCCTAAATTGAGGGGGGGGGTCCTTAATTGAGGAGGGTCCCCAAATTAAGGGGGGTCCTCAATTAAAGGGATGCCACAAGTGAATGGGGGGGGGTGCCCAAAATTAAAGGAGGGGACCCCAAATTTGGGGAGGGGACACAAAATGGGGGGGGGTCCCCAAAATGAAGGGGGGGGTCCCCAAAATGAGGGAGGGGTCCCCAAATTGAGGAGGGGGCACAGCTTTGAGGGGGGGGGGTGGGGGTGACAGCGGCAGCGCCACCGCACATGGCCGGGGTGGGGAGGGGGGCGGCTCGGACCCTCCCGGGGGGTTTTTGGGGGGCTGAACCCCCCGGTGGGGGGGTCAGGGCTGAGCCCCCCCGGCTGGGGCGGGGTTGGGGACCCCCAAAATGAGGGGGGGTCGCATTTGGGGGGGGGACACGCGGGGGTCGCTCCCGGTTTGTTTACAAACAGCGCCGCTCGCGCTGCGCCCCCTGGCGGCCACGGCGGGAACTGCAGCGCGAGTTCTGGGGGGGGGGCGCGGGTTTTTAGGGGGGGGGGTTTTGGGGGGGGTGACCCCCCCCCTCATTAAAGAGACCCCAGCCTCAATTTGGGGGTGCCCCCCCCGCTCGTGTCTCCCGCAGAGCCCCCCGGGAGCGATGGCCAGACCGCTGCGGGAAGGGACCCTCGGGGAGCCCCCAGCCCCACTCCCATCGCACCCCGCCTGCGGGGGGGGCGGCGGGGGTGGTGGGACCCCCCCCACGCGCGAGACCCCCCCCAACAACAGAGACCCCCGGGACCCCCCCCAACGCGGCTGAGCTGCGGAGGACGCGGGGACCCCCCCGGGACCCCCCCCGAGTTCGGGGGTCTATGGGTGGGGAGGACACGGTGAGTGCTGGGAGGGGGCGGGGGGGGGCGCGATTTATGGGAGGGGTCTTCATTTATTGGGGGGGGGGTCCTGATTTGTGGGAGGGGTCCCCAATCCCATTGAGGGTCCCAGTTTATTGGGGGGGGTCCCCAATTCCTGTGAGAAGGGGTTCACGTGTGGGGAGGGGGTCCCCAATCCCATCAGGGGTCTCAATTTATGGGGGGGGGGCTTAATTTAATGGGGGGGGTCCCCAATTCTGTGGGGAGGGGGTCCCTGATTTGCGGGGGGGGGGGTCCTCAATCCCATTGGGGGTCTCAAGTTTTTGGGGTGGGGGTCCTAACTTATGGGGGGTCCCCAATTCTTGTGGGAGGGGGTCCCTAATTTATGGGGGGGGGGGCGGCGCAGTTTTTGGGGAGGGGGTCCCAATTTCTGGGGGTTCCCCAATTTCTGGGTGGGGGTCCCCAATCCCATTTTGGGGGGGGCGTCCCATTCCATTCCAAACCCCCTCCCCACATTTTTTTGGGGGGGGGGGCGTGGCTCACCCTGACCCCCCCCATTATATTTATGGGGAGGGGGCGTGGCTCCCCTGACCCCCCATTATATTTATGGGGAGGGGGCGTGGCTCACCCTGACCCCCCATTATATTTATGGGGAGGGGGCGTGGCTCCCCTGACCCCCATTATAATTTGAGGAGGGGGCGTGGCTCCCCTGACCTCATTATAATTCCGGGGGGCGTGGCTCACCCTGACCCCCATTATAATTTGGGGAGGGGGCGTGGCTCCCCTGACCCCCCATTATAATTTCGGGGGCGTGGCTCCCCTGACCCCCATTATAATTTGAGGAGGGGGCGTGGCTATCCTGACCTCATTATAATTCCGGGGGGCGTGGCTCACCCTGACTCCTCCCCCTTCCCCCCCCCCCCCAGGTGATTTCGGGCCCTCGCAGCCCCTCGGGACGGCCCAAGTTGGGGGAATTTGCGGGGGGGGCCGTTCCCAACGGCGCCGCCCCCCCCGGGGGCCCCCCCCAGCCCCGAGCAGATTTTGGGGGCGCGGTTGCGGCTCCTGGGCGACGCCTTCCAGCACAGCTACGAGACGCAGGTGAGGGGCACCCCGAAAATTGGGGAAAACACCCCAAAATTTGGGCGGGAAATGAAAAACTTGGGGGGGAGACGCATAAAAAATTGTCCCTGTTGGGTTGTACCAAAATTTGGGGGGTGCATCCTGAAAACTTGGGAGATAAACCCCAAAAATTTGGGGGTGTACCCCAAAAAAGTGGGGGAAGAAACCCCAAAATTTGGGCAGGAAATGAAAACTTGGGGGAGACGCATAAAAATTGTCCCTGTTGGGTTGTACCAAAATTTGGGGGGGGTGCACCCAAAAGTTTGGGGAAGAAACTGCAAAAATTCGGAGGAGGGGGGCACAAAAATTGGGGGAGAAACCCTAAAATTTTGGGGGAGAAATCCCAAAAATTAGAATTGCACCCCAGAAATTTGGGGGGAGGACACAAAAGTTTGGGGGGACACTGCAGAATTTGCGTGAGAAATGAAAAATTTTAGGGGGGAAACCTAAAAATTCTCCTGTTGGGATTATCTCAAAATTTGTGGGGTGCACCCAGAAAGTCTGGGGCAAAGCACCCCAAAATTTGAGGGAGAACCCCAAAAATTTGGGTGGGAAATGAAAAATTTTAGGGGGAAACCCAAAAAATTCTTCCTATTGGATTATACCAAAATTTGGGGGTGCACCCCGAATATTTATAGGGGATACCCCAATATTCGGGGGTGCACCCCAAAAAATTTGGGGGAGGGCGACACGAAAATCTTGGGGAGGGTGACATAAAAATTTAGATGAGAAGTGAAAAATTTGGGTGGGAAATGAAAAATTTTAGGGGAGAACCAAAAAAATTTTCCCTATTGGGGTTATCTCAAAATTTAGGGGGTGCGCCCCAAAAGTTTGGGGAATAAGCCCCAAAAATTAGGGGGAGAAATCGCAAAAATTTGGGGGGGACACACAAAAATTTGCGTGGGAAATGAAAAATTTGGAGGAGAAACCCCCAAAATTGTCCCTATTGAGATTCTCCCAAAATTTGAGGGGTGCGCCCAAAAATTCAGGTGGGAATTGAAAAATTTCAGGGGACACCCCAAAACTTGAGTGAAAATGTGGAATTTTGGGGAGTTTTTTGAGAAATTTCCTCCCCTTGGCCCATTCCTGGTGTCACTTTTGATGTGTTTTGACTTTTTTTTTTGTGTTTGGGGCTCTCAAAATTGACAAAAAGCCCCAAAATTTAATAGGAACACCCCAAAATTCAGGGGAACACCCCAAAATTATTTAGGACACACCCCCGAGGTGACTTTTTAGGGAAAATCCCCAAAATTTCCTTTTTTCCCCCAATTTTTTCAAGTTTTCCTTCTCAGGGCTGGAATTTGGGGAACGCCCCAAAATTTGGGGAGACGCCCGAAAATTGAGTGGGGACGCCCAAAATTGGGTGGGACGTGACATTTGAGGGAACTTTTTTTGGGGTAAAAACCCCAAAATTCAAAATTTTCCTCATTTCAGCTCCACCATTCCAATTCCTGATGGAATTTGGGGGGTGGGAGAGGCTGGAATTTGAGGAAAACCCAAAATTTATGGAAAAAAAAACCCCAAAAATTTAATAAAGAACCCCAAAAATTTAATAAATACACCCAACATTGGGCTGAACACCCTTTTTTTTTTTGGGTGTGATTCCCCCAAAATTCAGATTTTTCACCATCTCAGCTCCACCACTCCAACTCCCACTGGAATTTGGGGGGTGGGAGAGGCTGGAATTTGAGGAAAACCCCAAAATTTAGGGAAAAAACCCCAAAATGTATGGAAAACACCCAATAATTAATATTAAGAACCCCAAAAAATTAATAAATATACCCAACATTGGGCTGAACACCCCCCTTTTTTTTTTTTTGGGTGGGATTCCTCCAAAATTCAGATTTTTCACCATCTCAGCTCCACCATTCCAACTCCACTGGAATTTGGAAGCTGGAATTTGGAAGGAACCCCAAAAATGTAGGGAAAACCCCCAAAATGTAGGGAAAACACCCAAAATTTATGGAAAACACCTCAAAATCCAGACGAGAACCCCCAAAATTTAGGGAGGAGCCCCAAAATTTAATGAACGCCCCCAAAATTTAATGAACACCCCCAAAATTTAATGAACACCCCCAAAATTTAATGAACACCCCCAAAACTTCAAGAAATCCACCCAACATTGGGCTGAACGCTCATTTTCTTGCTATGACACCCCTAAAATTCCACTTTTTCCCCCATTTCAGCCCCACCATTCCCACTCCCACTCCCAGGCTGGGTGTTGTGCGTCGGGACGGATGGGTGGCGCTAATTGGGGGCGTTAATTAGGGACATTAATTAACGAAATTAATACATTTCATCCTGGTGACACCCCCCATAAAATTCAGTTTTTCCCCCATTTCAGCCCCACCATTCCCACTCCCACTCCCAGGGCTGGGTGTTGTGCGTCGGGACGGATGGGTGGCGCTAATTGGGGGCGTTAATTAGCGCGGTTAATTAACGGAATGAATGAATTTGCTCGGCAGCGCCGCCGGGGGCTGCTCTGGCGCCGCTGCTCCGCTGGGTGGCGCCCTGGATCGGGGCCGCGCCCGCAGCGCCCCTGGCGGCCAGAGGGGGGAACTGACCCCGAAAACTCCGAAAACCGCCCCAAAAAAACACCTGGAAACAGCTGGAAAACAGCTGGAAAACAGCTGGGAACAGCCGGGAACACCTGGACAACACCTGACAAACTCACGGCGCGCTCACAGAACGGATTCGCCCCCAAAAGGGAGCGCAAAGCACAAACCCCCAAACCCGCCCCCCCCCCCCCGATCGGAGTTGGTAGCGCCCAACCCCCCATTGGGTTTTATTTATTTGGGGTAATTTATTCACGGGGGATGGGGGGGGGGGGGGGGTGTGAGGGAATTGAGGGGGGTCCCTAAAATTGGGATGGGACCCCCAAAAACGTGGCAGGAAAAGGGGGACCCCCCCCTAAAAAAGGGGGTTTGTAAATGGTGTAAATGAGGGGGTGTACATTTGAATTTTGGGTGTAAATTTTAAATTTTAGGGGTGTAAATGAAATTTTTGGGGTGTAAATTTTAAATTTTTGGGGTGTAAATTTAAAATTTTCCGGGTGTAAATGAAATTTTTGGGGTGTAAATTTTAAATTTTTTTGGGTGTAAATTAAATTTTCCGGGTGTAAATTTTAAATGTTTGGGGTGTAAATTTTAAATTTTTAGGGTATAAATTAAAATTTTCGGGGTGTAAATTTTAAATGTTTGGGGTGTAAATTAAAATTTTCGGGGTGTAAATTTTAAATTTTTGGGTGTAAATTAAATTTTTGTGGGGTTTTTTAGGGGTGAATTAAGGGGGGACCCCCCCAAAATGGTGCTGGGGGGGGTCAGGACCACCCCCGAATTTTTTTTTTAGGGGAGAATCCCAAAAAAACCCCAAAAAAAGCCCCAAAAACGGGGGTGTCAATGCTGTAAATGAGGGAAATTTGGGGTTTTTTGGGGGGATTTTGGGGTGGGGATTTTTGGGGACCCCCCCAGATGGTGCTGAGGGGGTGAACCCCAAAAAACCCAAAATCCCCCAAAAAAACCCCAAAATGGGGGTGTCAATGCTGTTTATGGGGGAATTTGGGTTTTTTTGGGGTTTTTTCCGGCGATTTTGGGGTGGGAAATTTTGGGGACCCCCCCCCAGATGGTGCTGAGGGGGTGAACCCAAAAAACCCCAAAACCCCCCAAAAACCCCAAAAAACCCCCAAAAATCGGGGTGTAAATGCTGTATATGGGCTGTACATTGTATATAGGATTTCTGTAAAATTTTTGGGGTTTCTGTAAAATTTTTGGGGTTCCTGTACATTTTTTTGGGGTTTCTGTACATTTTTTGGGGGTTTCTGTAAAATTTTGGGTTTCTGTACAAATGTTTTGGGGTTCCTGTAAATTTTTTTGGGGTTTCTGTAAAATTTTTGGGGTTTCTGTACAATTTTTTGGGGGTTTCTGTAAAATTTTGGGGGCTTCTGTAAAATTTGGGGTTTCTGTACAAATTTTTTTGGGGTTTCTGTAAATTTTTTTGGGGTTCCTGTACATTTTTTGGGGTTCCTGTACATTTTTGGGGTGCTTTGTACATTTTTTTGGGGTCTGTACAGGAATTTTTGGGGTGGGGGGTTCCCGTTTTTTGTACTTTTGTTTGCAATAAAATCGATTTACCACAGGTTCGGGGGCTGGGGGTTTTGGGGGATTTTGGATTTTGGGGGTTTATGGGGTTTTTGGGGGATTTGGGGGATTTTGGGGATTTTTGTGGGTTTTGGGATCTGTGGGATTTTGGGGGATTTTTTGGGATTTTGGGGGGTTTATGGGATTTTGGACATTTATGGGATTTTGGGCATTTATAGGATTTGGGGGGTTTATAGGATTTTGAGGGGTCTATGGGATTTTGGGGGCTTTATGGGATTTTGGGGGGATTATAGGATTTTGGGCATTTATGGATTTTTGAGGTATTTATAGGATTTTGGGGTCTCTGGGATTTGGGGTGTTTCTAGGATTTTGGGCATTTATGGATTTTGGGGATTTTTGGGATTTTGAGGAATTTCTGGGATTTTGAGGGGTCTATGGGATTTTGGGGGATTTATGGATTTGAGGAATTTATAGGATTTGGGGGATTTATGGGATTTTGGGGCATTTATGGGATTTTGGGGGATTTATGGGATTTTGAGGAATTTATAGGATTTTGGGCATTTATAGGATTTGGGTGTTTATGGGATTTTGGGCATTTATGGGATTTTGGGGGTTTATGGGATTTTGGGGGATTTTTGGGACTTTGGGGGTATTTCTGGGATTTTGGGGGGTTTCAGAGCCCCCCATTTTCAGGGTCCCCCCTTTTTGGGGTCTCACCTGAGCCCCTCTCCCCTCCCCAAAATTTCCCACCCCAAACTCAACCACGGCTTTCTAAGGAAATCCTTTATTGACCCCCAAACCCCCCTCCCCAAATTCTGGGGTACCCTGGGAGGGGTCGGGACCCCCAAAGCCCCTCCAGGATTTGGGGTGCCCTTGGGGGGACCCCTCCCCAATTTAGGGTCCCTCATTTTGGGGAGGGGTCCCAGGCACCCCAAACCCCCTCCCCAAATTCGGGGGTCCCTCATTTTGGGGGGCCCAAAATACTCCAGGATTTGGGGGGGGGGGGGTGGGGGGGGGGTTCAGGACCCCTCCCCAATTTGGGGTCCCTCAGTTTGGGGGGGTCCCAGGCACCCCAAACCCCCTCCCCAATTTTGGGGGTCCCTCATTTTGGGGAGGTCCCTCATTTGGGGGGGTCCCTCATTTTGGGGAGGGGTCCCAGGCACCCCAAACCCCCCCTGCTGGATCTAGGGGGAGGTTCAGGACCCTCCCAAATTTTGGGGGTCCTCATTTATTTTGGGGGGGGTCCCTCATTTTTGGGGTCCAAAGCACTCCAGGATTTGGGGGGGGGGGGGGTTCAGGACCCCTCCCCAATTTGGGGTCCCTCATTTCGGGAGGGGTCCCAGGCACCCCAAACCCCCTCCCCAATTTTGGGGGGGGGTCCCTCATTTATTTTGGGGGGGGTCCCTCATTTCGGGGGGGGGTCCCAGGCACCCCAAACCCCCTTGCTGATCTAGGGGGAGGTTCAGGACCCCTCCCCAATTTGGGGTCCCTCATTTTGGGGGGGGGGTCCCAGGCACCCCAAACCCCCTCCCCAATTTTGGGGGTCCCTCATTTCAGAGGGGGGTCCCTCATTTTGGGGAGGGGTCCCAGGCACCCCAAACCCATTGGGGAGGGGTCCCAGGCACCCCAAACCCCCTCCCCAATTTTGGGGGGTCCCTCATTTTGGGGGGGGTCCCAGCCGCTCCACCACGCCCTGGCCCCGGACGCCGTCGAAGAAGAAGAAATTATTGTGGGGGGGGTCCCGGTGGGACAGAGCCTGGGGAGGGGACACGGGGGGGGGGGGGGTTGGGGACCCCAAAAATCCCCCAGACCCTCAAATTTCCCCCAGAACCCCCAAAATCCCCCAAACCCCCCAAAATTCCCTCCCAAGTCTCCCCCAGACCCCCCCAAAATCCCCCCCAAAA
The DNA here is from genome assembly GCA_031885435.1 of Passerculus sandwichensis. NCBI lineage: Eukaryota > Metazoa > Chordata > Aves > Passeriformes > Passerellidae > Passerculus > Passerculus sandwichensis. The sequence goes on from CM063146.1 coordinate 11,836,093, forward strand.
AATCCCCCAGACCCTCAAATTCCCCTCAGACCCCCCAAAAACTCCCCCAGAGCCCCTAAAATCCCCCCAAACCCCCCCCAAAAATCCCCCAGAGCCCCCCCAAAATCCCCTCCCAAGTCTCCCCCAGACCCCCCAAACCCCCCTCAAACCCCCCAAAAAATCCACCCAGACCCCCCCAAAATCCCCCCCCAAATCCCCTCAGACTTCCCCAAAACCCCCAGACCCCCCAAAATCCCCCCCAGACCCCCCAAAATCCCCCCAGACCCCCCAAATACCCCCCAAAATGCCCCCAGACCCCCCAAATACCCCCCAAAAATCCCCCAAAAACCTCCCCAGATTGGAGGGATTTGGGGGGGGGGGGGGGATATGGGTGATTTTGGGGGGTCTGGGGGGGATTTGGGGGGGTTTGGGGGTTTTGGGGGACACAGGGGGGATTTAGGGACCCCCCAAAATCCCCCAAATTCCCCCCAGAGCCCCCCCAAATCCCCCCAAAATGCCCCCAGATCCCCCCAAAATGTCCCCAAATCCCCCAAGACCCCCCAAAATGCCCCCCCAGACCCCCCCCAAGACCCCCCAAAATGCCCCCAAATCCCCCCAAGACCCCCCAAAATGCCCCAGACCCCCCCAAAATGCCCCCAAGACCCCCCAAATCCCCCCCAGCCGTACCTTGACCACCTCCTGGCCCAGCACCCCCCCGAGCACGGCGCACACCGGGGCCATCTCCGAGAAACAGAAGCTGAAACGGGGGGGGGAAAAAAAATGAGAAAAAATTGAGCTGGAAATGTCCCAAAATTGAGGGGTTTCACCCCAAAAATGGGGAGGGGGAGGCTGTAAAAATCGTCAAAGTTTTATCCCAAAAAAGCTGCTGAAACCCCCAAAAAAGCTCCTTAAAACCTTGAGGTTTCACCCCAAAAAGCTCCTTAAAACCTCGAGGTTTCACCCCAAAAAATCTTAAAACCTCAAGGTTTCACCCCAAAAAAAGCTGCTGAAATCTCGAAGTTTCACCCTAAAAATCTCCTTAAAACCTCGAGGTTTCACCCCAAAAATCTCCCTAAAACCTCGAGGTTTCACCCTAAAAATCTCCTTAAAACCTCGAGGTTTCACCCCAAAAAATGGGGGTTGCTGCCCTAAAAATCCCCAGGGTTCAGCCTGGAAGGGATTGGGAGAAAACATCGAAGTTTCATCCCAAAAACCTCTGAAACCCCTGAGGTCTGACCCCCAAAAAGCTCCTGAAAACCCCAAAGTTTCACCCCAAAAAGGTTTCTCAAAACCTCGAGGTTTCACCCTAAAAATCTCCTTAAAACCTCGAGGTTTCACCCCAAAAAAGGAGATTGAAAGCTGGCAGGTGTCCCCTCACCTGTGAGGTGTCCCCTCACCTGGCCAGGTGTCCCCTCGATGTCCCCTCACCTGTGGAACTGTCCCCATGTCCCCAGGTGTGTCCCTGTGTCCCCTCAGTGTCCCCGTGTCTGTCCCTCACCTGTGGAAGTGCTCCGGCAGCAGCTGCGGTGTCACCCCAGGTGTCCCATGTCCCCAATGTCCCCAGGTGTGTCCCCGTGTCCCCAGGGGTGTCCCCTGTCCCCAGGTGTCCCCAGGTGTCCCCATGTCCCCTGTCTCACCTGTGCAACTGTCCCCAGGTGTGTCCCTCACCTGTGCAACTGTCCCCTGATCCCTCAGTGTCCCCAGGTGTGTCCCCATGTCCCCAGGTGTCCCCATGTCCCCAGGTGTCCCTCACCTGTGGAACTGTTCCGGCAGCAGCTGCGGTGTCACCCCCAGCTGTCCCCAGGTGTGTCCCCAGGTGTCCCTATGTCCCTAGGGTGTGTCCCCATGTCCCCTCAGTGTCCCCATGTCCCCAGGTGTGTCCCCATGTCCCCAGGTGTCCCCAGGTGTCCCCACATCTGTCCCTCACCTGTGGAACTGCTCCGGCAGCAGCTGCGGTGTCACCCCCAGGTGTCCCCATGTCCCCAATGTCCCCAGGGGTGTCCCTGTGTCCCCAGGGGTGTCCCCCTGTCCCCAGGTGTCCCAGGTGTCCCCATGTCCCCTGTCTCACCTGTGCAACTGTCCCCAGGTGTGTCCCTCACCTGTAGAACTGTCCCCTGATCCCTCAGTGTCCCCAGGTGTGTCCCCATGTCCCCAGGTATCCCCATGTCCCCTCAGTGTCCCCAGGTGTGTCCCCATGTCCCCAGGTGTGTCCCCAGGTGTGTCCCCAGGTGTCCCCAGGTGTCCCTCACCTGTGGAACTGTTCCGGCAGCAGCTGCGGTGTCACCCCCAGGTGTCCCCATGTCCCCAGGTGTGTCCCCAGCTGTCCCCAGGTGTGTCCCCATGTCCCCAGGTGTCCCCAGGTGTCCCCATGTCCCCTCAGTGTCCCCAGGTGTGTCCCCGTGTCCCCAGGTGTGTCCCCATGTCCCCAGGTGTCCCCAGGTGTGTCCCCATGTCCCCGTGTCTGTCCCTCACCTGTGGAAGTGCTCCGGCAGCAGCTGCAGTGTCACCCCCAGGTGTGTCCCCATGTCCCCAGGTGTGTCCCTGTGTCCCCAGGTGTCCCCACATCTGTCCCTCACCTGTGGAACTGTTCCGGCAGCAGCTGCGGTGTCACCCCCAGGTGTCCCCGTGTCCCCATGTCCCCAGGGGTGTGTCCCCATGTCCCCAGGTGTGTCCCCATGTCCCAGGTGTCCCCAGGTGTGTCCCCAGGTGTCCCCATGTCCCCAGGTGTCCCTCACCTGTGGAAGTGCTCCGGCAGCAGCTGTGGTGTCACCCCCAGGTGTCCCCATGTCCCCAGGTGTGTCCCCATGTCCCCAGGGGTGTCCCCATGTCGCCTCAGTGTCCCCAGGTGTCCCCAGGTGTCCCCATGTCTGTCCCTCACCTGTGGAACTGCTCCGGCAGCAGCTGCGGTGTCACCCCCAGCTGTCCCCAGGTGTGTCCCCAGGTGTCCCCAGGTGTCCCCAGGGGTGTGTCCCCATGTCCCCTCAGTGTCCCCAGGTGTGTCCCGTGTCCCTGTGTCCCCACATCTGTCCCTCACCTGTGGAACTGCTCCGGCAGCAGCTGCGGTGTCACCCCCAGCCCCTGCAGCACCTCCCGGCGCAGCCGCAGCAGCAGCGCCGAGTCCTGGGGGGCGCGCAGGGGACACGGGTCACGGCCAACCTGGGACCTGAATGACAACAGAACTGGGGACATTGGGGACATGGTTATTGTCACTGTCACCTCAGAGACACCGACAGTCCTGGGGCGCGCTGGGGACACGGGTCACGGCCAACCTGGACCTAAAGGACAGCAAAACTGGGGACATTGGGGACATTGTTATTGTCATTGTCACCTCGGGGACACTGACAGTCCTGGGGGGGCGCAGGGGACACGGGTCACGGCCAACCTGGGACCTGAACTGTAATAACACTGAAATGGGGACAAACAGGGACATGGTTATTGTCATTGTCACCTCGGGGATACCGACAGTCCTGGGGAGCGCAGGGGACACGGGTCACGGCCAGTCTGGGACCTGAACTGCAATAAAACTGAAATGGGGACATTGGGGACATGGTTATTGTCACTGTTATTGTCATTGTCACCTCAGGGACAGTGACAGTCCTGGGGAGCGCTGGGGACACGGGTCACGGCCAACCTCGGATCGGAACCTGAGTAACACTGGGGACATTGTTATTGTCATGGTTATTGTCATTGTCACCTCAGGGACAGTGACAGTCCTGGGGGGGCGCGCAGGGGACATGGGGCAACGGCCAGTTTGTGTTCTAAACTGTAATAGAACTGGGGACATTGGGGACACCGTTATTGTCACTGTTATTGTCATTGTCACCTCGGGGACACCGACAGTCCTGGGGGGGCGCGCAGGGGACACGGGTCACGGCCAGTCTGGGACCTGAACTGCAATAAAACTGAAATGGGGACATTGGGGACACGGTTATTGTCACTGTCACCTCAGGGACACCGACAGTCCTGGGGGGCGCGCAGGGACACGGGTCACGGCCAGTCTGGGACCTGAACTGCAATAAAACTGAAATGGGGACATTGGGGACACGGTTATTGTCACTGTCACCTCAGGGACAACGACAGTCCTGGGGCGCGCAGGGGACACGGGTCACGGCCAACCTGGGATCTAAACTGCAATAAAACTGGGGACATTGGGGACACTGTCATTGTCACTGTCACCTCGGGGACACCGACAGTCCTGGGGCGCGCTGGGGACACGGGGCACGGCCGGTCTGTGACCTGAACTGTAATAGAACTGAAATGGGGACATGGTTATTGTCATTGTCACTGTCATTGTCACCTGGGGGGCGCGCAGGGGACACGGGGCACGGCCAGTTTGTGTTCTAAACTGTAATAGAACTGGGGACAAACAGGGACATTGGGGACACTGTCAGTGTCACTGTCACCTCGGGGACACCGACAGTCCTGGGGGGCGCGCAGGGGACACGGGGCACGGCCGGTCTGGGACCTGAACTGTAATAGAACTGGGACATTGGGGACACTGTCAGTGTCACTGTCACCGTCACTGTCACCTCGATAACACCGTGGGGACATTGTCAGTGTTACCATCACTGTCACCGTCACTGTCACCTCGATGACACCGTGGGGACATTGTCAGTGTGACTGTCACCGTCACTGTCACCCCGATGACACCGTGGGGACACTGTCAGTGTCACCGTCACTGTCACCCCAATGACACCGTGGGTACATTGTCAGTGTGACTGTCACCGTCACCTCGATGACACCGTGGGGACACTGTCAGTGTGACTGTCACTGTCACCGTCACTGTCACCTCGATGACACCGTGGGGACATTGTCAGTGTGACCATCACCATCACTGTCACCTCAATGACACCATGGGGACATTGTCAGTGTCACTGTCACCGTCACTGTCACCTTGATGGGGACATTGTCAGTGTGACCGTCACCATCACTGTCACCCCCGATGACACCGTGGGGACATTGTCACTGTCACTGTCACTGTCACCTCGATGACACTGTGGGGACGTTGTCAGTGTCACTGTCACCGTCACCGTCACCTCAATGGAGACATTGTCAGTGTGACCGTCACCATCACTGTCACCCCAATGACACCGTGGGGACATTGTCAGTGTGACTGCCACCATCACTGTCACCTCGATGACACCATGGGGACACTGTCAGTGTCACTGTCACCGTCACCTCGATGATGCCGTGGGGACATTGTCAGTGTGACTGTCACTGTCACCTCAGTGACACCGTGGGGACATTGTCAGTGTCACCGTGACTGTCACCTCGATGACACCGTGGGGACATTGTCATGGGGTTTTTTTCCCCAAAAACGAGATTTCTTTTTCCCAGAAATGAGATTTTTTTCTCCAAAAAGATGGTTGTTTTTTTTTTTCCCCAAAAATGAGATTTCTCCCCAAAAATAAGATTTATTTCCCCAGAAATCACATTTTTTTTTCCCCCAGGAATGACAATTTCTTCCCCAGAAATGAGATTTTTTTTCCCAGAAATAGGATTATTAATAACACAGTTTTTCCCTGGAAATGGGATTTTCTCCCCCAGGAACTGCATTTTTTCCCCCCAAAAAATGAGACTTTTTCCCCTAAAAAATTAGAATTTTTTCCCTAAAAATGAGATTTTTTTCCCAAAAATGATATTTTTTCCCCCAGAAATTATATTTTCCCCTCAAAATGTGATTTTTTCCCAAAAGTTGCTGTTTTTTTCCCCAAACTCACCGTGCAGCAGGAAATAATCCGGGGCCGTTTTCTGCAGCGCCGCCGCCGCCTCCTCCCCGCGGGCTTGCACGGCCAGAGCCTCCCGCAGGGGGCAGAACTGCAGCTGCTGTTTGGGGCAAAAAACGGGGATTTTGGGCAAGAAATGGGAATTGGGGGGAAAACGAGGATTGGGGGAAAAAAACCCGGGGATTTTAGGGCAAAAAATGGGGATTTTAGGGCAAAAAATGGGGATTTTAGGGCAAAAATTGGGGATTTTAGGGAAAAAAATGGGGGTTTGGGGGCAAAAAAAGGGGGATTTTTAGGGGGGGGGAAGGTGGGGTTTGGAGGAAAAAAAGGGGGATTTTTTAGAGAAAAAGGGGGGTTTTGGGGCAAAAAATGGGGATTTTGGGGAAAAAGGGGGGATTTGGGGGAAAAAGAGGGGATTTTGGAGCAAAAAATGGGGGGATTTTGGGGTAAAAAAGGCGGATTTTGGGGTGTGAGGGAAGGGTAGAAACTCCTGCAGAGGA